>CAJHQP010000174.1:0-251147 GCA_905132765.1 Moricandia arvensis | reverse complement strand
ATGTATGCATCATATCTTGTAGCTGATATACTAGCTTGAATGCTGACTGTGATCTTCTCTCCACTGATTATATGACCTCACGTGATGGACCCCTTAGAACGACGATCCCTTGTCCCGGATCTTTTGAAAGAGGTGATCTGATGGTGGATGAGCGATGATGACGATCTGATGTGAATAGAAGTCGAATGCGTTGATGCAACTTCAGTGAGGATCTGTGGATTGACTCAATCACTTGTGTACGATGTGTCCTTGTATCAACGTGGAATGCAACTCTGTTGCTGATCAAAGACAGTGTTGCTGCAGAGAAGTGAACTCCTAGCAATCAGTGTCATCGTATGACAAGGAATTCACAGATTTAGAGAGAGTTTTATGATAAAAGGTGATGAAGATGCATATGAGTGTCGCGTGCACTCATCTATATATATGGCTACAAGAATGTAGAAATGAAAAGGCAAAGTGCAGAAATTAAGAAAATTAGCAGAACTAGGAATGTAGACTTGATGTTTGACCAGCATTAAGTGTTCTTGTGGAATGACCTCTTGGCATGCCACGACCAAGACTTCTTGCTCGACTCCCTCTGGTATTCTTGGTGGAGAATGGGCTTGAAAATGACTGAAGAAAAGGCTGGCGAATTTGGCATGAAACAAGCCCATATTGATCTGTTATGAACTCTCCATGGGCTGCAACATTCTTCTTGGGCCACTGGATCCAAAGAGATTACAATGGGTTCTTGGACTTGAATTTCGTGGCTGATCCATCAAAAAGAGATAATGGATCTTACTTCTGGTTTTGAACTCCTTTTGGGTGAGAGAAAACAAATCTGAATCCATCTTCTTATTGGGTTGAAAATCACTTGTCCAGCTAGGTCCATGGCAGCTTTAGTGTCACTCTTATTCAGCTCAGCTCGTCCTAGTGTAGTGTCACTCAGCTGGTTCAGCTCGTCTTCAAGCTGGTTTAAGCCTGTACACACTCTGTATCAGCTCTTCCTCAGTCTCTCCAGCTGGTTTTTAGCTCAATATGCTCGCCTTCCATCCATCCTGGCTTGTCCTTGTTGGATGATCAGCTGGCTCGGCCATGCAGTTACATCATCCCCTCCTCCTTTGAAAAGATTTGTCCTCAAATTTGTATCTCCTACATCAAAAGGAAACAAGTTAGACTTTAGAAAAAGGTTCAAGCAAAGGAAACATGTAGCAACAACAAAGAAAAGTTTAGAAGGAAACTTCCTTGGAGTTTTGAATCCATTTCCTCAAGTACTTCCCATATCCAAATTTCAGGCTGATAAGCATGGTGTTTGCCCTTGTTCCTTGCATTCCTTTGCGACTGACTCTGTTGATCCTGGACACTCAAAACAGAAACTAGAATACCATAATCAGTGCAAGACATGCCTGTTCAGATCAAAACCCAAACTTTCTTTTCCTAGATCATGCTGCAAAACGTTCAGACCATCATTGATGCCTATCAAGTAAGTGTTGTTACACCCAAAATGGTGTCAAGGCACGTGATAGCAGAGTTCCTAAAGAACAACTTCAAAATGTGCCTAGCTTTCTCATATTCAGAACACAACAAAGAATCATTTATAAAAGGCTCAGCTTGTTTATCAAAGAAAGTGTTGTAACCAGAATGTTTTCAAGGCAAGAAATGCCACAAAACATCTTCAAAACATGCTTAACTTGTTCAGATTCAGAATACAAAATTTTAAGCTCAAGATCAGATTCAGAATCAGTTAGCACATGTATCACAGGTTTAGCATGACTTTCAAAGAATGTGTTGTACACTAATATATCATCAAAGCTCACAAGCATATCATTCTGCAAGCATAATCCTAAGACAAACCAAGATTTTTCAGTTTCAGGACATAAACTAGCAGGTTTCAGAACAGAATCAGAAACAAACTCAGTTTCAGTCCTAAGTGATTTCGGTTCCTGCAACTTCTTAGGTTCGTTCAGGGCATAAGCAGATGCAAATAAATCATCAGAGACCAGTTCATGCATAGAAAAATTCTGATCAAAGCCATTATCTCTAAAGCAAGCAAATGAATCACAAGATTTTCTGAAACAGAAATCAGGTTGTTGCAAAACAAGCTTCAGTGACTTTTCATGATGATCAAGGCTTTTTCTATGTTCCATAAACTGATCAAAACTCAAAACAAGGCTAGAACTGGACACGTTACCACATTGAAAACGATTTTGATCAGAGAGTTTATCAGGTTCAAGTTTCTTAAAAGAATGAATCATGTTATCAAAAACAGAGTTTGAAACACAAAATTCTTTCACATTTTCCAGACCAAATCGTTTCACATCACCAGAAGAGACCATAACAAACAAATCAGGCACATAATTAACCATAACAAGATCCTTACAGTGCTCTTGAGATTCCAAAGAGAATGACTTAGCATCTGTTTCTGCTTCAATGTTGTTTGGCTGCTCCAAATCTTCTTCTGGTGGTGAACTCTTTTGTGCTTCCTCTGCTGGGTTTTCTTCTGAGACCTGAGACACTAAAATAAGGCTACTCGGTTGTACCGGTTCCAGATAAGTTAGTTCATCACAGGTTTTATTGACAACAAGTTCAGATTGAGGAGAGAAAAGAGAACACTCAGGTTCTATCTCAGGTTCTTTACTCACCTTAGATGGCTCTGCTTTCAGCTCTTGGATAGCCTGCTCTTTCTTGCTACAACTCCTTGGACCATCAACATTTGAGGAAGGACGTGAGGTTGGTATCCTCTGCTGGTCTGTTTCAAAATCTTTAAGTACTTGTTGTGCAATTCTTTTGAAATCATCTTGAAACTGTTGGCTGTCCAAATAATCAAGTGCTGCTTGTTGTTTCTAAGACTTCTTTATGGGATCACGACCATAGAAAGCTCTTGTCTTTTCTCTGGCATGTCTAGGACGTTCTCTGCTCCTCCTAGTTAGTTCCTCTTGCCTCACTGGTCGTGCCTTTTCCTGCACAGAATCAGAATAGTTAAAAACCGATTTTTCTTTTCGTATCAAATTCTGTCTTTTTTCCAGCAAACTCTTTGTGGAAGAACTAATTTGATCATGATGTATGCTCCTCCTGTTAAGCCTTTCAAGTGATCTCCTAGACTGTATCCTTTCCTGCTCATAACCAGAATCATCAATAGCATAAGAATCTCTTTTTCTCATAGATTTTTCCCTTCTCTCCAAGGCTGCTTTTGTTGCAGAGTTGAACTGGTTATAATCTAAGTCCTTTTCAGGACGTCTCCTTCTGCCATTGCTTACTCCAGACATGGCTTCCTGTTAAGAAACTCAACAAGAAAATTAGCACAGTAACAAATAGCCAAAGCCTCACAATCTCTCAAGTGTTTTTCTCTTGAATTTTCCAGTGAGTTTTCTCTGTGAATCCAGTAGCTCAGCAACAAACAAAGATCAAACTTCAGAGAAAAAACCCTAACCCAAAACAGAAGAAATAGATAGACAGATTGCAAGATTTTTGGTTGCAAGAGGCTTTACCACCAGGGCTGGATTTCTCCTCAGCCAGGCTGGATTTCTCCTCAGCCAGTCTGGATTTCTCCTCAGCCAAGTTGGATTTCTCTTCAACTTTCTATGGGTTTTTTTTCTTTTGATTTTCGTTTTTTTTTTTTTTTTTTTTTAATAATCTGGTTGGCCCTCTTGAAGATACAGCAGATAGACAAAAAAGAGTGTTTGATAAGGAGAACAAAGATCAAATGATCAAAAACCCCAAAAACAGAAAGAATATGAAAAGTCAGAATCAAACCAGAGATCAAGAGCCTTCAAATCTGCTCTGATACCACTTGATGGACCCCTTAGGACGAGATCCTTTGTCCCTGATTCTTTTGAAGGTTGATCTGATGGTTTGAATGATGGATGATGACGGATCTGATGGATAGAAGTCGAAATGGTTGATGAACTTCAGTGAGGATCTGTGGATTGATCAACACTTGTGTAGATGTGTCCTTGATCAAGTGAATGAACTCTGTTTGTGATCAAAGACAGGTTTTGCTTGCAGAGAATGAACTCCTAGCAATCAGTGTTCATGGATGAACAAGGGATTCACAGATTTAGAGAGATTTTTGATAAAAAAGGTGAATGATCTTATTGAGGTCGTGCCTCATCTATATATAGCTTACAAGAATGTAGAAATGAAAAGGCAAAGTGCAGAAATTAAGAAAATTAGAAACTAGGAATGTAGACTTGATTTTGGACCAGATTAAGTGTTCTTGTGGAATGACTCTTAGCATGCCACGACCAAGACTTCTTGCTGACTCCCTCTTGGTATTCTTGGTGAGAATGGGCTTGAAATGGACTGAAGAAAAGGCTGGTCGAATTTGGCATGAAACAAGCCCATATTGATCTTGTTATGAACTCTCCATGGGCTGCAACATTCTTCTTGGGCCACTGGATCCAAAAGAGATTACAATGGGTTCTTGGACTTGAATTTCGTGGCTGATCCATCAAAAAGAGATAATGGATCCTTATCTTTGGTTTTGAAATCCTTTTGGGTTGAGAGAAACAAATCTGATCCATCTTCTTATTTGGGTCGAAAATCACTTGTCCAGCTAGGTCCATGGCAGCTTTAGTGTCACTCTTATTCAGCTCAGCTCGTCCTAGTGTAGTGTCACTCAGCTGGTTCAGCTCGTCTTCAGCTGGTTTAAGCCTGTACACACTTTGTATCAGCTCTTCCTCAGTCTCTCCAGCTGGTTTTAGCTCAAATTGCTCGCCTTCCATCCATCCTGGCTTGTCCTTTGTTGGATGATCAGCTGGCTCGGCCATGGTTACATCACCTAGGTTCTTGAGTTTGGCATTGAATTGGTTGGAGACATGAGTCTGAAAATTCTTGAAAGCTTCAACCACTCTCTCCTTAGACTGAATCATTGTCACCCAAGTATACTAAGACTTCTCATCAATGATTGTCACAAAGTATTTGTGATTTTCTCTGGACAAACAATGAGCAGTCCACACATCAAAGTGAACAACGTCAAATCACTTCTCATAGATGGTGCTAGACCTTGGAAAGACTGTCCTACAATGCTTCACACACATCATTCTCAAACACCACACCAGGAAGAATCAAATTTAAAGCTCTGGCATGGGGATGTTCCAATCTAGCATGCCATGTGTTGTTATCAACTCCAGTAGATGTACTAAACATGCAAATAGAAGGTTCTGTCTTTTGGAGATGATAGAGTTCATCATGGTTGTGTCCTCTTCCAATCAACTGCCTTGTTTTTAAATCTTCAAACTCAACCTCATCTGGTCAGAATACAACCTGAAAACTCAGATCAACTGTAGCCTTCCTTAGTGACAACAAATTAGATGTAAACCAGAGGCAGTTGATTCCCTATCAAACAACCTAAGGTTCCTTATCTCTTCTATCTTAACCTTATCTCCATTTTACCATTAGAGCATCTTAACTCTTTTCTAACCACCCATTAATCTACCTAACCCATTGATCCTATGGATGACTACTCACTAATCATCTTGTTTACACTTAATCCCATGATGGATAGAAGCATAATCAATATGATATAATATATGAAAACAAGAAACAGAATGTAGATGAAGAGAATAGCTAAAGAAAACAAGACTTTATAACATAAACTTCAAGAACACTTAAGAATAATAAGAACAATTATAAGAACTCAAAATAGAATGCAAAACAAGACTTAGAATGAAAGTGATAAACTCTATTAGACAGAAGAAGACTCAAAAGGAGATGGTGTGTTTTGCCATGGGGTTTGGGGTTCTATTTATAGGTGAAGAACAACCCACCCCCCATGTTACAAAGTTAAGATCTAGATCTAAAATAAAACACACTCATTGATGTTTCTTCCACTTTATCCCATTTGCACACACCTTTTGACCCTTCACAAGGCAAATGTAAACTTGGCTCTTCAGAAAAGGTAGAGAAAGTTAGGCCACTTGATCCACCAAACTCGTCCAGCACATGAAAAGTGACACAGGCTGTCTGGATCGATCGATCTGTTTTTTGTCCAAAAACGGATCGATCGATCCGTGTGTATTTCTTCGAGCAAAAGTTATATTCAATGGCCCGATCGATCGATCCATTTTTTTCGTATAAATGGATCGATCGATCCATGTCCAAATCGATCGATCTGGATTTCGGATCGATCGATCACTTTACCATTTTGCTCTCGGCTTTCTTGGATCGATCGATCCAGTTTTCCATCAAAAACGGATCGATCGATCCAAGTCTCTTTTTGCTCCTTTTGTGTTCTAATCATCTCCAAAACTCCAAATAGCTCATCCAACACCTACAAGATGCAAATGAACATGTAATAGACTCTAAATGCAAATAAATGTAAGATTAATGCATGAATATATATGAAATAACAAAGCTAAGACTATGCAAAATCACAACACATCAACTCCCCCACACTAGTCCTTTACTTGTCCTCAAGTAATTTAATTAAGATCAAAGGGAAAGATAATGAAAATGGGAGCTAAGAACTAAGGTATACATTTCCTGAACTCATAGCTTTACACAAGTTTACGGATCCTCAATCGACATTACTTCACAACCAACTCTCACATTCAATTAAGCATAAGCTAACAAGGTGAATTCTTGCAAATGGAAACTTGATCTCGATCATTTGGCTTGGTAAGTGAAATGGTTTAATGAGCATGTAAGAGGGGTTCAAACACATTTCTTTTTAGTGGCTTACACTCAAAAGTAGGAGCATGATCATTATGCAAAATCAATCTAAGAAAAGAGGCAACTTATGCATACATTGATTGCTTTTATTCTTCCCTTTTTCCTAGATGATCTTCAACTCTACCCTTTTTTTCTTGGTGTTAATTCATTCATCCCAAAGATGTTAAGATCACTCTCTTTACTCATCCAGTGAACTCTCTCTTATCTTTTTTTTTTTTTTTTTTTTGAACCAACTAGAGACTGATTTTCTTTTTCTTTTGTTCATTCTTTTCTTTTCACTCCTTTGGTTCATCTCTTTCACTTATCATACCCTTTTATACCCAAGATAGATTTTTGTAAAACAATACCAGACTTCCCAACCTAATTGCTAGCTCTCAAGAGGTTTTATAGCTAGCCCAACATAAGAACAACCAATGTCGCCTCTAATACTCTCAAGTTTTTGCACATGACAAGCTATCAAAAGAGACCTCACTCAACAAATATGATTAGGCTTCAAAGAATGGTAAGGGTTTTAAGGGTAAGGAGGTGCCATTTGGGTTGTCTAAGAATGGTAGAAGGATAAAATCAAACCCAAATGTTTATGATCCATGATCAAGTATACAAGTACCCATAAGCAAGAAAGATTAAGTTCATTTAGCTTTAAGTTCATTTGGAGTTGGTTTCAAGAAGAATGTCAAATCTCACACAAAAACAAGTTTCAAGAAGAGTTTCAAGGTTTGTATTCCTCGTAAGGTAAGCTCCCAATGCATGAATGCAATCTAAATGCAAATATAAATATATATATATATATTTTTTTTTTAATTTTTTAATTTTTATGTGTTTTTTATGCAAATAGTTAATGAATAGGTAAACTCTCCCCCCACACTTACTTCACACAGTCTCTTGTGTGAGAGCAATGTGAAAGAAGAGGACTAGAAGAAATAAACATGAAAGCTATATATTTACAATAGTTGGAGAGACACTTAGCTAATTGGAGTTGCTGGAAGGAGCTGGATAATTCTAACATTTGTTGCTTTGGTGGATGGCATCTTTCTTCTTTGATTTAGTGGACATCCTTCTACTTTGATATGGAGAGTCATCTGAAAAAAATCAAACACACTTATTAAACACACAAAAGAAAATCACACAAATAAAACAATTATATATATAGGGATAGACATGGGAGTTCCTCCCAAGTGAGCTTGTTTTAAGTCTCTAGCTTGACTTCCTTTTTCTTTGGATCAGGCTGGTTTAGGATCGGAAAGTGGAATTGAAGTTCCTCCCTCCTCCTCTGGTGTGGCTGCCATGTAAATCCTGAGCTCCTTGGGGAGTGGCTTAAGGTCGACTTTGGGAGCCTTGAGTTCACTCCAATCATCCTCTTTGACAGCGACCGAGGCGACATGTTGATCAGTTTGTGGCAGTTCCAGGAACATGCCTTTATCGACTAACTCTTCATGGGAATTGAGAAGCTTCTGATACTCCAAGTTCACTCCATCTTCAATGAGCTGAGCCTCTTTGTTTATGGTGAGAGCATGTTGTAGGGAGTCTTCCAGTGGTAACTCTTCTAGGTACTCATCAGAAAGGGCTTCCATCTCATCAATGTAGAACATATGCCCTTCAATGGTGGGTTTCTTCATCACGTCCTTGATGTCAAAGTGAAGAGTGTTTCCCTCCCCCAAGTGAAGAGCTATCTTGCCATCTTTCACATTCACAATGGCTCCAGCAGTGGCTAAGAATGGTCTTCCAAAAATTAGGGGATCTTTAGGCTCTTCATCCATCTCCAAGACCACAAAATCGGTAGGGACCACATAGTCCCCAATTTTGACTGGAAGATCTTCCAAGATTCCTATGGGGAGCTTCACAGAGCGATCAGCCAACACCAATGATATCCTACACTTCTTGTATTGTGTAAAACCTAGCTTCTTTGCAACAGAATGAGGCATAAGGCTTACACTTGCTCCCAAGTCACACAAACATTTCTCAAAGGTCAATGGACCTATGGCACATGGCAAGGTGAAGCTGCCTGGATCTTCTAGCTTCCTTGGTATGGATAATCTCTTGATGATGGCACTGCACTCGTGAGTAAGGACCGTCATGCCCTCCAGTTCTTTTTTCTTCTCAGCTACAACATCTTTCAAGAATTTGCTATATTGAGGAACAAGCATAAATGCATCAATGATTGGCATTGTGATCTGCACTTCACTCATCTGTTTCTCAAAGAGTGCCTTGTACTTCTCTAGCAGCTGCTTCTTGAATCGTCCCGGAAAGGGTAACTTTGGCTCATAAGGAGGTGGAATGAATGGAGTTGGTTTGGTGGTGGTGGTAGCATCATTCTTGTTCTCAACTGGTTTCTCTTCTCCCACCTTTCTCTTTCCTTTGGTTTCCACCATTTTCTCCATTATCTCCTCATCTGTCTTCTCATCTACAATGACCACTTCATCATCAACATTAATGGCGACCTCCCCACCTTGATACTCATCATCCTTGAGGAGAACTTTCCTTGGTAGTTGCCTTCCACTTCGAACTGTGATGGAGTGCATTGTCTCCTTGGGGTTTTGCTCTGATTTTCCAGGGAGTGATCCCATAGGACGTTGTGAGGTGGAGGCAAAGGAAGCAAACTGATTCTCCAAAGCCTTGAACTTGAAGTTGAGCTCATTGTAGCTTCCGTCAATCCTAGCATTGATATTTTTGAGTTCATTACCAATGTACCTTTCTTGTCTATTTTGTGCCTCCAAAATTTGTTTGAGCATGGCTTCAGTGGTGTTTTCTTGGGGGGCGTGAGTAGAAGGTCCGGCTTGGTTTTGGAATGACTGGTTGGGCTTGTTTGTGAAACCTGGAGGATAGCTTTGCTTCTGTTGGTATGTGCTCTGGTTATTCATGTAGAAGGGTTTTTGTTGGTAGTTGTTGTACTGAAAATTTGGCTCCTTCTTGTACCATTGCCCATTAGCGTTGATGAAGCATAACTCTTGTTGTTCTGCTAGACCACCGACTTCATGTTGTTCAGCTGTGTTTGCATTGTTTGATACACCAACAGAGTTCACCTTCTCTTGCTTGGCTTTATCGGATAGTAGTTGGTCAATCTTCTCTTGCAGCGCTTTGAGCTCTCTTCTTGTGCTTGTGTCATCACCTCCGCTTCCTCTGTGTTGTCTATCATACTCATCGTTGTAGATAGAATCACTCCTAGCCATGTTCTCTACAAGTTCGAAACCATCTTGTTCAGTTCTTCCTAAGAAGAAACCATTGCTAGCTGTGTCAAGTTGGCTCCTATATTTTGGCAAGACTCCTCTGTAGAATGTGCTGAGTAGACTCTCATTGGTGAACCCATGGTGAGGGCATTGGGACTGGTAGCTGTTGAATCTCTCCCAAGCTTCTCCAAAAGTCTCTAGACCTTTTTGTTGAAATCCTGAGATTTCATTCCTAAGCTTGGCTGTTCTTGATGTAGAGAAGAACTTGTTGAGGAAAGCTTTCTTGCACTCATCCCAAGTTGTGATAGAGTCACTAGGAGTGTTCTTTTCCCATAGATGAGCTTTGTCTCCCAAAGAGAATGGAAACAAGCGGAGCTTCAAGGCATCTTCTGAGACTCCATTGGTTTTGGACAGACCACAATACTTGTCAAATCTATCCAGGTGGTCTAGGGGATCTTCCAAAGGTAGGCCATGGTACTTGTTGTTTTCAATCATGTTGATGAGGCTGGACTTGATCTCGAAGTTGTTGTTTTGCACTGCTGGTGCTCTGATACCGGTCCTACTTCCATGAATGTGTGGTTGATCATACGTACCAATGGTTCTGGCTGGACGCTGCTGATGTTGTTGTACAAGGTTGTCAGCTCCATGAGCTTCTGCACCATGAGGTAGTTGCTGATCTCTTTCCATAGTTTCAAGCTGTAATCGGTTGAGTAATTGGGCTTGTCTTTCTTCTCTTCTCTTCCTTACTAACTCTCTTTCCAATGCTTTGATGTTGTCAACTCTTGGGACAAGGTCTGTTGGTCCTCTGCTCCTCAAGTTCATGTACCTGTCATTGAAAGAGTTGAAGGTAGAGTTTAGTAATCTTGTAAAAGTAAAATGATTTAGTCTTAAGCAATGACCAAATCTCAATGTCACAATCAATTTAGAACTGGCAACGGCGCCAAATTTGATAAGGATTTTTAATCCTCAGAGCAAATCAATGTAGTATAGAAAGGATGTCAATCCAATCCTAAGTGAGTGTGAGACAGAGAGAGTACAGGTTGTGCTTAATCTAAATGCAATCCAATAAGGTTTGTTGTGGCAAGAACAATGTGAAATAATCAAGTTTTAATACAAATATAACAAAGAAGAACCAATGGGTATTTAGGCAATTGATTTCAGGGTGGTAGTTCTAAATCAAGGTGTCTAACTTCAAATAAACATAACTTTCTATAGGCCTAGATCTCATTCAATATAGGTTAATCCACTTTCGATGGTAGAAACCCTTATGCAATTATGAACTAAACATCAACTTCCGTTCGTTTTGTTCACTCAAACATACATTAAGATTTAGTCTACTAGCCATCTAGCAATCTAAACATCAACTTCCGTTCGTTTTGTTCACTAGAGCAATACTAAGTTATTTCAAGCATTATGCAAACACTTTCGATGTCCTACAAACACTTAGAATCTAGATTAAAATGGCCAAAATCAATCTAGCATTAAGAACACTTAGTAAGCATAGAAATTTAAGCATTTTACCATTAGAACATCTTAACTCTTTTCTAACCACCCATTAATCTACCTAACCCATTGATCCTATGGATGACTACTCACTAATCATCTTGTTTACACTTAATCCCATGATGGATAGAAGCATAATCAAGATGATATAATATATGAAAACAAGAAACAGAATGTAGATGAAGAGAATAACTAAAGAAAACAAGACTTTATAACATAAACTTCAAGAACACTTAAGAATAATAAGAACAATTTTTCAACAAGAACTTAAAATAGAATGCAAAACAAGACTTAGAATGAAAGTGATAAACTCTATTAGACAGAAGAAGACTCAGAAGGAGATGGTGTGTTTTGCCATGGGGTTTGGGGTTCTATTTATAGGTGAAGAACAACCCACCCCCCATGTTACAAAGTTAAGATCTAGATCTAAAATAAAACACACTCATTGATGTTTCTTCCACTTTATCCCATTTGCACACACCTTTTGACCCTTCACAAGGCAAATGTAAACTTGGCTCTTCAGAAAAGGTAGAGAAAGTTAGGCCACTTGATCCACCAAACTCGTCCAGCACATGAAAAGTGACACAGGCTGTCTGGATCGATCGATCTGTTTTTTGTCCAAAACCGGATCGATCGATCCGTGTGTATTTCTTCGAGCAAAAGTTATATTCAATGGCCCGATCGATCGATCCATTTTTTCGTATAAATGGATCGATCGATCCATGTCCAAATCGATCGATCTGGATTTCGGATCGATCGATCACTTTACCATTTTGCTCTCGGCTTTCTTGGATCGATCGATCCAGTTTTCCATCAAAAACGGATCGATCGATCCAAGTCTCTTTTTGCTCCTTTTGTGTTCTAATCATCTCCAAAACTCCAAATAGCTCATCCAACACCTACAAGATGCAAATGAACATGTAATAGACTCTAAATGCAAATAAATGTAAGATTAATGCATGAATATATATGAAATAACAAAGCTAAGACTATGCAAAATCACAACACATCAATCCCGCTGAGTCAACACCAATTACTATTCAAAGATGGATGGCATTTCACCAATAATAAATAATACACAGTAAAATCAGGTTATTAGGTGGAGAGGATGTATCCGGATACAAAAAGGCCCCCAGTGTTTGGACCAATTGTTACCCCTCTGAAGGCTCATTCTTGGAAAATATGGTATCCACCAAATATCAAAGATTTTTTGTGTCAAATTATTTCAGGTTGTATATCGGTAAAGAAGAATTTACGGGCGAGAGGGATACAAGGAGACACAGAGTGTGCACGCTGTGGAGCAGAGGAAAAAATAATAAATCATGTATTTTGAATGTCCTCCTGCTATCCAAGGCTCTCTTAAGTATCCCTTCGAATCCACAAATTTTCCCCATTCAAAATATTTTTGAAAATATGGATCATTTGTTTTGGAGAGTCGCACCACACATGGATAGTCATTAATTTGCATGGATTCTCTGATATATTTAGAAAGGTTGAAACATAATGGTTTTTCGTAATATAGACACTGATCCCAGGGATACCATCTTATTGGTAGAAGTTGAAGCAGCACTATGGCTTGAGGCACATACATCACTTTCTCAATGACTTAACTAACATAGGGAAATAGTTTGGGCATCACTGTTTCTGATTAAGGGACGATTGTGTTTCACGGTTGGTTCATGGAAAGCCCAGGATATTTCTCAGGACAAGGATGGTATATCACTCTAGAAGGTTTTGATGCATTGATGGGGACGAGAAACACGAGGACTATCCTGTCCCCCTCCATGCCGAATAGAGACTTTCATCTGGGCATTGGAAAGCATGAAGAATTTACGACAATTTCACGTGACGTTTGCAACGGACTTTTCCCTATTGGTGAAGATGGTTTTCGAACCGACAGAATGGCCAGCATACGCAATCTAATTGGAAGATATCCGGATCCTGAGAGAGAGTTTTAACCACTCAGAGATTATACATGAACCCACAATGCATAATACAAGGGCGGACAGCATAGCACGAATGCTCATAAGCACTCGTCCTTCGTCGTTCACATGGACGCGTAGTTACCAAGACGGTACGCAAAGTCTTAACTAGATATGTATGTTAGTGACAAAAGAAAGATGCTATAGAATTTTGTTTATGCAATTATTATAGATTACAGTATTTTAGATGATAGAGTATAATAATTATCTTAGTAAGCTTTTTGATACATACTATTTGGGGGGAATTTCATGTTTAACACATTAATTGTATCATTATTCATGTTTACATTCATTAAACGGATATTTTCACTAATACCTTCTTCATTAAAGAAGCAAAAGACAAATATACACTTGTTTTATAAATATAGAAATATAAGGAATTAGTTATATAAATAGTAAAGAATAAAAAGTATTATTTTTACAGTTTTTTAATTATTTGTTTCAAATTCAAACTTTTTACAAAAAATTGTTTTTAATTTGTTTTACAAATTTTATTTTTGAAATTCAAAGATACTTTTTGAAATTATTTTAAATTATTTTATTTCAATGTTTAGATTTTTTTGAATTCTTAACCCACTTTCAAACCTATTATCCTCAAATCTAAGCCTTAAGTCTAGATTAATTAATCATAAGGGTATAAATTTTTATTTACCCATTTAAAAGTAAAGGTAAATGTGGTAATAAAAAAGTAGTAGTTTAGGTAATTTCTCTAATTTTTTTGATGTTATGGTATTCACATATGTTAACAATTTTAAAAGAATAACTAGATGATTACTTGGACGCATGGATGGGTTAAAGTTTAATACAAATGTAAAGCGAATGTAAGAAGTAATTTCACGTAACCTCACAGTTATGTATCGTAGTGGACCTTTGTAAAGTTGTTGAGTAAAGGGCTTTCATTATTTTATTAGTGTTTTAAAAGCCTACTGTTTTTACTAGGGTTTTCTTTTGTGATGTTCCATATATTTTCCCTAAAAAACGCACCAAAAAAATGTTAAAGGAAAAAGTATCTACTCGATAGAAATGGGGTTTAAAGTTTTGGGTGATTTCTGTCGATTGTCTCCCAAGTGCAGGTGATGTCATTTCTTAAACATATATTCTTCGTTCTTTTGTTTTAGTATCTGTTAAATTGACCAATGTTTTAACTTCATTTTAAAAAATTTCATGGGTGCTTCTCGAGAACAATAAATCGACTGCCGAGAAGCAACATACTGTAAATCAGTGTTCATATATCATATTTCTCCGGTATAGCTTTGAACAGCATTGTCCACACAAAACAGTGGTTAGTTTTACAATCTTGTCTAACTATGTTTCTCGAATTTAACTTCATTCAATCGAATTCTATCTGACTTATATCTGATCTACATAACTTATATGGATTTAAAATCATATGATACCATAACTCTATCAAGTATCAAATAGATGATTTACAATTTTTGATTATAATTCTGTAACAATTTAAATATTTCAGATTCATGGCTTACACCGAGTTAGAATACTATACAAATTCTTGAAAATATCTATAGATAATCCGTCTACACATCTAATAAACAAAGCAACCATAGACTAAGTTATGCATTTAACTTTCATAGTTTACACCCGAGTTAGATCTTATTTTCCTGTGAATAAAACATAACAAAATCCCAACCTATTCACAATAGATAAAGAATACATGTTGAAAGGTACTCTTTCTAATTAAAAGTAGGAAATCAGGAAGTACACTCACGTTGACATCAACTAAAATTATTTCAATAGTGAGACCACCAAAAGCCAAATATCATTTTTTATAGCCGAATAACTTTCACTTTGATTTTCCACATTGATTTTCCACATTGATTTGAACAGTTTCAAGACAAAAGGATGGTGAAAGATGACATAGTTCAGCACGTTAAGGCTTGGGAATTCAACTTATTTTGGTTTCTTGGTTTTTGGTTCTTGCATAAACCGTATCATAGTATCTGCCTATATAGGTATTTCAAGTGCAATAAAGGCCAGTTATGTATATGTATATAATCCTTACTAAATAATTACCATATAGATTAAAACATTATATTATTGTCTTGTACTAACACATTATATTATTACCATATAGACTAGCAGATTATATTACGACGGCTCTAATTGGGTATCTTTGGAGTCATCTTTCTATATAGATTGCATTCCATATAGATATAATTTTGTGTTAAATATAATAGTGACCATATTAAGCTCTACAAAAATTCTTTTCCAAGTAATATATGTGACTATAGAAATGTTTACCTATTTATTATAAAGATGTAAGAACATATAGCAAGTCCCTTCCCCAAAAAATAATAACTAATTATAAAATTGATAGAGTAACTTTCACATATTGCATATTCGATCCTCTCGTGTACGGTGAAAATTAGTTATGCTAAGTTTAATAAAATTTACGTTACCGGCCTGGTTCAATATTAAAACGATTAGTCAAACCATTCGATTTGGGATTCTCGGTTTGATAGACTGAACTTGGTAAATTTCTCATTTTTTAATATTGTCAAGAACAATATATTTAATCCTAAAATGTGAATGAGGACCACATAAATATGTTTCTACAGTTAATATTCAATAAGATTTTTTAAAATTATTTGTAATGAGAATCCTATATATAATGACGCAGTTTTGTCTCTCCTAAAGGTGTACACCTCAACATATATGGGTCCCACTTGATTTTTTTTTTAAATTATAACTGATAAAAGAAACAATTAATATGAGCTTTGTTTTGCAGGTTTCATTGTAACCGTGTCGCAGAGGGCCGCCAGCCCCAAACGTTTAGAAGCATAATTTTATGCAACAAGTTCATGTTTTAATCTCTAACGCAGACATTATCAATCTTAATTTTTTTTAAATGGGCTCCAAACATAAGTAAATCCATAAAACTTGTCAAAAGCCATAAACACTCAACCGTGTCTTCCTCTTTTCGTCTTCCTGAATTATATCGCCACACAAAAGAACCTACTAATGTGTTATAGAAGGTCAGTCATCCGCCTTTAGATCTACCATTTCAAGCTTCAATTATAATTACTACACAAAAAGTTTCATCAATCGCCTTCTCCAGCCGCTCAAAAACATTCTCGGTATAATCATATAAATATATGTCCACATATCACACAAATTATCACCCATCTGCATAATTCTTTGATTTGACAGATTTATTTTCATTCATGGGAATCAAAGGAAGAAAGCAATGGAAAGTCCTCAGAAGCAAAGGAACCCGATCAAGTATCCTATTTTGCATTCGAATTTCATGTAGATGTATGGAAAATCAATCATGGTCTATCAGATTCCCGATAAATGAGCCTGAGATTTGTTTGGTTTGTAGATAATAGTATCGTTTGGGTATTGAATCATATATTATTATTTTTTAACATCCAGGTACTGAATCATAGATAATATTGTCGTTTAGGTATGAATATATACTTTTGGCATGAAATTTTGTTGTGAGTGTTTATAGTATTAGTAGCATAGTTCTTATGTTGTGCTCCAATGTTCTGTTACTTCTGTATAATGACCACCTTTGGAATTTGCCTTTTGTTTTGTGCTAAGGTGAAAAGCAACAAAATCACATTGCTTATCAGTGAAGATATAATGTTCATTAGTCTCTCTGCTTTTTCGTAGGTCTTTGTGGTTTAATGACTTATTCTCTAATTCTGCATACATGAAATATATTAATGGACCATTAGCAATTTAAGTCGATGATGTCTTATTGACAAATGCCAACTCCTATTATAGTTTCTAACACATCTAAACTAAGTATGTGGTTCAGTTAATCAGGGACTGTGATTGTACTGGCGTTTGGATTTTACCAGAGAAGAAGAAACTAATGGTGTGTGTAAGAACTGGGAAGTGCAGTCTGTCATAATTATAAAGATCTACACATTGCTACGTAATGTTTCAAAAACAGTGAAATTTTAATGGTAGATGAAGGTGGGTTTACAGACCAGTGAGCATTTTAGGTAGAGGTTGCGTTTGGAGAGGTCTACAAAGGTTATCGATCCAAATTACTTACAATGTTTTTTTTGTTAAGCTTACTTACAATGTTTGTCTTAGACACATGCACGTCTTTAAGAAAATTTACTTGCTGGTGTTTGCTCTAAATCTTAAAATTCATTATGTAAATGTTGGATCTGCAAATTCATTATAGTCTTCTTTTTTTTTGAAAGCTGATTATACATAGGGAACTCTGTATAAAAACCACAAACCACTGATTACAAAGAAAAAATAACATGGTCGTCTACACCTAAAACCATCTCACAGTTTCTTTTGTTTTCTATACCATGACCTGTTTTAATTACAGTTTTAGTTTGCCCAGAAAAAACTATAGTGTGAATTATTTTGTGTGTGTTGTAATTAAAACTTCATAGTCTGATCAAAGCATCATCTACTAATACAGCAAACAACGAGTCAATGCGCTCCCAACGCCAACTCCTACATCTCCACAAAACTTCAACAGAAATACAACAATTTAAAAGATAAACCCCGCACTTGCGCGGGGGCACGCCACTAGTAGAATGAAATGATGTCGCTCGAAGAGAGTTTAGCAGGCTTATTCCGAGAGTTTACTAACCTACATTAAATTATCAAAGGGTTATTTTATTAAATAATTATGGTTCTATACTAAAGTATTGAGTTGTTTATTAAATTGCACTCTTGTAATAATCCTAGTTGGACTGACGTATAAAATAGAAGGGCTGAGAAGAGCTGTCAGGGTGACACGTAAGCATGTTCCTAAAAAGTGTTATTTCAAGAAAATACTCTAAGATTAATATATAGGGGATATATAGGGGATATATAGTTGCAGAAAATACTCTAAGATTAATAAAAAGATATATTTAAATAACATTAATTCATAATAATATTATACTGCTAATCACTCTAAAATGTTTTAATAAATTTTAATATGACTAAAATAAATTTGAATATATCTTTTTAAGTTAATTTATTATTAATATCTTTATGAATTATTAAGTTTTTTATAAATGTTATATATTTGATTGATTAACGTAAATAAATAAATAAATCATATTAAATAATTAATGTAATGGTCCTACTATGAATTTTTTACAGTAGATAAAAATAGTGATTTTATTTTGATAGAATAGATAGATCATATATCTTTCTAAATCTTCTAAACCATGACTAGTGTTTATTTTAACTTCGGCACACTTTTCCCACAAACAACATAATATGCGTTGATCACTAGAGTTAAAACCTATTAAAAATTGATTCTTGAACAACACTATCTAATATATCACGGAAACAAATATATATTAAGAATTAATTACTTGATATCTCTTAGCGTGAATTCAATATTTTTTCTCCTTTACGCTACATTCCAAAGTTTGAATCTCTGAAACAACTAATAAATAATAATTAATGGAAGATCAAAAGAATACAGTGAAATAGTATTAAAGAAAGCAAATTACCAATCAAGAAATCAGCTTCTAATCTTCCAGACATAACGAATCAAATTCTGATAATGCAAGAAACTTGTCGTCATTTTGGAAATCATATGACTTAATAACGAGCTGATTAATGAAAGTCATCTTGTACATGTGTTATGTTGGTCGGTAATGTTTTGCAGCTGGAGTCACTGGAAGTTCTCTACATTCTTCCATTCTCCAACACTATATTCACTCCCTAAAGAATTCAAATAGTTCTTCTTACACTACAAGAAAACCAGAGCATAACGACTATAATATTTGTCTTAATGTCGTCGATAAACATATATTACGACTACATAACTGTGATTTGACATTCGTCGTTAGTAGCTCGTCGTAATGGATAAATCGTCGTAAGTTTTACGACTACCCAAATTGGTCGTACATTTGACGTAACCACAGTCGTCGTAAAGTGGACGTAAAGTACGTCCAAGATATTAGACGTAAATTAGTCGTGATATATCGTAGTTATATAGTCGTAATATATGGAGGGTAAAACCATGCTAATAGGTCGTATTATTTACGATGAATTAACATTGACTGTCGACATAAATTAGTCGTAACGGCTACGACTTTATTACATTGATATCGATGTGAATTCATCGTAAAC
This sequence comes from Moricandia arvensis, assembly GCA_905132765.1. Taxonomy (NCBI): domain Eukaryota; kingdom Viridiplantae; phylum Streptophyta; class Magnoliopsida; order Brassicales; family Brassicaceae; genus Moricandia; species Moricandia arvensis. The sequence continues at coordinate 231,778 of CAJHQP010000174.1, read as the reverse complement.
CTTACGATTATATTACATTGATTTTGTTAATTTTGGGAAAAAAAACAATTTACTAATTTGAATTAAAAAAAGTTTAAAATTATAAAAATTATAAAATAATTGAATTTTAAAAATAAAAAGAAAACCCTAATATATAAATATAAAATATTAAAAATATAATATAAATTCATAATATACAAAATACGACCTAAACCTAATTGTTAAGGTTTAGGTCGTCGAATAGTTGAGAATTATGTTGGTCCGCCTGTCGCTCAATCTCCACCTGCTCTTCGAGAGTGGGGTCGGGGTTCATGGTCGGACGAACATTCCACCATTTGTGCAAGCGCCGGGTTTGTGTCAGCAATAAGATCAACCATCTCTGTCATTTCCCTAATCTTGTTCTGGTTGACCTGGTCGTTCGTCCGGAGCTCCGCTATGACTTGGTTGACAGCCATCAAATCTTGTCAGAGCTGAGAATCCTCTTGCATTCTTGCAGCATAGGTTGATGTCACCTTCGGGACATCGTTTACCGTACCAAGCCCGACCATTTGCCCCCTTCAGTTCGGGACAACCTTCATTAATGATATGAATATTATTAAAAATTTTTTAAATTAAAGTATGAATGTAAATAAAAAAAATATTTAAGCCAAAGATATTTTTACCTGCTCAAAAAAATTGTCCTACTTGATGGTGGACAACTGGACCACTTGGGCTTCCGGATTTTGCTGCGACAACTGGGCATGGACCTCCTGGAACCGAGCCTCCACATCATTGTAGATTATTTTTGCTCGAGCATCTACAAATGTCCCATCGGCAGGCTCGTGTGTCAGCTTGTAAAGCAGGGAAAGAGATAGTGGTGCTCCTTCCCGATCAACCTATAAAAATTATACATAAAAATTAAATATGCATTTTAAAAAATAATTCATTTATTTAAAAAATTATAAAAGAAAGAAGACTTACAATTTTTAGGGCTACCCCGGTGTGAGGGATCTTCCCAGAAGTATGGACCAGCGGCAAATTTCCATCGGGGTCAGGCGTCAAGCAGGCGGTGGAGCAGTTGACGGACATTCAAACTGACCGAGGCTAGCCCAATAAACCTTCAGACCAGTCCAAACGTAGTCGCTGATGAAGATGAGCTTTGCATTATCCTTGAAAATCCTCCACTTCTCCTTCCGATTGCCAACAATGTTCTTCAGGCGAGCCATCGCTTTAGTGTTGAACCTACCTTTACCTCCTCGTTGACGGCGATAGACTAATTCCATTTTTGCTGAAAAAGCATAAAATGAATAAATACATTTTAAATGACAATAAATAAAAAAACACTTAATACTTACTGCAAAACACTTGTACCAAGGCATGCGAACGTGGTCTGGTGTAAGAGACCAGTTCGGATGCGGTTCCCTGAAGTTTTCCTTGATAATATCGGCAACGCTCCATCCCAGACGATTGTCCATCGGAAACCTACAAAATTTGAAAAAATAGAATATAATACATAATAGTAATAAATGCAATTAAAAGTTGATAATAATAAAAATATATTAAATTTACCATAAAGTGTTTGGTGGTCGGTCGGGGTCGATGATCTGTAAACCTTCTCGTCCCGGCATCTGGAGAAGGTCTTCCACTGTAAACCTAGCATACAGAGCATCCAATGGCACCATCAAATCTGGATGGACACCTGGAGGAGGCGGAGCAGCTTCAGGAGCTGGGGCAGGCTCATAAGGAGCTGGATCAGGCTGTAGAGGAGGCTCATACGGAGCAGGAGGCCAAACGGGAGAGGAGGAGGAGGAGGACAAGACATAGACGGGGGTCTTCCTTGAGATTGGCTCTCAGGGACAAACTCCTGAACGGATCCAGTGCCCGAGCTAGAAGCTGAAGGATTGTCATTCCCACCGAGAAAAGTAGACTCATACGAGGGCCTAACATTCCTAAGTCTCTTCCTACCGCGAACAGGAGTACTCATATCGTCGTAAACTATAAGGTAAAATAAATTGATTAAAAAACAAATTTAAACAAGTACTTAAAAAATCTAAAACTAATTGCAAACCTAGCTTAATTCTATCCTAAAACTAAGCAAACCAAATCCAATTCCATCATAGACTAACCACCTAAAACTAAAAAAATACCTAGAGAGATGGTAGAGAGAAGTTAGAGGGAGACTAGGGAGCAACTAAATGGCTTCGAGTTCTCGATGCTTATATAGGACTTTGGGGATCATCGTAAACCCGAAGGTAAGTTACGACTAGATAAGGATGATCCACATTTTATGCGTTATGACGAATTAGGGACGACCCACGTTTATGCGTTATGACGAATTAGGGACAATTTACCAAGAAACTAAAGAAAAACGGCCACCAGAACAATTCTTATCAACTCCGCGTGTAGCTTTGCGCAGAGTTGATAAGAACTATTTTGCTGGCTGTGCCCTCTCATCTATCATTTTCTGGTTCTGTTTGTATCTTTGGAATGGGAGAGGGCTGTATATTTATAGGAATTTTTAGTAGGCGTCGTAAAGGAGAAGTAAACTTATGACGATTTAAGGACGACCCGCGTTTATGGTTTACGACGAAATAAGGACGAACCGTTAAAATAACATCTATGTTATGACGAATTGGTACGACGATTTAAGGACAACCCGCATTTATGTATTACGAAAAAATAAGGACGATCTGCGTTTATGGATTACAACTTAGTTACGACGAATAGGGTTTAGACCCTAAAATCAAAACCCCAAACCCATTACTTCTAACTTATAAGACATTACTTCTAACCCATAACTTTCAAACCAAAACATGTAATAATACTCGTTTTCACTTGATGAATGTGTTAAACACATGATTTGTTACATAAGCTTAACATGTTAATGCAATAACATTGTAACATTAATTCATTCTTCTTCGGAACCATCACTCGGGTCATCACTAGGATCATCGCTTTCTTCAAATTCATCTTCATTTCTTTCATCTGCAGTATCATCTGAAAGATCTTCATATCCCTAGTTTTGCGGATCAACAAGAAAGATTTCATCTGTGGGTTATTCATGTACTTCCACTTCATTTACGGAATCTTCTTGCAAAAGCGGTTGTTCATCACCAAATACATGGACCAGAGGTGTAAATTTTATAGCGGTAAACCAAGATATTCCATATTGTCTGATCTTTAGATATGAAATAAAACAAACTTGCTCTGCTTGAGATGCCAAAATGTAGGGTTCAAATTTGTTGTACCTTCGTGCAACATTGATATCCACAAATCCAAACTTGCTATAGCGAACACCTCTATTGACTGTGGGGTCGAACCAGTCATATTCGAAGATGACGCATTTCATCTTCACTAAAGCGGAGAATTCCACTTTGATGATCTCTTTCAAGATCCCATAGAAATTTGTTTCACCTTTCACATATTTTCGATAGTTGATTTTTGCTCGATGACTTCCATAATAAGTGTGGAAAGTGTAACCTCGAGTGAAATGCATTGATGTTGTGGTGACCTTAGCGATCAGACTTTATATCAAATCATGAAACCACAGAGGGTAGAATGGATCATCATAATCAACCTGTATTTTTTATAAAATTTAATTAATATTACCTTTCAAACTTAATAAATATTACCTAAATTATATTGTCATTTATACCTGCGATTTTAACCACGACACGAAGTGTTTCTCTTTTCTTTTGTTTAAATCATTAGTTGATATTTCTGGTAAAGCTTCTTCAACTTGAGCAACCAACTCGCTGTTTTTTTAAATAATCATTAATTAAGTATTGTAATAATTATATACATGATAATATTAAATTGCAAAAATATATTTAATTACCTTTCAAATGACTGCATCTCCTCGCAGTTAGGAGTATATATGTGTGGGTACTGTGAGCGTCTTTTATACTCGACCACCAGACTTCTTTAAGTTTCCCGCCTAAACGTCTAATTTGACAGAATATGTCTTAAACACCTTCTATAACATATTCGGCATAACACCACCATCATCATATCTGTTAAGAGCCATTTTTTGTATCCGGACTTGTGACCCAAAGTAGTATGACGTGAAGTGAGATGTTTCCTCAGTCAAATTCCCAGCCGCTATTGAACCTTCGACCCTTGCAAGTTTTTTTGCTTTCCCTTTCAAATGTTTCATGGATCGCTCGTAAGGATACATCTATTCATTATGAACAGGCCCACAGAGCAATGCTTCATATGGGAGGTGGACAACTAGATGTTCTATGACATCAAAAACAAGGGAAGGAAGATTTTCTCTAAATTGCACATTAAGATCGAGATATTCTCATCAACTTTTCTGATCACATCTTCAGTTAAGGTTCGTGTACTAATATTTCTAAAAAAAAGCTCCAATGTCTGCAAATATATTGTACACCAAAATTAATTATGTAATTGTTTCTTTAACAAATCTGATCAGTAAGTTCAACAAGAAGTAAGTTTGTTACCTACAAGTGCTTCGTGAACATTTTTCGGAAGCAACTCCGTAAATGCAAATGGTATTATAGTCGTTGCATAAACACATGACAGTCATGGCTCTTCATTCTTGATAACATCCCATATGCAGGAAAGTCACAGACGGTCTACAAAAGATTTGCTCACATTGTAAAGTTTGTTCTCGTTGAACAATCATATGTATGCACCCTTGTTGACCACAATTCCTTCAATTCTTCTATCAAAGGTTATAGAAAAACATTGAGGGACCTTTTTGGATGCTTGGGCCCAAGTATAAATATACTCATGAAAAGAAATTCCCTTTCCATACAAATCTCTAGTGGAAGGTTATATGGCGCCAGGATGACTGGCCAAAGCGAGTATTGTCTTCTGGACATTCCAAAAGGACTAAATTCATCTATGCACATCACAAGATAAACATTACGAATGTTGCTTGCAAAATTAGGGTGTTCCGAATTCAAGTGCTTCCACGCTTTTGCATCTGAGGGATGATTGATCTCACCTTCCTTCTGAGTATGTTCTACATGCCATCTCATCGCTGCTGCAATCTTTTCAAATAGATATAATTTCTTCAGCCTATCTATAAGAGGTAAGTATCACATCCGCTGGCACGGTATCCTATTTCGGCCACGTCTTTGCAGTTTATATCGTGGTTTCTTGCAAAATCGACACTCTAACAATTTCGCATCTTTCCTTCAGTAGATCATGCAGATGTCTATACACACCTCTATCATTTCCAAAGGTAACCCAAGACTATGAGCCAGTTTTTGAATCTCATAATAAGATTCAGCACACAAATTTTCTTCAGGCAAATACTCTTTAAACAACTCATCCCATGCATCCATACAAACTTCACGTAAGTTATGATCTGTTTTGATATTCATCATCCTAGTTGTCAATGACAATTTAGAAAAACATTCTCTACAACTTTTATAAATTAGTTGATTAGCTGTGGCTAGTATTTCATAAAGCATTTTTTCATCCAAGTTAGACCCCTCTACATTTTCTAGTACTTTTGCTACATTTTCAACTTCTGCAGCAACTACTGAGTTTATTTCACGAAATGCATCTACAACTATATCATGTATCCTATCATGATCTACCTGATCCTCCTGAGGATAATCAGAATGCAAATGACTTGGTTCTTTCCTATTACGACTTACTTCAAACTGATTACTACTACTACCTTCATAATTTCTACTATCATCCTCTCCATGGTGATACCAAATGTAGTAATGTGGGGGTAAATCATCTATTTACTATATGTTTCTAAATTGTTTCACTACGAGCAAACTTGGTATTCTTGCACTTACAACATGGACATAACATTTTACATGTTCCCTGCGTGAGAAGCAAGGTTCCGTCTTGTTGAGAAATTTGTCTGTCACAACTCCTGCAGAATCTTTATGTACATACATCCAATTCTGAAGCGCATGGATGTTGCCACTATGAGAATTTTTTTACCATGTTCTTTTTTTGTGCTTCTTAAGAATGAGAGAAGAGAGCATATTCATAGAAAAAATTCGGAAATGTTACAAAAAATTTACTACCATTTCAACCAACCATATATATACAAATTTTTTTTTTCAAATTACTTGTACATTGGACGTTAATTAGATGAAAAATAGTTGATGTAACGCAGTCGTAAATTTACATCTACTTGACATCTACACATACAATTCGTTGTAATCAAGTTGTTTTATTACTTCCACTTTACGAATAATTTATTTTTTTGTTGCAATGTGACTTCTCTTTTACGAAGATTTCAAATTTCGTCATAAAACAGAAGTGACTTCAAATTTTAGTCGTAAAATGTAGTCGTTATACTCACATTTTCTTGTAGTGTTATGTGTAGCTTGAATTTTGAACCCCTGCAAGAACATAAATTGAATAACATAGGTGTTTAACCACAATCTCACGAATTCAAAAATAAACATAGACAAAATACAAAAACATATCGAAAACATAGAAGTTTTTGATCTGTATGTTATTTCTACAATAACAAATCATTAATATATTTCAGATGATGAATTATGTTTACCTTTTTATATGCAAATATGATTTCAAAGTCTCACCAAAATGGACATTCGATGGTGTCCAGGTGTGTATCACTTTGGCTTGGAGCAGCCACGGCGTTTTCCGTGGTCTAACCTTATCAAGGTACAATATCTTTTGATTTGATGAATGCAATATATATATATATATATATAAGAAAGGTTTAGGCTGTGACTTTTTCATATTCAAATTTAATACAGTCAGAGAATATGGCGTTATAATAACATATCTTGACCATCAAGTTTATCTATGCTAGGAAAAATTAGATTTTCTGATTTATAGTATTCGATATTTAAGTTAACTATTGATATGTATAAGATTTTGAACTATAATGATTGGCCAGATAATTATGCTCTATTTTATTTGAAATTTATGTTTACAACTTCCACACTCATTTTGTTTATATTCTCATATTCTTATGAGGAATGAAGCTATATGAACATAATCATGTTTATATATTTGGTAGCTTGCATTTTTAGATGTATCTTATGAAATAGAGACAAACCCCTAAAATCTAAATATTTTTTAATTAAATTAAAGACGATAAATCAGAAAATACTTTTATTATCTTAATACCCTAATTTTTGAATGTAACACGATTAATAACTGTGCAATATACGGGGGTAATCTTTTTAGTTGCAAATATATGTTCAAATTGAATATAATAGAGCATAAATATGTGATTATGACACTATATTCTCTAATTGTATTGAATTGATATATGCAAAAGCCACAACCTAAACCTTTCTTATATATATTGCATTCGCAGCCTCCTAAGAATACATGTTATTTTCTTAAAAATTGATATCATGTCTTCCAAGCAAAAAATATTGTACCATGATCAGGTTAGGCCATGGAAAACGATGTGGTTGGTTCAAGCCAAAGTGATACATACCTGGAAACCATCGAATGCCGGTTTTGGTGAAACTTTGGAAATCATATTTGAAAACAATAACGTAAACAAAATTCATCATATGAATATAGTAATTATTTGTTATTGTAGTGGTAGCATAAAGATCAAAAACTTCTATGTTTTCGTTAATTATTTTGATATGTTTTGTGTTTCGTCTATGTTTTGTTTTCGTGAGTTCGTGGTTAAACACCTATGTAATGTTGGTAACTAGAAGACTGTAGAGAACTTCCAAGTGAGTCCAGCTACAAAACATTACATACCAACACAACACATGTACAAAACGACTTTCATCAATCAGACAGTTATTAAGCCATATGATTTCCAAAAACGACGACATGTTTCTTGCATTAGCAGAACTTGATTCAGTTATGTCTGGAAGATTATATGTTGATTTCTTGATTGGTAATTTTCTTTATTTATTACTATTTTACGGTACTTCTTTTGATCGTCCATTAACTAATTATTATTATTTTGTTTAACTTAGACATTATTGGACAAGCCATGGACGTCTCGGAGATTCAAAATTTGTAATGTAGTGGAAAGGAGAAAAAAAGATTGAATTCACACTAAGAGACATCAAGTAATCAATTCTTAATTTGTATTTGTTTATGTGATATATCATATCGTTTTATTCAAGAATCTATTTTTAACAATTTTTAACCCTCAATTTTATAGTGATCAATGATATGATGTTGTTTGTGGGGAAAATTCGCTGAGGTTATGGAATCTCATAGATATTTTATCGGTTCAGTTTGAGTTGTTATTTTCTTAAAAATTGATATCATGTCTTCCAAGCAAAAGATATTGTACCATGATCAGGTTAGGCCATGGAAAACAATGTGGTTGATCCAAGCCAAAGTGTTACATACCTGGAAACCATCGAATGCCGGTTTTGATGAAACTTTGGAAATCATTTGCAGACAATAACGTAAACAAAATTCATCATATGAATATAGTAATTATTTGTTATTGTAGTGGTAGCATAAAGATCAAAAACTTATACGTTTTCGTTAATTATTTTGATATGTTTTGTGTTTCGTCTACGTTTTGTTTTCGTGAGATCGTGGTTAAACACCTATGCAATGTTGGTAACTAGAAGACTGTAGAGAACTTCCAAGTGAGTCCAGCTGCAAAACATTACAGACCAACACAACATATGTACAAAATGACTTTCATCAATCAGACAGTTATTAAGCCATATGATTTCCAAAAACGACGACATGTTTTTGCATTAGCAGAACTTGATTCAGTTATGTCTGGAAGATTATATGTTGATTTCTTGATTGGTAATTTTCTTTATTTATTACTAATTTACGGTACTTCTTTTGATCGTCCATTAACTAATTATTATTATTTTTTTAACTTAGACATTATTGGACAAACCATGGACGTCACAGAGATTCAAAATTTGTAATGTAGTGGAAAGAAGAAAAAAAGATTGAATTCACACTAAGAGACATCAAGTAATCAATTCTTAATTTGTATTTGTTTATGTGATATATCATACCGTTCTGTTCAAGAATCGATTTTTAACAATTTTTAACCCTCAATTTTATAGTGATCAATGATATGATGTTGTTTGTGGGGAAAATTCGCTGAGGTTATGGAATCTCATAGATATTTTATCGGTTTGCTTTGAGTTTGTTCGTTTGGGTTCGGTTCGTTTGGTTAACTTGGTTCTACAATTTTTGCAACTGAAGTAAACCATAGTTAGTTTCGGTTTCAGTACGGTTTGTATTCGTTTTTTTTGCTTCGGTCTAATTGGGTCCCCTTAGTTTAGTTCTGTTAAGCTAAATCATGTTTTAAAATATAAACACATGGTATTGAAATCATCATGTCGGTTACAATAAAAAAATAAATCTTGTGAACTAAATCTAATATAATACCGAAACAATTTGTTTTGAAAACCCACGAAAATTTTATAATAACAGAATCGAGTAAAAGTTCACTAAAGTAAATATAAAATTAAAAAAGACCAACATCGTTAGTGATGTATCTTTAAAATAAACTATTAAAACTAAATTCAATATAAAAGTGAAACAAGAACTTTTAAAACCTACAAAAAGTTAAATGAACACAATCAAATCAAAATTAAAATCAAATTTAACTAAAAGAAATTAAAAGTTAAAAAAATATTGTTTAATAAAGTGAATAATGACTTTAATCTTAGGATTTTAGTATATTATATATTGCTAGTATGTTTAATTCAAATAATAACAAAAATACATTGAGTTGGTTTGGTTTGGTTTTTTGGCTCATCCCTAGTGACCACTCAATGCAAAATGGACAATTGTGAAAGCTAAAGTTACGGGATCTCTAAAGAAGAATCTGAAAAGAAAAGGGGCATAAGTTATCAAACAAAGGACTGGACAGTAATTAAACACGTCGCTGCCCACCAGAATCAATCCGCACCAATCACAACTCTAGACTACAATCTCTCATCACGACTCTCTTGCTGAGTTCGCGTCTCAAACTCAAATTTTGTTTACGTATTATTCTAAAAAAATAAATTAAATTTAAACTCAGAGAGCCTCAAGTTTCAGTTTGCGGCTTAGATTAAAAGTCATCAGCAATCTGAGAGAGATTCGTCTCTTTTTAATAGCTCCACACGAAGATTTTCTATTCACTGCCTGAAAATGTCGATACACTTTGCTTTCTAGCTTTAAAATCTCTTCTTGCGTTTTCTCGGGAAAGGGAGAGAAAATCTGATGGACGCAGCTTCAAGTTTTCTGTGCAGAAGCATTCGGATTCCCTCGACGGCGTTCATCTTCAGTCGACCGCCGGTGAATTACGTCTGTCTCGTCTCCGACAAGAGAGACGGCGTTCGTGTTTTCCCGAGGCGGAAGGTCTTTTGCAGTGGCGGTTCTAGTGCGACGAAGAAGAAGCCTCGAAGGAAAAGTAATGTTTCCGATAAAGTTAGGTCTAGGAAAGTGGAGAAGGGGAACCATATTGAATCTGTGAGTGTTAGTAGTGAAGGTGTAGTCGAGCAACCACCGAAGGAGAAGGGGAAAGAATTGAGTCTCGGTGCTTTGAATCAAAACGGTGATCCCTTGGGGCGGAGAGATCTAGGGAGGAACGTAGTGAAGTGGATTAGCCAAGCCATGAAGGCGATGGCCTCGGATTTCGCTAACGCGGAGGTTCAGGGTGAGTTCTCGGAGTTAAGGCAGAACGTTGGTTCCGGTTTGACGTTTGTGATTCAGGCTCAGCCCTACCTAAACGCCATTCCTATGCCACTTGGGCTTGAAGTCGTCTGTATGAAGGCTTGCACACATTATCCTACCTTGTTCGATCATTTCCAGAGAGAGTTGCGTGATGTTCTTCAAGACCTGGAGCGCAAGAACGTCATGGAGAATTGGAAGGAGACTCAGTCTTGGAAGCTACTCAAGGAGATAGCAAATTCAGGTTTCAATTGATTCATTCCACTCCATTTATTGCTTCTTATTTTCTTGGCTCTTATTGGTATTTGGTGCTGTGCAGCTCAGCATAGAGAGGTTGCTCGCAAAGCTCATCAGCCGAAGCCTGTTCCTGGAGTTTTTGGGATGGACTCAGATAAGGTGAAGGCTATACAAGCAAGGATTGATGAGTTCACCAGCCGGATGTCGCAGTTACTTCAAGTGGAACGAGATACGGAACTGGAAGTTACGCAGGAAGAACTAGATGTTATCCCTACTCCAGACGAGAGCTCTGATTCCTCAAAACCGATTGAGTTCTTGGTTAGGCACGGTGAAGCTCCGCAGGAACTTTGTGACACAATTTGCAATTTGTATGCCGTTAGTACCTCCACAGGTTCGACTCACTAATTCACATGTTTTCGAAGAAATATGTTGTGAATTAAAAAATAATCAATGTGCAGGGCTCGGAGGTATGCACTTGGTGTTGTTTAAGGTTGGGGGCAACCACCGTCTACCTCCTACAACACTTTCCCCTGGTGACATGGTTTGCATAAGAATTTGTGACAGTAAGGGTGCTGGAGCAACTTCTTGTACACAGGGGTTTGTTCATAACCTTGGAGATGATGGGTGCAGCATTGGTGTGGCTCTAGAATCTCGTCATGGAGATCCTACTTTCTCCAAGCTCTTTGGAAAAAGTGTGAGAATTGATCGTATTCATGGGTTGGCCGATGCCCTCACTTATGAGGTATATATTTGTTTCGTGTTGGTTGAAAATGCAGTGTATAATCCCAGTAACTTTCATCTTAACGGCATTCAAAGATGCTTATCGTATTGATAGTTTACATTGGTCTTTGTTTCTGCAACTCTCTTATTGTAGTCTTCTGTTGCAGCGTAACTGCGAAGCCCTAATGCTTCTCCAGAAGAATGGCCTGCAGAAGAAAAATCCATCAATTTCTGTAGTGGCAACATTATTTGGGGACGGGGAAGATATCACATGGCTGGAGCAGAATGATTATGTAGACTGGAGTGAAGCGGAGTTGAGTGATGAGCCAGTGGGTAAGTTATTCGACGATTCCCAAAGAAGAGCTATAGCGCTGGGAGTAAACAAAAAGAGGCCTGTTATGATAGTTCAAGGACCTCCTGGCACTGGAAAGACTGGAATGCTTAAGGAGGTCATCACTCTAGCTGTTCAGCAGGGAGAAAGAGTACTTGTAACAGCACCTACTAATGCAGCTGTTGATAACATGGTCGAAAAGCTCTCACATCTTGGGCTAAACATTGTGCGAGTCGGAAATCCTGCAAGAATATCATCCGCTGTTGCTTCAAAGTCTTTGGGGGAAATTGTGAACTCCAAGCTCGCAAGCTTTCGAGCAGAGTTAGAAAGGAAAAAGTCAGACTTGAGAAAAGATCTTCGGCAATGCCTGAGGGATGATTCTCTTGCTGCTGGCATTCGACAGCTTTTGAAACAGCTTGGAAAGACGATGAAGAAGAAGGAAAAAGAAACTGTGAAGGACATACTATCAAATGCACAGGTTGTTTTCGCCACTAACATTGGAGCAGCTGATCCCTTGATTAGGAGGTTGGAAACATTTGATTTGGTTGTTATAGATGAAGCTGGTCAGTCTATCGAGCCTTCATGCTGGATTCCAATATTGCAAGGGAAACGTTGTATTCTTGCTGGTGATCCATGCCAATTAGCACCAGTTGTTCTATCACGTAAAGCTTTAGAAGATGGGCTTGGTGTATCCTTACTGGAACGAGCTGCATCTTTACATGATGGACTTCTTGCGACAAAGTTAACAACTCAGTATCGTATGAATGATGTAATCGCTGGCTGGGCATCAAAGGAGATGTATGGTGGATGGTTGAAATCTGCTCCAAGTGTGGCCTCTCATCTGCTTATCGATTCTCCTTTTGTGAAGGTACTTCTTCTTACTGTTTGATTGGTTTTCTTATACATATGCTTACTTGTTATGGTTCTCTTAAGGTTTAACACCGTCTTTCTTTTTTCTACTTACTGCAGCCTACTTGGATAACGCAATGCCCGCTGCTTCTCCTCGACACAAGAATGCCATATGGGAGTTTGTCGGTGGGCTGCGAGGAGCGTCTAGATCCAGCTGGCACAGGCTCATTATACAATGAAGGAGAAGCAGATATTGTGGTTAATCACGTCATCTCGTTGATTTATGCAGGTGAGTTTTATATTTTCAGTTGAATGACTATCTGAGATTTTCAGTTGTTGTAAATTAGAAGAAACAAGCCATAGTTTGAAGAATCAAAGGCTCACGCATGTTTAAGCTCGATATCCCTAATAAACCAACTCGTTCCACATGATTGTAGGTGTTAGTCCAATGGCTATAGCCGTTCAATCCCCATATGTTGCTCAGGTGCAGCTTCTCAGAGAAAGGCTGGATGATTTTCCAGTGGCTGATGGAGTTGAGGTCGCAACCATTGACAGCTTTCAAGGACGGGAGGCTGATGCAGTGATCATATCAATGGTACACAATTCTCCTACTGTTACCTTATGTAGCATTGCATACTTTTTTTATTTTATTTTGCCGAGTGTTGCAAAGAGGACTCATGTAGTTGGTTGCTGCTTTTGTATAGGTACGGTCGAACAACCTAGGTGCAGTGGGATTCCTAGGGGATAGCAGAAGGATGAACGTAGCCATAACAAGAGCCCGGAAGCACGTGGCGGTGGTATGCGATAGTTCAACAATCTGTCACAACACCTTTCTTGCAAGACTGTTGCGTCATATACGCTATTTCGGAAGAGTGAAACATGCGGACCCAGGTAGCTTGGGTGGTTCAGGACTCGGCTTGGACCCAATGTTGCCTTACCTTGGCTAATCCCCGCCAAACATACAAAGTAAGTACTACCAACAACAAGAAAACCAAAATCTTCTTATTGGTGTAATATGTTTCCATGGCGAGTTGTTCCTTGTACAGGAAAATATTTGTTTTCAATTGTCCTTACCACAGAATGTAATATGTATATGAAAAGACAGAAAATTCATGTCTATTTTATACAATTGGTGCGGCGTCATATGTTACCCCCAGATCCACTATTTATCTGTTCCTGTTTGCTAAAACAAACACAACTAAACAGATTTTGATTAGTGTTCTATATTCCAAATCATTTTTAAAAATGATTTTAATTAGTAGTTCATTGAAAACAAGGTTAAGTTGCTCGTAAATTATTGGGAGTGTAACAAACATGAAAGCAAACAGTTGTCGTACCGTTTATGACTTGATTTGGTCGTAAAGTAATGTTTTGTTCTGGATTATATGTAACACGTAACAACTAATGACAGTCAATTGATTATTTAGTTTATTAGGGTAGGTCGTGCTTCGCCCGGGGATTTTGTATTAGTTAAGTGCTTGAGTTGATATTTGTTTTTAGATTCAAGAGTTCTGTTATCTATTTTGTGTTAAAAAAGAAGAAGAAAAAGGTTATATGTTTTGTGTTATTCATTATTTATGTAAATTTTTTGCTTCTATAAAAAATAAATTAACTAGGAAAACTTTTAAAAGTTTTTATCATAAATAAATATAGTATACAATGACCAAAATATTTTTTTTAAAGAGGTAAATAAATACTTAAAACAACCACATTAGTGCTTTTTTTTGTCTTCAAACGGTCATTCTATTACTCAACTTGAGGTGGTCTGGGAATCCAGACCGGAATAGAACAACCAACAAAACAAATAGATCTATGAAAGGATCAAGCATTTCTAGCTAGTGCATCCGCAGTTCCATTATGATTCCTCGGGATATGACGGATCTCAAAATCAGGAAAGCAAATCAAAAGTGTCTAGATCGCCTCTAGTTCGGTTGCAAAGCTCAGCCAATCTTGCGGTTCTGATACCATTGCTAAAATGTCCTTGCAATCCGTGCCAAAACGCTGACATGATGAATATTGAAGCATACATTCCATTTCCCATCTAAGAGCCTCTAACTCCGAGTGGAGTACCGACTCTCGCCCCCTTATATTCCGCGTTCCCATGAGCTCAGTTTTCCCGTTGGCATTTTTCCACACCAGCCGCATCCGCTATACTGGTCTGTGGCGGTCCAAGAACCATCCACCATGCAAATGTTTTCCAGACATAAGGTCTGTGGTGTCTCGCCTCTGTACCCTTGTGGATTCTGAATAATCACCTCATTAGCCTTGAACCACGCAATACATTCGCTTTCCGCATATTGAACTAGCTCCAGTGGATCTTTGTCAATTCTCCTGAATAATTTATCATTTCGGGCCTTCCATATATACCAGATTATCCAAGGGAAAGGGTATTTATGGGACCGATGAGCATCATGTTCATTCTTCCGCCAGAAAAGATAGTCCATATTGGCAAAAATACTCGACAACGGAAAAAAATTGGACCAGAGGGCGTCGAAGATAGAGCCTAAGCTTGTAAGGCAGGGGGGCACTCAAATATGGCATGGGTAACTGATTCCTCCGGCTCCCCGCAACGCGGACAATAATCATCACATCTCAGGTTCCTGTAGTTGAGGTTTTTTGTGACCGCCACATGTCCTGTTATCAATTGCCACATAAGATGGCACATCTTAGGGGGTGCCTTGACTTTCCAAGCAAAGGCCTGGAGGTCAGTAATACTTGGCTCACAAATCCCGGGTTCTATATCCTTCTTCAGAAGCTTCATGGCTATCCAGTAACCTGATTTGATCGTATATTGGCCATTCTTTGTGTAGGTCCAGCAGAATGAGTCCCTGTGATGCGTTGTACTTAAAGCCATACTCCTGATAAGGGAAATGTCCTCTGGAGCAATAAAGGTTGACAGAATACCCATATCCCACTCCTTCGTCTCTTGGTTAATCAGATCACTAACGCGCATATTCGGATACATGACCAGAGCTATTGAGAAGGCCGGTCTAGCTGGTGTCGTCGGGATCCAAGGATCCTCCCACACCTTGGTGTCGTGTCCCGAGTGTATCTTCTGTCTAATACCTAATAGCAATAGTTCTCTTGCCGCGGAGATACTATTCCAGACATAGGATGGACTGTTAGCGGACATGGAACGCAAAGGCGAACTCATCGGGTAATATCTCCCTCTCAATACCCTAGCCACAAGAGAGTCCGGAAACTGGATTAAACGCCACAATTGTTTCGCCTGTAATGCCAAATTGAATTCATGAATCATTCGAAAACCTAGGCCTCCTTCATTTCGTGGCTTGCAGAGTTTTCCCCATTTCACCCAATGAATACCTCTCTTAGGTGGGTTTGAGCTCCACCAGAACTGTGCAATGGCACTAGCAATTTTATCACATAACTCCAGTGGAAGCAAGAAAGTAGACATCACGTACGTCAGAAGAGCTAATAAAATAGATTTAATTAAAACCTCCTTTCCACCCTTTGATAACCATCTACCTGTCCATCCATTTACTCTGTGCATCAACTCATCCCTGATAAAAGCAAAAAGCTTGCATTTGGATCCACTAATATCTTCAGGTATCCCCAAGTAGGACCCCATCCTCCCTCGTTTGAAATTCCAAGCTTCTCTTTTATTTTTTGCCGAGTATGAACATCTATCCTCTTACCAAAGAGCAAGGAAGATTTTCCAAAGTTGATGCACTGAACAGACGCTTTACCATATTTCATATTCTCATTCATTACTTCCTCACATTCACGGGGCTCCTCCTTACAAAAGAAAAGGCTGTCATCAGCAAAGAGAAGGTGAGATATCGAAGGACATGCGCGAGTTACCCGTATCCCCGTTATCTTCCCTTGATTCTCAGCATGATTAAGAAGGCTAACGAGCGCTTCCGTGAATATGATAAAGATAAAAAGAGACAAAGGATCTCCCTGGCGAAGGCCTCTATTTGGGACATTCATAAGCACCTTGTACTTTACCGAGGTTATGCATCTCATAATCCACTCAATCCAGATTTCCGAAAACCCTATCTTCTGCATCACCGCTTGGATGAAGGGACATTCCATCCGATCATACGCCTTACTCATATCCGTCTTAATAGCCATTTGTTTATTTTGTCCATTTGGTTTAGTTCTCAGCGCATAGAACATCTCTTGTGCTATCATGACGTTATCAGAGATTTGTCTTCCAGCTACAAATGCCGACTGGGTTTCCGAAATTAATTCTGGTAACACTTTTTTTAATCTCTGGCATAGGACCTTAGAGATTATCTCGTAGCAAAAATTACACAAGCTAATGGGCCTTAAATTGGCCATCTCATTTGGTTTCTCCACCTTAGGAATAAGATAAATGTTTGTGTCATTCAGTCCATCCACCACAGTTCTGTCGAAAAGAAATTGGTTAACCATAAAGGTTAGATCCTCCTTAACGATGTCCCAGAACTTCTGGTAGAACAATGCTGTCATTCCGTCAGGCCCTGGGGCTTTCTCTGGATGCATCGCAAACATGGCTAGTTTGACTTCCCATTCCGTAGCGTGAGCTGTAAGTTTATCATTATCCTCCCCAGTAATCTTTGTAGAGATCTCTGTGAGCGCCTCATCAATATTATCCGGATTAGAAGTCGCAAATAGATCTCTAAAGTAGCTAGTAGCAATGGCTACCAGACCATCATCATCTTCCACAGCAATGCCATTAGAGTCCAGAAGTTGAGTGATTTTATTTCTCGCTCTTCTTTGCTTCGTTACTGAGTGAAATTTTTTTGTATTCCTATCACCTTCTTGAAGCCAGAAGATTCTACTCTTTTGCTTCCAAAATGCCTCTTCCGCCTTAAGAGCGTCAGATAGTTCTTTCAATGCCTCCGCAATTTCCTCAGTAGAAGCAGCATCATTCAAGTACAATCCCTCCACCTTTTCCTTTAACTCCTCCACCTGTTTTCTAGAATTTAAATCATTCGGTCTCCTTCAAGATCCTATTGCTTTGCGACAACTTGAAATATGCTCCATAATATTTGCATTAGGAGAGAGATCTGAAGATTTCCACCCTTCCAAGATAACCTGTCGTAATTCCGAATTATCGATCCACCTTTTGTCAAATTTGAAAGATTTCGATTTCCTAAAAGGCTTCGATAGAATATTTGCTAGAACCGGACGATGATCCGATCCCCATAGCCTCAAATAGTTTACCCCTGAATGTGGAAAATTTTCATGTCAATCCTCGTTGCCAACAACTTTGTCTAATCGACAACGGACTGTGATTCGCCCTGCTCTTTTTCCTACCCATGAAAGTTTATTACCAGTACATGGAAATTCCAGCATTCCGCAATCGTTGAGAATTTGTTTGAAAGGTAGAAAAGAGCTATCAGAGCGAGGTTTTCCACCAACTTTTTCATCATGGCTTATAATATCATTAAAATCCCCTATCATAAACCAGGGTCCAACTCTTGTTGTTGAGAAACGCGTAAGACGTTCCCATACTTGGTTTCTTTGTTCTAACACTGGATCACCATAGACAAACGTCATATAGACTTTTATTCCATCAATGATTGCCTCAACATCAATCATTCTGTTATTTGAAAACAAAACATTAATTTGAAATTCTTCCAAAGAAAATAAAGCTAAACCACCGCTTAAGCCAAGTGGCTCTGCGGTAAACAAACGATCAAATCCTAAATCGGCCTGAATGTTTTGCAACATTGACCTATTATTCTTCGTCTCCGATAGGAACACAAGTCCTGGGCGATGCTTTTGACACATCTCCTTGAGGCGTTGAACTGTGAGGGTGTTCCCAATCCCTCTACAGTTCCAACTGATCGTCTTCATGGCTCCCTAGTCCATGAGTCTTTAGGCCTCATCACTTCCTCTCTGTTTCCATGTTTATCTTTAATCTTCTTCCCACTTTGGCGCCCAGACTTGCCAGCACCCCCAGCCATGTTGATTCCTAGAGCTTTTGATCGCTTGCTTGGAGATCCCCGACGAAGGAACTCAAGTCTCTTGCTTGGAAAGCCCAAAGGAGCAGTCATCTTCGCTCCTGTCTTCCTCACTCTGGATGTCTTCGTGCTTGATTTTGATCTTCCTTCAACCACATATAATGGTTTTGGCCATTTAGATTCAGATTCCAAGAGCTCCTCTCCCAGCAAATCGTCATCGTTAGGTTCAAATCCCAACATACCATCATCCTGATCAGTCATCTCTACATCCTCCAAAGCACCGATAATTTAATCCTCCTTAGCCATAGTCACACATGTAGGCGAGAAGGAGAGCACTCTAGACGCGCCCTTGCAGCGGGTGGTGATATTTCCCTCCATAGGGTTGTCCACTGCAGATGGCGTCACAATCTTACTTGCTATCATCCTTACTTTGTGCACATCCCCACTCCCCTGCTTCTCCTTAGGGTTAGGAATGTCTGGTCTTTGTTCATAAGGAACAATATCCATAGTAGTACCAACACCAAGTTGAGGCGAAATAGTATCCCTCTTTGAAACTTCCCCATGTGTGTCCAGATGCTTCCTGTCCTTCTCATTCACCCTGTTAATCGCTGGTTTTTCCCTCCATCTTTGATCTGATCTACGATGATACGGTTCATACCGACTTCCTCCATATCTCTTGCTTCTGTACGGGTCCTGATGATTCCTGAAAACTCTATCTGTGCGTTCCTCTCTGTTGGCGTGACTTTCTCTGGAGCTATGGCGACCAGCATACTCTCGCTCACTAGTATTTTGGCGGCCCATCCTGACCTCTCTATGGTCCCGGTCATGTCTTTGTTGCCAAGATTGGCGAGACCAATGTGCGTTATCCTGCTCCCCCTGCACCAAAGAGTGCTGGGAATATCTCTCAGATGGAACCTGGACTCTCGAGAATACATCTGAGCCTTTCTTAGGAGGCTGTAGCCTGTTTTGAATATTTGTAGTCAGACAGTATCCTTTCTCATGGGAAAGTAGACCACAGATAGTACAGTGCTTAAAAAGCATGTCATACTTGATTTCAATAGTATCTTCATCTCCTTCGGGGGATTGAACTTTCCTAGAGAATTTTAGTGGACGACGTGAGTCAATCTCTATTAGCATACGACCCTCAGAGAGATCCAGAGTATCAACATGTCCAATTCTTCCCCCAATGTTCCTCAGGTTTCTGTCTGTCCATAGATGTAGAGGAAAACCAACCAATTGAACCCAGAAAGGAATTACCCAGGGGTAATCGTCATGAACTATTGGCTCCCAGCGGACCAATACGAACATACAGAAATTGAAGTGGAAGGGACTCTGTCGAAGAACAGAGTTTAGATCCTCCTCAGAGCTTAGATCCTCCTCAGAGCTGAAGTTAAACAGAAACTTTCCATTGCCCAAATCATTTGCAGTGATCCTATCTTGCAGACCCCATTGAGATGGCAATGTTTGGATGAGCTTCTCCACTCTTCGGATTTAGAATCTTGCCTATTAAGGATAAGCGGAACTCCTTAATGACGAAGGCATCGTCATGATCTAAAAGCAGTATAGGTTCATCATCGTCTTCATATATCACACCTTTGCCTTTCTCATCTTGAGAGTAACCAACCCTCATGCGTGATGAAGACCCCATAGGAGGGTCTCACCACAAGCCTAACTCGTCCACCTAGCAATCACCCCACTACCGTTCACCCACACCAACAAAGCGAAACCACCTAGCCACCAAAGAATGACTAGGAGAGCCGGTCAAATTAAGGATACAACGTGCTAGCCGTGAACGTCAGTTCAATGAGGCACGATAAAGAGAGTATGTGTTCGATGATTGTCACGAGTGAATGAACAAAGGAACGGCAGCTTGTTGTCACGAGAATAGGATCAAACTATAACGATCACATCACTTTATCAGCGTCGGTTCCAAACAATAACCACCGGTGTAAGAAGCACAGTCGTAACGTCGGACAACGGACGTGGATTTGTTGAACTAATAAACTTTGATACACAATCAATGAATTGCGTCTCAATCATAATCTGAGAATCCGATCGAAGAATCGTCGTCACGAAGATTTGATGGTCGTCGTCCCCGAAAGCTTTGATCGTCGGCTTTAATGCTGTGATCGTCGGCCCACAGCGATCTGAAGGAAGAGACGGCCAATCGCTTGTCCAGACTTGCGGCCCTGCACGGTACGAGATAGCTTACAGGACGGTTTCGAGATCAGTACGAGATGATGGTCCCTTGATGACGGACTGAGAAACAAGATCGTTGCGGCGGAGACAAGATCAAGCGACAAAGATTGCTTGACGTTTGCGAAGAAAACTGAGACGACGAAGAGCTCGATTAGCAGGGGTGATCACACATCAAGGGATGTCGAGATCGCGGAGACGTCACGGTTCGAAGGAACTCGTGAGTGTTACAAAGTCGGCGTCCACATTATTGCTTTTATGAAGGAGTTTCTAACTAAAGAAAAATATTAAACAAATGAAAAGTAAGAGAGAGAGAGAGACATCAATATAAAAATCTCAACATAAAAAGTCTTTATAAGAGGTATTCTCCATTGTTCCGAAGAAACTCTGATACCAGGTGTTTTCTTCTAATGCACAAATTTTTTTAGTAATCTCAATTTAATTATTCAATCAATTATTAATATAATAATATGAGAGATTTAGTTTTAAAGAACTAGTCACTAATAATGTCTTTAGACCTCTAACATTAATTAGTTTACACTTATGATTTAGATTTGAGTGATGGAGTTTTGCGGATGGAGTTTAGGATTTCAGAAAAAAACTTAAAATTTAAAAATAAAAAATTTTAAAATAGTTTCAAACTTTTTTTTGAATTTCAAATAAATTTTGAAAAAAAATTGAAAAAGCAATTTTTAATTTTTAATAAAAATTCTGAATTCAGAATCGTATAAATTGAAAACTATAATAAATTATCTATTTAAATTTTTAATTTTTATTATTTATTTAATTATTTATATTTATATATCTATAAAATAAGGGTATAAGAATCTTTTGTTTTTTTAATAAAACTTCTTTTGGTCATTTTCCTATTTATGTACTTTTTGGTGAAAAAGTTATATTAAAATCATTTGTGAGAATTTTCATATAAAATATCAGGAAATTGAGCGTTAAAGACTTTAATGTTGTTGAAAAAAATTCATATACGAAAGTGGTGACTGTTAAAATGGACCGATGTTATGTTTTTATTTAGGCAAAATATTTATTTTAATTTGTTTTAGTTCTGTTAAATCATTTAATGTATAATTTTATGTGATTTTATAGGGTTATTGTATATTTACTTTAATTTTTATTTCAATGAGAAATGCTACATTTTTAAAACTGAATTCATTTTTAATTTTATTTTAATGTTTCCACACTTATTTGACTACATTAACTCTTACATTTCTTATTTAAATCATTAAAAATAATTTTATCTGTTGTGATTGTATGTAATAGTTTGTTTGCTATTCTTTTGAGTTATCAGTTGTTGTGGTATGTAACCATTATTGATGTTCTGTTAAGTTTTTTTTTCCATTATAAGTCAACAGACTATTATTGATTTTATAATGTCTAAATATAACTGTCACCCTATTTGTTGCAACTACATCCTATCAAGTCAATCATAGTGAAACTTTATATACTATATCTTAGTATAACAATCAAATCCATTCTACCAACAACTTAGCAAATACTAGCCTGACTCACCTCTCTATTGATTTTATTTCTTTGCATAAAATAAAAGTGTAAGCTTTACCTTGGGAGTATCGATCAAAGGACACATGGACTCTTACCTCTGCAAGTATCTGAACAACGAGGCACAAAGTCTTCTTTGATTCCTTTCTCCCCCTTTTCTTTCTAAATCTTTTTTAGATCTCAAACTTAATGGAAAATGATGCTGATACAGTCAATCTTGCCATCTTATTTACGACTTTTTCTTCTTTTTTTTTTTTTTTTTTTTTTTGCTTTTTGGGTAAAGTTGTAGGAGAATAGTGGAGTCATAGGTAATGTACCTACCCCTCGCTTCCAACAATGTGTGATCGTTTCTCCTAATTATAATAGTGGGGTCATTGATAATGTACATACCCCTCTACATCTCGGGAAGTCATCTCAATCTTTAAAACTTTTAGGTAGATGCTGAAGAGAGACAGAAGGGAGCCAAAGGTGCAATGACTTGTACCTACAAACTTGCAGAAGGAATATGATCCAGTGTATACTAAGCCCCAAAGCAAGCAAATAATGTCAGGATTAGTGTTGGAAATCAGCTTCGGTTCCTTCAAACTTTCTAAGCAAGTGTGATATAGTGGCATGATGATCCACTTTGGTAGCTCTAGTCACCTCTGCAAACAACCTTCTAAGAATAATGCTAAAGTGTGGCTAGTCAATAGTAAATCTTGATCCTAGTCCCCTTCTTGACTCAATAAAACTTCTTGAAAAACTTATATATATAGTAAATAAAGCTCAAAACAAATCCAATAGCATTAGCGAACCTCCCCAGACTTAAATTACACTGTCCCGAGTGTAATCCGTCCCAGGTTGGTTAGGAAAAATTAAATCATAAGTAAATAGTTTAAATAGAAAACTCAATACCTCTCTCTATAAGAGAGTGTTGATCGATGGTAGACGTGAGGGGTTGATTGATGGTCGCGATCCATTGTCGACTGATGGTGCCTTTACGGTGTCGATCGATGGTGAACTTAAACAGTTTTCAAAACAAAGTAAAACTCGAAATAAATAGTAGTATAACTAAAAACTAAATAAAGACTTACTAAACAATGGGTTTCCTCCCACTCAGCTGGTTATAGTCTTAAGCTCGACGTTGTGAACTTTCTGACTAGCATAGAGGTGGATCAACACTTGGAAAACAAGTGTCTACATCTTCTTTGCTCTTCTGAAACCATGTACCAATGAAGCTCCTCATTGCCTCATCTCCTATAGTTTTCTTATTCCTTATAACTGCTCTAGCAACCTCCATTGAATGCATTCCCCTTTGTAGGTTCTCAATACTGCGTTGTAGCATTCTAAGTCTGGCAGATGTAGTCTCTGATATATCCTTCAATTGCTGAGAAATATCTTCCTTCATCAGGCTCTAAGAATAACAATCTCATCGAACCTATCTTCCAATTGTATTTATGCTGCGGTCTTCTGCCCATTGGCTTCAATGTCGATTGACGACCTGATGTTGCCGTCGATTGATGCAAGTCCGTCTGCCCCAATCGCATGCTATTTCTGAATAGTATCCAAATCTTGCTTCATCTCATCCATGCGTGTAGTCAAACCGATGAGGCAGTTGTTTATAGGATAGTAGACATCATCTAGCCTCTTGTAAAAACCATCCAGTGAAATCTCTTGAGCTTTGTAGATCTCATGCACAATATCATCAATCTCTGCTCTGCTGTATGTCCTTTGATTCTTCATAGACATAGTGATCTTTGCTGCATGTTCTGGTAAACATATGTAGCTCTGCTCAAAAAAATTTGCTCTCTCTAGAACTGCTCTGATGTCTTCAGCTAGCACATTCACTACTCTTTCGTCTGTAGCTCGTGCATTACCATTCTCATCTATGCAGATGCCATACTCATCTTTCTTTTCCCAATGGAAAAGTCTTCTGCCCTTAGCATCAAAAGCTCTCGTACCTTGCTCGAAACGCCAGGCGATCGATGGTGGTTTGTTCCAATCGATTGATTGTGGACTTCCTGAATAATAGGCGTTGGAAGGACGAATTATGTGTACCTACAGAAAGGTTATGTCGATCGATGCTCTATGGATGCTGTCGATCAATCTAGGATGCTTGGAAGTGGATGAAACATTACAGACCGTCTCGTTCTTCTGCTCCTCAATGTCGATCGATGCTTTAGGATGAGCGTCCATCGATGCTGCTTCTGTCCAAATGAATTACCCGATCCATTAGCCATAATAAGGGCATCTGCTACATCCTCCTTAGATATATGTATGATTCTGCCATAAATAGCCCGTGCGCATCCCTCTAGGTCTCTAAAAATTCTGAACTCATCCGGTCTTAGATTACTAATAATTGTATCTTCTGCTCCAAGTTCGTGTTCTGGTTCACGTCTGATATCGTTCGATGGCCAGGAGTAGCCGGCGATTGATGCTCGATTATCCACTGTCGTGTTCATCACCCAACCAGCGTCTTTTGATGCTAGGCCGCAATATTCAATATGCTCTTCCTCTCTGTAATCTTCATCGTATCCTTTGTAAGCTTCACCGTATCCTCGGCATGTCGGATGTGTGTCGATCGATGGTGTATGGGGACCATCGATCAATGCTCGATAACCAGATTGTTGCCCGAAAAGGTTTCCAGATCCATTAGTCATGGCAAGTATATCCGCTATATTATCCCTTGTGACATTTAGTAGTCTGCCATCCATAGCTCTTGAGTGACCGCCTGGATCTCTCATGATACCAAAATCATCGAGTTGTGGATAACCATATTCCTTCTCGCGTTTTGCAGCTGAATATAGTTCAGACTCTGATTCTAGATCAGTGTCGATCGATGGCGTATGTTTACCGTCGATCGATGTCAATTTCCCGAGTCAATGGGAAATGTGATAAACACCAACCTCTTCCATAGAAATACCACGATACTCGATTTTCTCTTCTTTTCTGTAATATTCGTCGTACTCGGGATGGGCTGGGTTGTAACCACCTTCTGCGTGGCAGTTGTAGATCGGTTTTGGACTAGGGTTGTCGATCGATAACGAAGGGTGGGTGTCGACCGATTGCTGAACTACAGACGCGTCGATAAATTTTCTGGGCTGGGTGTCGATCGATGCTCCATCTTCTGACTTGTCATTGAACTCATAATCGCTGAAGCATGTGGCCACAAGTTATGCATCATCACACAATTCAACCAGAGTAGCCTTGTTCTTATTCTTGACAGGTTCATAGAAAATATTTTGATCAATTAGAGATAGATACAACCCGTTTAATTTCATATCGCAGATAGCTCCCACAGTAGCCATGAATGCTCTCCCAAGTAACAGTGAAGAGTTCCAATCTGTCATGATTTCCATCACAAGGAAGTCTACTGGGACTAGGGTGTTGTTAATATGTACTGGAACATGGTTTACCATCCCTCCTGAGTTCACTTTTGAGCAGTCTACAAATGTGAAAGAATCATAGGAGGGTTCCACTTTCAGATTCAGCTCCTCTGCCATAGTTTTTGGCATAATGCTCACTTATGATCCAGTATCACAGAGGGCATTGGGGTATTTGTTTCCATTGATGAAGCATGGAACCACGAATTTCCCAGGATCACTTTTCTTTTCAGACAAGTCCTCTATTTCATATTTTCTTTGAGATGATTGAACATGATCTCTATATCATTGTCTGTCTCCTTTGTTTCCCTGAAAAACGTTCACAACCTGTGAGTATAATAAGCTATATCGAAAGGAGTATCTAAAGGAATTTTGGAAACTCTTTTGGTAAAGCTATCCATCTTTTTTCTATTAGCTTCTCTGCGTTGATATTTGGGGATCTTTTGCTTCCTCTTGGGGTGTCCCTCATATTCTCTATCAAGATCCATAGCTTCAGATGTGTCAGTATTCTATTCTGAAACTGTTATGGTTGGACACACAATCAAATTCGTATTGATACTTGGAAGTCGAACCAGCTTTCTCATCTGTCGATCGGTGCTAAGGTCGCATTGTCGATCGATACCTCTATTTCTTTGTCGGTCGATTGTCGCGTGTCGGTGCCGATCGACGTAAGTCAATTTACACGAAGCTACGGATACTGCAGGAGTTGTTGTCGATCGATGCTCATTGCGTGGTGTTTATCGACACCTATGCGAACTGCCGAATGACATGAAACTTTCCACACTAAATTCTCCTTCTTGGAGCCTTCCCCTTTTAACTTCCTGCCAAAATCATCGTCAATCAATGCATTGACGTGGTGCTTCCATCCAGCCTTTATTTTCTACTTGATCAGGCTCTCATGCCTCCTAATGGTTTCACTTGTTTGCAGCACTTGGTTCTCCAGCTTCTTCACATGGGTGTTGAGATTTCGAACTTGTGTTGAGGTTGAATTACAACCCATCTATCTTTCAATTGAAATCCACAATCATCTTCTGCGTTCCCTCTAAAACTCTGTCAACCATCGCTTTGATCTTGCTTTCTTGAGTTTCTGGAGGAGCATTCTGGTAGTAAGAAGATCCATAATTTATGTTGTTGTTGAAAGGTTTATGCTGTGAACCTGAATAAATCTACTCCGTTGAACATTCCCATAGGAATTCCTGTTTAAACGTGGATTCCCTTGTCTCTGGAAACCATTCCAATCAATATAGTTCACATCCTCTTTTTCAGTCTCATCATCTTCAGATTCTATTGCTTCTACTTCTGTAAAAGTGACCTGTTTCCTAAGGAATTTCTGAACATTATCCTGTTGCCTTGACCTCTTCAATCTGCTCCTTGCTCAAAGCTGGATTTGATTTATTCCTTTCAAAGTATTTGTTCTTTTGTGCTGCTTCTGGGTGCCAGATTCTCAATCAATCTTGTAGCTTCTTCAGGATTCCTAGTGCTGAAATTTCCTTCACTAGCTGTGTCCAAAGCCATCTGATACTGTAATCCAATACCTCTAAAGAAAGTGCTAAGAAGTTGCACTTTGTTGAATCCGTGATGTGGACAATCTATTTGGTATGATTTGAATCCGATCCACGAGTTTCTGAAAGATTCTGAAGGGTCTTGTGAAAAATTAGCAATCTTGCTCTTCAGATCTTCTGCGCTTGCGTCATCAAAGAAATTACCCAAGAAAGCGCTCTTGATGTCATTCCAAGATGTCAGGGATCCTGGTGGTAACTGCTTAAGCCAATATGAAACTTCTCAAGCGAGTGAATACTTGAAAAGCTTACAAAAAGATAGTCTTCTAGGACTCCATTGGCTTTGATAGCAGTAACTAGATCCTCAAATCGCTCTAGATGATCCATAGGGTGCTTATGTCGCAAACCATGGTAAGGTGTTTGTGCTACAAATCCGAAGAAAGCGGGCTTGATTTCAAAATCGTTTCTCTGAAAAGCTGGGGGAAGAATGGCGGATCTGTTGGCGTAGAAATGGTCTGGACGGTTGTACTCAGCCAGTGTTATCTTAGAAGCTTGGGCATTAGCTTCAGGTTGAGCTGCTGCAGCGTCTGCTTCTACTTCTGTATTAGGGATTATGGTCCCCTGATCATCTATATTTTGACCTGCTACATTACGCAGATGACCGTATGGGTCATGCAGGTTTCTATTCTCATCCCGAGTAAATATTAAAGTCACAACCATCTGAATTCATCTGCTTCTGTCGATCGATGCAATTAAGTTGTTATTGATCGGTGCTATGTGATCAGTGTCGGTCGATGCTCGAGTTCTGATGACAGTCGATGATGTCCGTAAAGAAGTCAGTCAACGCCGTATAGGTGCTCTCGATCGATGCTTGTCATCTTTCTTTGCGGATCGGACGTTCGAGTTTGTTGGGGTCAGAGAATAGCAGTTCTTGTCCTTTATTGCTTCTGGTATGTCTTTGCATGCACCTGAAAAACAAAGGAAAAGAAAAAATTAGTAATTTGAAAAGTAGTAACAAACCTAGACTAAATCCTAGAAATTAAATCTAATGGCGATCTATGTTCCCCGGCAACGGCGCCAAATTTGACATGGTGTGTTTTATTGTTCTAGAAGGGTATAAATATCCTAAAACAATTAACTATCAAGTTAACCATAATCTTAACACACAACTAATACTCTTTCCAAAAGAGATCAAGTGTAGTACTTAGGGATTGAATCTACAAATAGCAACATCACACAATAGATTTGTTATTTCTAAAGACTAAGCTAGGTGAATATATATCAGTGGCGAACGATTAATTAAGAAAATATTTCTTATCAAGAAGTAGAGATGCAATATGGAAATATACTGATAATGCAAATATGAAAATATTCTAACAATGCAAATATGAAAATATTCTAATAATGCAAATATGGAAATATGCTAATAGGCTAACTAGATGTAAATGTAAATATGCTAGATCTAGGGTTTCAAGGCTATTAAATTATAGGGGACATAAAGCAAGAAAATGTAAATATTCTAGAACTCAAATATTAATTATTTTGACCCTTTTAACTCTAACTCTCGTATGCGAGCAAAAGGAACGACCATCGATCGACGACTAAGGCCTGATGTCGATCGATAGTGAAATCAGAAAGAAGTGTGAACAAGATTTGATAAGTCCACCAGACTTATTACACCAGCTCTCGGATGCGCCTAACAACCTAGTTCAATGGAGTCTATTCTGGCACAGAACCTACTCTCGTAGTCGTCCATGTCCTACTTTCGAGATCCCAGTTAGCTACTATAGAATACAAGCATTAAGCCCAACTCAATTTATGGATATTAACTTAACCTAGCAATCCTACTTTTGGGCTAATCCATGATTGCTATCATTCAACCCTAAATCTAGTTTATAACTACTCAAACATAATTAAAGCAAGAACAATAGTCTGAATATAATGCATAGATAAAATACTGGGGTTCCAAGACCGTGGTCTTTAATCATCGATCGACACCAAGGTTGTGTCGTCGATCGATGACAGTCT
This sequence comes from Moricandia arvensis, assembly GCA_905132765.1. Classification (NCBI taxonomy): domain Eukaryota; kingdom Viridiplantae; phylum Streptophyta; class Magnoliopsida; order Brassicales; family Brassicaceae; genus Moricandia; species Moricandia arvensis. The sequence continues at coordinate 202,575 of CAJHQP010000174.1, read as the reverse complement.
TGTACTTCGACTCCTCAAATGGTCAGCTACGGATTCTTCTCCTCTAAATGCTCCAAAAGCTCCAAGTATCTCCATATATCTCTAAAACGCTCGTGTACATGTAAATACTCGAAAACATAGCATAAACCCACATAATAGAACCTAAATAGAGCCTATAACATGGCCTAAAAATGGTAATAAATAGGCTATATCAAGAAGATTTCACGTAGCTCAAGGCTTACCTAAACGAAGCACCCGTACTCGCTAAGCCGGAGGAAGGAGAACCTCTGTACCTCTACATAGCCATCTCACCTGCCACCATTAGTGGAGTTCTCATACGAGAAGAAAAAGGAGATCAAAAGCCCATGTTCTACGTAAGCAAGACACTCCTCGACGCAGAGACACGATATCCAGATGGAGAAACTCGCCCTTACAGTAATTATGTCGGCTCGAAAGCTGCGACCTTACTTTTAATTACAAAGTAACACTTTCGATAACTCAAACCAGGTCAAAAATACCGATAATCAATCACGACTAGTACAAACTAAAACGTAAAGGTACGTTCTCGAATCAAGGGCGATTGATCTCAAAGCTCAAACCCCTCACGAAATCCCATAGGAATAAAGTCCCTCGTTCCAGGATCCAAATGGAAACAACCGTTCCTGAACCATTAGTGGAGTTCTCATACGAGAAGAAAAAGGAGATCAAAAGCCCATCTTCTAAGCAAGCAAAACACTCCTCGACGCAGAGACACGATATCCAGATGGAGAAACTCGCACTTACATTAATTATGTCGGCTCGAAAGCTGCAACCTTACTTTTAATCACAAAGTAACACTTTCGATAACTCAAACCAGGTCAAAAATACCGGTAATCAATCACGACTAGTACAAACTGAAACGTAAAGGTACGTTCTCGAATCAAGGGCGATTGATCTCAAAGCTCAAACCCCTCACGAAATCCCATAGGAATAAAGTCCCTCGTTCCAGGATCCAAATGGAAACAACCGTTCCTGAACCATTAGTGGAGTTCTCATACGAGAAGAAAAAGGAGATCAAAAGCCCATCTTCTACGTAAGCAAGACACTCCTCGACGCAGAGACACGATATCCAGATGGAGAAACTCGCACTTACAGTAATTATGTCGGCTCGAAAGCTGCGACCTTACTTTTAATCACAAAGTAACACTTTCGATAACTCAAACCAGGTCAAAAATACTGGTAATCAATCACGACTAGTACATACTGAAACGTAAAGGTACGTTCTCAAATCAAGGGAGATTGATCTCAAAGCTCAAACCCCTCACGAAATCCCATAGGAATAAAGTCCCTCATTCCAGGATCCAAATGGAAACAACCGTTCCTGAACCAATCCGATTGGATAATCCGGATAAAGGATTACATCCTCCACGGGACTGTCCCACATCAGAGATGAGAAGCCCGCAATCTCAAAGGGAAGAGCTCGCCTTACTGTATAATGGAAGGGAAATTATACAAATGCAGCCTCACAAATCCATACCTTGATTGTGTCAGCGATGAAGACGCCCTGGCAATCATGAAAGAAATACACGACGGCGAGCGTGGATTCCACTTTGGAAGACGAACCATTGCACTTCAAACAAGAAACAAAGATACTTCTGGCCCACCATGGCTAAAGATTGCAAAGCGTACTCCGTCAAGTGCGAGAGATGCCATGGCCACTCTCCCATAATTCGAATGCCAATGGAACTTCTATCATATGTGTCTGCGCTCTACCCATTTATGAGGTTGTCAATGGATATAGTAGGACCAATGATATCTTCGGGCCACATCAATATATGTATCTTCTTGTCCTCACCGATTATTTCACTAAATGGATTGAGACCAAGGCTTACCACAAAGAGGAGAACCTTAAGGTTTGAGATTTCATGTGGCAAAACATCATATGCCGCCATCCGTACAAAACATTAACTAATAACGGATCTCAGTTCATTTCCAAGAACTTCATCGCGTTTTGTGGTCACTAGAAAATCAAGCTGGCCACTCTGACCCCGTACTACCCGCAAGGGAATCGACAAGCCTGACAGCGTGCAGGTTAAGGTTTATATTAAAGCATGCAATCTATCAAATTAACTCTACGAATTACTGTTTCCAAGAGAGGTCTAATTGTATTACTTAGGGATCGAATCCACAGAGATCGAGGGCCCACAATAGATTTCCGAGTTCTAACAGTTAAGCTACGCAAGCTATAAATAGGAGGTTTGTATGAGGTTTTTAATTCCAAAAAGAAAATTATCTAAATAAGTTAACTGATTCAAATAAGCAAAAGATAAAACTGGATTTTTAGGCAAGTGAATTATAATGTATATGATGCATGGAATTATGAATGTGCAAGGACTTTAAGCACAATCCAACCCCCTCTCATTCCAACTCTCATATGCGAACAGAGGAGTCGACCGTCGGTCGACGGCTAAGGCCGAGTATCGATCGATGGTTATCGGACATGAAGTTCATCCGCTAGGTTCGGTCGACGGCTAAGGCCGAGTATCGATCGATGGTTATCGGACATGAAGTTCGTCCGCTAGGTTAATTAAACTAGCTCTCGCGTGTATCTAACAACCTAGCTCAATGTAATTAATTCAAGCACAAAACCTACTCTAATAGTTGTCTATGTCTTAGGTTCATGTTTCTAGTTAGCTACTCTAGAACACAAGCATTAAACACAATTCCAAAGATGAATATCTCTTCATCCTAGCAATCCTATTTTTAGGCTAATTCATCAATACCATAAAGAACCCTAAATCTAACAACATAATTACTCAGACATAATCATAGAAAACATGACAGACTGAATAATAAAATGCATAGAATATATAAAGGGATTTCAATACAAATCCTTGAAGGAGTTCAAATCTTCTCCCCAAAACTACTAAGAAAACTAAAAGCTGTAAATAATACTTCACTATGAAATCTCTGTCTCTTTGCCTAAACAACGGCAAGACCCTTATAAACTAGGTCAAAACTCGTTCATGGGAATTCTTGTAATTTGTCTTGACTTGGGCTTGAAGTCGGCCAATGACTCTACGAGTAGACCGTTAATCGATGGTCAGCAAGTGTGCCCGTCGATAGATGGTCAGGCTTGACTTCGACTCTGACTTAGCTGATTATGAAGAGCCACTGGATATCTTCTCTGAATGCTATCTCTATAATTCTCCAAAACATACCTTGACCTGAAAAGACTCTAAAACATAATATAAACGTACATAGCAGACTCCAAATAGGGTCTAAATGATAGTCTTAAACTGGTAAATAACAAGGTATATCAACTCCCCAGACTTAACCTTTTGCTTGTCCTCAAGTAAAACAAAGGTAGCCTATCAAAAAGAGGTTTGAAAAGCGGAGACTCACATAATTCATAAGCATAACTATCACCCTACTATATCGCAACCACATCGAATAATGCTAATCAAAGATAAAATTTATATGCCTTATCCTAGTATAGCAACCAAGTCCATTCTATCAGCAACTCAACAAATACTAATCTGACTCACCTCTTTACTGATCTCATTTCTTTTCACAAAAATAAAGTTCAGGTTTTACCTTGGGAGTATAGATCAAATGACACACGGAATCAACTCCTGCAAACCTGCATGTATAGGTATAATGCCTTTCCTGATCCTTATCTTTCCTCTTTTCTCTCAGAATCTTTTAAATCTCAAATTCAATGGACAATGATGTTGTTACAGTCCATCTTGCCATTTCATTTTCGATTTTTTTTTCATACAAAGTTGTAGGTGAATAATGGGGTCATCGGTAATGTACCTACCCCTCGCTTCCAACAATGTGTGATCATTCCTTTGAATTATAATAATGGGGTCATCGGTAATGTACCTACCGCTCTTCATCTTGGGAAATCATCTCAATATTTTCTATCATAGATATTGAAGAGAAAGAGAGAAAAGAAATCAGAAATAACAGACTAGTACCTTACAGAGTTGCAGAAGGAATCCGATCTGATGTATACCAAGCCCCAAAGCAAGCAACGTAGTCAGTATTAGGTTGGTGATCATCTTTGGTTCCTTTAGACTTTCTTAGTAAGTGCGGTCTAATGGCATGATAATCCACTTTGGCATCTCTAGTAATCTCTGTACTCAAACATGTCTAAGAATGGTGCTAAAGTATGGTTAGTCAATCAATAATTTCTGATCACAACCCCCTTTCTTGACTCTATAAAAAAATTTGAAAAAATTAATAGATAAAATCTCAAAATAGGTAAAAGCATCAGCGAACCTCCCCTAGACTTGAATGACATTGTCCCCAGTGATATCTTGTCGGGATTGGTTAATAAAAACTAAGTCATAAGTAAAAGGTTGAGAGAAAGTCGAGGTTACCAAACTCTGTAAGGAGTATCGACCGATGGTGAGTGTTGAGTGTCGACCGATGGTAAACCATCCAAGGCATTGACCGACGGTGAGGTGATGGTGTCGACCGATGGTGAGTTCGAATTTTTCTACTCCTCATTTGAAAACCTAAAGTAATTAGAAAAAAACCAGAATTAATAACTAGATAATGAATAATCAAATTTAAATTTACTACATAGTGGGTTGCCTCTTACTCAGCGCTTGGTTATAGTCTTAAGATCGACGTTGTGACTTCTGGACTAGGAAGGTAAGTCAAAAAAACAATGTGGAAAGAAAGTTTCCACATATTCGCTTCTCGTCCCAAACCATGCACTGATAAAACCTCTTACAGCCTCATCTGCCATAGCTTGCTGATTTTCCATCTTCTTTTGAGTAAATGCTAATATGCCCATCATGTCTTCAAGTTCTTGAATGTATTGTCAGCCTGTTAAGTCTGGCATATTTGGGCTCTGAAATATCCTCCAAAATCTGGTTGATACTTTCCCTCATCAAGTCTTGAGAAAGGTAAACTCCATCAAGTTTGTCTTGTAATAGGTCCTCTGTTACCAGTCTCTGCCTAGATGCTGCACTGTGACTGTCGATCAATGGCCAACTGTTTCCGTCGACCGATGCTGAGTTGACTGCCCCACCCAATGTTTGATTTATGAAGAGATTCCATGATCCGTTGGCCATAGCTAGTATATCTGTTATATCGTCATTGGACACATTGAGAATCCTTCCATCCATTGCCCGTGCATATCCATCTGGGTCTCTCATGATTCCAAACTCATTTGATCTCAGGTATCCATAATCATCACTGTATCCTGTAGGGTCGTCGTCGATCGACGGTAAAGAGCCATCGTCGATCGATGATGCATTCCAGCTTCCATAGGATCCCCTGAAATTTCCAGTTTCTTCGAGTGCAAAGGCATGGTACTCCACTTCTTCTTATTCAAGGTAAGACTCATCGTACTCTTGGTTGTCAGGTTCTAGCATCCTCTCACGGTATTGTTGACCTATGTAGACTATCTCTTCTTGACTCCCTTTGTCCTTCTGATCAGTGGCATATCCGTCAACCAATGGTGAATTGTGTGTATCGATTGATGCCAAAGGGTGGGATCCTTGCTGGTTATGGTTGAAGGGACCATCGACCGATGCCAAGGGCTGGGTGTCGATTGATGTTGTGTCCAAAGTCTCGTTATCTAGATCATATTTGCAGAAGCATGTACCAATCAAACCTGGATCATCACCCAATTCTATCTGAGTGGCATTGTTCTTGACTTTAACAGGTTCATAGAAAATGTATGGATCCATCAAGGATAGAGACAAACTGTTTGTTTTCATGTCACATATAGCTCCCACTGTTTCCATGAAAGCTCTTCCAAGTAGTAAGGAAAAGTTCCTATCATCTTTATAAGCATCACATGAAAGTCTACTGGAACTAAGGCATTGCGAATCTGCATTGGGACGTCTTTAGCTATCCCTCCTTAATTCACTTTAGAGAAATCCACAAAGATGAATGAATCACTAGAAGTCTCCACTTTCAGATTAAGTATCTCTGCCATTACTGTAGGCATGATGCGAACTGCTGATCCAGTATCACAGAGGGCGTTAGGATACCCATGACCTTCGACAAAACATGGAATCGAAAATTTCAAAGGGTTACTTTCTTCTTGAGAGTAGTCCTCTGCTTCATCCTCTCTCTGAGGTCATTGAACATGCGCTCTATGTCTGTTTTTGTTTCCTTGGGTTCCTTGAAAAACATCCACAATATGTGAGTATAATATGCTTCATCAAATGGAGTATCTAAAGAAGTTTTAAAAACTCTTTTGGCAAAGCCATCCATATGTTTGTCAGTTACTTCTATGCGAAGTTGTTTGAGAATCTTCTGCTTCCTTCTGGAGTGTCTTTCTGTTGTCATGGGTTCAGGTGTATTGGCGTTCTGTTCCTGATTCTCCACCCTCGAAGGTCTGACTAATAAGCTGGAACTCAGACTTGGTAACCAAATCGGTTCTATTGTTGGGGGCTGTCGATCGATGATTGCTTCTCTCCATCAATCAACATTGGAAGATTCACACGAGGCAACTGATTCTGCAGGTTCCATCGGTCGATGGTCAGGTTTGGGTGTCGATTGACACCAATGCGAACTGCCGAAAGACATGGCACTTTCTACATGAAAATCTCCTTCTTGCAGTTGTTCTCTCTTCACCTCTTGCCAATTTTTTTCACCTTTCAATGCAGTGACGTGGTACTTTTGACTAGCTTATCCTTTCTCATTAATCAAGGTCTTATGTCTCTGAATAGCCTCACTTGTTTGGACCACTTGATTTTCTGACTTCTTGACATGAGTGTTGAGGTTCTCAAACTTGGTGTTGAGGTTGGTGTACATCAAATCTATCTTCCCATTGAAGTTCACAGTCATTTGCTGCTGCTGTTCCAGTATCCTATCAACCATAGCTTCCAACCTGCTCTCCTGAGGCTTCTCCTGCTGTGAATTCTGACTGTAGTTACTCTTGTTGCCACCATAGGAGTTCCTGTTTTAGCCTAGATTTTCTGGTCTCAGATAACCGCTTCCACCAAAAAAATTCACATCCTCTTCCTCGTCTTCTTCTTCTTCCAAGACTTTCACTTCTTGCTTCTTGAGAAATTTCTTAACACTGACCAACTTTGCCTTGACTTCATCTATCTGCTCCTTGCTCAAAGTTGGAGCTGATTTCTTCCTCTCATAGAGTGTTCTTGGTGCTATTGCTAGACGCCAAGTTCTCAATAAGCCTTGTTGCTTCTTTTGGACTCCTAGTGCTTAAATTTCCTTCACTAGCTGTGTGTAAAGCCATCTTGTACTACAGATCAATACCTCTGAAGAAAGTGCTAAGTAGCTGCACTTCATTGAAACTGTGGTGTGGGCAATCTCTCTAGTAGGACTTGAATCTGAACCAATAGCTTTTGAATGATTCCCCAGGCTCCTGTGTGAATGTAGCGATCCTTCTTCTCAAGTCTTCTGCTCGTGCATCATCAAAGAAATTGCGCAGGAATACATTCTTGATGTCTGTCTAGGATATCAGAGATCCTTGTGGTAGTTGCTTAAGGCAATGTGAAGCATCTCCAGCAAGTGAGTACTTGAAGGGCTTTCAGAATAGATAGTCCTCAGAGACTCCATTGGCCTTAATAGCAGAAACTAGATCCTTAATTCGCCCCAGATGATCCATAGGGTGCCCATGTCACAATCCATGGCAAGGTGTCTGCGCAACAAGTGCAAAGAAGAACAGTTTGATCTCAAAATCATTCCTCTGGAAATCTAGGGGACGAATGGCGGATTTGTTAGCATTGAATTGGTCTGGACGATTGTAGTCTGCCAGTGTCGGTTGAGCAGCTTGGGCGGCAGCTTCAGGTTGAGCTACTGCACCGGCTGCTTCTGGTTCAGGGATTACAGCTCCATGTTCGTTAATTCTCTGACTTGTTGCATTACGCAGATGTCCTTCAAGGTCATACAACTCTCCTCTCTCATCTCGAACCAAAACTAAAGTCCCAACCATCTTTCTGGAGTTACCGTCGATCGATGCCGTGTGGGTACTGTCGATCAATGCTGATCCATGAGTGTCGATAGGTGGTTGAGTGCTACTGTCGATCGATGCTAGTCGCGTCTGTTTCCGGATGGAACGTTTGATTGCAACTGAGTATGAGAAGAGTAATTCCTTGTTCTTTTGGCTTCTGGTACTATTGGCATGCAACTGAAAGAAAAGAAAAATAAATTGTTAGTAACTTGCAATAAAAGAAAAAGCCTAACTAAACCCAAGAAAATAAATCTAATGGCGATCCTTGCTCCCTAGCAACAGCGCCAAATTTGATAGCGTGGGGGTTAAAGTTTATATTAAAGCAGACAATTTATTAAATTAACCCTACGAACTACTCTTGCCAAGAGAGGTCTAATTATAGTACTTAGGGATCAAATACAAAAGAGCGAGGGCACACAATAGATTTCTGAGTTCTAAAAGTTAAGCTTGGCAAGCTATAAATATGAGGTTTATATAAGGATTTTTATTCCAAAAAAAGAAATTATCTAAATAAGTTAACTAATACAAATAAAGAAAATATATATCTAGGGTTTAGGCAAGTGAATTATAATGGATATGATACAGAGAATTATGAATATGCAAGGACCTTAATAACAATTCGACCCCCTCTCGTTCCAACTCTCGTATGCGAACTGAGAAGTCGACCATCAATCGACGGCTAAGGCCGAGTGTCGATGGATGGTTATCAGACATGAATTTGGTCTGCTAGGTTAATTAAACCAGCTCTCGCAGGTATCTAACAACCTATCTCAATGGAATTAATTCAGACACAAAACCTACTCTCGTAGTTGTCTATGTCCTAGGTTCAAGTTTCCAGTTAGTTACTCTAGAACACAAGCATTAGAAAAAATTCCAAAGATGGATATCTATTCATCCTATCAATCCTATTTTTGGGCTAATTCATCAATACCATAATGAACCTTAAATCTAACAAGAGAAATTCTCAAACATAACTATAGAAAGCATGATAGATTGAATAATAAAATGCATAGAATAGATAATGTAGTTCCAATACAAATATCTGAAGGAGTTCTGATCTTCTCCCCAAAATTACTAAGAAAACTAAAAGTTGTAAAGAATACTTTGCTATGAAATCTCTGTCTCTTTGCCTAAATAATGACAGAATCTTTATAAACTAGGTCAAAACTCGTTCAGGGGCATTCTTGTAATTTGTCTTGACTTGGGCTTGAAGTCGGCTTATGAGTCTCCTAGTAGACTGTCGATCGACAGCAAGTGTGCACCGTTGATCGATGGTCAGGTTTGACCTCGACTCTAACTTAGCTGATTGTGAATATCTACTGGGTATCTTCTCCGAATGCTCTAACAAGCTCCATTATTTCCATAATGCTCCAAAACGTAATATGACCTGAAAAGACTCTAAACACAGTATAGACATATATAGCAGACTCCAAATAAAGTCCAAATGATAATCTTAAACTATTAAATAACAAGGTATATCAAAGTCGAAGCAGCCAACAAGCGGATCTTAAGTAACACTAAGAAACACCTAAGCTATAAGAAGGAAGCTTGGTCAACAGAACTTCCAGAAGTCTTGTGGGCATGCCAAACGACACACCGCAAAGCAACCCAGGAAACACTATTTTCTCTAGCTTATGGGATAGAAGCCGTCATACAGCCGAAACGGCTATTCCAAGCCTGTGGCAGAGTGTATGCACCCTAAACCCGAGCAAAATGAAGATATGCTTAGTCATTAGCTCGATTTCATCGAAACACGAAGAGATCAATCACTGATCCAGATGCAGAATTACGAACAAGTGGCAGCTCACTACTACAATTCAAGAGTCAGGCAGAAACAGTTTGTAATTGGCGACCTAGTATTGCGCAAAACAGTTGGTGATAACATAGATAGGGATGCCGGAAAACTAGGGATCAACTGGGAAGGTCCCTACCGAGTCACCAAAATCGTTCGCTCCGGCGTCTACGAACTCTTTGACGACATATTGAATATACCAGTTGTGAGGTCTTGGAACACATTCAGCCTCATGATTTACCACAACTGAATATAATTTCAATAATCGAACTACGTTTAGGCTTGATCTCTTAATAGTGTGTTCTCAAGCTTAGTCCTTCCCATAAGAGCGCATCCATCCATCTCTTACAACAAAAACAAACTCAGAACGTTACACCGTGTTCCCAAGCTTAGTACTTCACCCTCAACTGTTATTTTTTGCTACTGTTAATATCATTAAAATGAAACAATGTTTAAGTCAAGATAATCTAATTTTAGTGTTCCCTAAAGAGCTTTTGGTTCTTCCTTGTAGAGATAGTGTTCTTGATCTCATGATCAATATTTGTGAAAAATAATTGAAGTGCTAAGTGAAGTGTTGTTGTGAAGAACATTGTTCTCTTTTTCCAAATATGAAACACGACAGCCTGAGTTGCCATTTTCCGAAGCGGAAGCGGAAACTGTACTGGCGTTGTAATTGTTGGCTTGATTACTTATGATCAATGCTAGCAGTTTTAACAAAATAATAAACATTTGCAATGGTCCGCTTATACGTGAGAAAACCATAGCCCATATATCTGAGCTATAGTCAAAACTGAAGAGAAGATGATCTCTGGTTTCTGGATCCCGAGAACAGAGGCAGCTTGATGTTTGGCTATGTAGACATAAACAATTAGTACTATAAATTGTTTGGTTTTCCAATGATACATTCTTATTAGCTAATACAAAGAAGGGTCCATTACTGTTGACCAAACATGTGAAAAGCAAAGATAAACAAATAAACTGAATACAATAATGGGAAATTCTCTCAAATATATTTTTACATTTTGTCACCAAAAGAGCCCTAAAAAAAATGACCGAACTAACTTTTCATTTTAAAAATTTTAATATATTTTTTATTATTTTAAAAAGTTTTAAACCCATCCTAAAACCCTAACCCACAATTTTGAACTCTAAATCTAGATTAATTAACCATGTGTTAATAAATTTTTTTTTTTTGAAAACTATTTTTGTGACAAAAATTTTTTAGGGTTATCCGACGATATTTCTCCATAATGAAACTAACAATAAATTAATGATTTCTTAATACAAATGTATACAACATGTTTGTATATAATACGTGGATTTATATAACGAAACCATCTTTACTACATTTCTTCAACGGTTCATAGATCTCTCTCTTTTTTTGGGTGATCTGATTTTTTTTTAGAATAAAGCTCAGAAGAGCAAAGAACTTTACAATAGGTGATATACATAAACCATACTAAACACCTACTAAACCACAAGCAAGAGAAATACCCAATTACAAGAGATTCAGCTAGACCCAAAAATTATATATAAACTACCTCATCTACAGGAGGCATATGATTTCTCAGAGAAGAAAAAAGCGGATAGCCAATTAGGAAAACCGGCTACCACATATTGTGGGAACCGAAATTTGAAATTTCGATTTTAGTGAACGGAGGAAAATCAAGAAACCCTAACTTTTCTTAAGGTCTCGAATTCTCTGTGTAAACACACGAATACAAAAAAGAGACAATAAAAAGATACTTAAAGAGATTACACAGAAGCGTTTTATTGATTAAGACGAAGTAAAGTTACAGATATTCACCGAAAACAAGATAGACGGAAATCCGTCAACAGTGAAGAACCAAAGAAACAAAACAGTAAAACGTTCTAAATATCAAGCTCGCTAATTTAGCCGCCTAGATCCTAAGTTCTCCTAAAGCTAACAATAATTTCTCCCAAAACCTAATTTTTGGATCCCTTTTCTCTTTGTATTGGATCTTCTTATATAAATCTCCAGGGTCGGTCATCTTTCCCCCAATTCAAGTTTATCTTTTGCGGAAATCTTCCTTATCTTTTCGTTTTTTTCTTAATTATCCAGAAACTTGAAAAATATCTTCTTTTCCATTTATCCTCTACAGAAATTCGGTAGACCGTCATTGCAATCAGGTTCATTCTTGTTCTAAAATCGTAAGTGGGCCTTTATCGCGTTTTAGGTCCTTTTCGGGCCGTTTTGCAATTTTGGCGATTTTTACTTTTTTTTAGAGAAATCGTCCTTTTCATACATTTACACGATGTTGGTTTCGCAAAATAATAAGCAAGTCATGTAATCGAGACAAAACTGGTGTTTAAGTTAACCGTTGTCATTCTACACAATCAACTTGAAGTTTTGGCGAGAAAACAACTTCTTATGAATTTTATTGTAAAAGTTCAACGGAAACTCCAATCGAAACGAAACAAAAGAAGACTTAGCAAAGATCTGACTGAGAGAGTGACGAAGATGGTGTGGTCTAGTCACCCATGGGCGATTAGACATTGTTTGCGTGTCTAGTCGTCGGGCGACTAGACATTGTTGGGCGTCTAGCCGCCCATGGGTGACTAGACAATGTTTTGTGTAGTCGCCCATGGGAGATTAGACAGCGTTGCTTGTCTAGTCGCCCATGGGAGACCAGATGTTGAGCGTTTAGTCACCCATGGGTGACTAGACAATGTTCGTGGTTCTTTGTCGTCCCAAATCTTATTATCTAAGATTGTTCAGAATGAATTTCTTTTGGAGGAAAGTCTTAGCAATCATGGGCGTTAATTTTAAGATTACCGTTCTTGACTCCAATAGGTAGCCCCCTAGCTCTTAAGTTTTGAGTGAAACTCTTGCGAGCGAGTGATGTGCGTTTAATTGGAATCTACGGCCAGTAATGTTTTGCAAAATAATCACAAATATTTTGTTGATTATTTTAATGGCGGAAAAATTTCTACAAGTGTAGGACCTTCAACCTCATTCATTCCACACTTCTTTAACTTTTCATCTTTTCTTTCTTAAGCGCTTTTTTCGAATCAAGATGACTTCCTCTCATGATGAGAACATAAGCAATGATGCTGGGATGGGCGTTGCTCTCTAGGAGAGTTCGTCGAACTCTCCTGCTCCCAGTGGCATTCCAATCACGTGCCTGAGTACCCTGCTTCCGAGTTGCCATATTCCTCTCCGATCTTTCCTGAAGGTGGAGTGAATGCATAAGAGGTTTTGGCAGAGTTGACGGGTTGTTCTATGACTCCAGTTTCTGTCGCCGATACTGAACAAGCTCCTGAGTCGATGCCTCCTTCTCCAGCGAAGAGAGAAATTGCCTTGGGGTTACGCGCCCTTAGTGCCACCCATCGTTGTGCAGAAGGGTCGCACGAGGGCTTGTGCAATTCCCGAGGTGGCTAAGAAGAGGAGATGCATCAGAGGTATTGAGATTATGCCTTCGCCCCTAGGAGCTTCTAGTTCGAGTTTGATAACTCAGTACTGCACTAAGGTATGCTTTAAAACTTTTTTTGGTGTGTTAGATCTTTTCTCATTCCTCTTTGTTGTACAATTCATGTCTTTGATCGACGGGATGATTAATGACTGCGGATCTAAGGTCGAGCGTCTTTCGAAATATCTTGCTGATTCGAAAGATAGATCGTTACAGCTTGAGGTGAAGTTGGGAGCTATCGAGGAAGTTCACTCTCTCTCGAGATATCGAGGTTAGAGAGTTGGATTAGCAAGTTAGAGAGGGATCTTGGGAAGACAGAGAGTTCCTTGATCAAGGAGAAGAAGGCTAGGAAGGCCAAGGCTTCGGAGTTGTGTCGTCTGCAGCGTCACATTAACAACAGAGAAGGCTCAATGAGCTGCAGGGTCGCAGAGGATAAGGCTGATTTTTCAGAATTGCTTGGCGAGGGTTGCTAGTTTCCTTGACTCCCTGATTGATGTTCATGGAATCTTTCTTTGGCGGTTATCAAGGGGGGGGGGGCGTCCAAGCTATTTCAGAGTGGAGGAGCTCTGTCTCTAGAGGCCGTAGAGGCCAGGCTGTCTGTTCGTACATCAGAAATGGAAGCCGTTGGGGGAGATTTCATTTTGATCCTCGCTTATCTGAAGTTTGAGTGCATTTTTATGCCACCTTTGGATATCCCCGAAAGGCAGGATCCCGTGGACGTTGATTTTTTGACGTGGTTGAGGGAGGCAGGGGTGACGCGGCCTCGATCCTTGGTGATGCAATAGACGAGGACGAGATGCCAGCTCTCATGGATGAGTAAGGTTATAGTCCCGTTTGGGACGTTATATTTTAATTTTTTGCATATGTTTGATCTGGCCGTGTGCGCCCATGTTTATGTTTTTGGGACTGGCCGTATGTGGCTTCGAATCTTTGCCGCTATGCGGCTGTTTTAATAAATGATGCATTGTGTTTTGAAAGCGTAAGAGCGTGTGTAGAGGGAAAAATAAGAGTTGTTATCTCATATATAATTCTTTGCAAATCGTCATATCCGTCATTCATTTTTGGCGAAAGTATTTGAAATATTTTTATTTTGTGAAATCGCAAGAACGTACAAACATGAACGTACGAACATGAACGAAAAAACATGTTTTAGGATCTCATATCGGTTAGATATCCTTCCTTGATGTTTGAAACCAGTGTTCTGGGTTTAGGGCCCGACCTAGGTCTAGTAATGGTTTAGAGTTTTTGGTGACTTTTTTGGCTTACGTTACCGTACCAATTTTCGACCTGATCCTCTCTAGATATTGAAGTCTGCGATGAGTTCTTGGCTTATACGACTTGCTTTGATTGGGAACCGAGCATCTCTCCAAAGAAAATTTTGAAGTCGTCTGGAATTGCTGACCAAAATTTTAGATTTATTTTATAGCGTGCTATTATCCTTGTGTCGGATTGTCTATTTAGGATGTTAGAGTCGTTTATTGTGATCAGGAACAAACATGATGTATTACCGTATTGAGTCTTCACAAAGGATATGTTTTTGAGAAGATGTTATTGCGTATGACTGTTTATTCTTTCTAGATGGAGGTTTCATCGAGAAAAGTATTTTGTCGAAAAGTGGTTTGTTCAAGCGTTTGCGACGTCTCGCGATGCTGAAAGTTGGTTTTTCTTTTGTTTTCTGCAGTTCTTGATTGAAAAGTTTGCTGGCTTGAAGAGTTTACTGGTTGTTAAATAGGTTTGATGATATATATTCTTTTTGAAAATTGTTTGTTGTTTCTCGGGCGCGTTAAAAGTATTTCGTTTGCTTGTTTGTAGCCTCAAAGTGTTACTTTGTATAAGAGGTTGGCGAGACTTATTGTAAGTCTGTCCCTGTTTTCTATATTGCTTATTTTGTTTTTAAAATATAAAGTTTGAGTGAGCGAAAATTATGAAAAATGGGACTATACGAGTATACGCATACGTACCCACTCCCCCGTTTTTAGAGAGAGGGACAGCTGAACTCGTCTTGTGACGAATTGCCTACGTACCCTTTCGGGGATCAAGCCGTCTCTTAGTTCAGTTTGTTGTGATGCGATTGTTTAGTGATAGTATTTCTTGAGGTGCATCGCGTTCCAGGTTCTTAGAATTTTGACGTCTTGCATGTTTGGCGATTTCGTATGCACCTGGTCGGACTACTTTTATGATTTTGTACGGCCCTTCCCAGTTTGCTCTGACTTTTCTTGCGTTTCGTTCAGCGGTGTTCTGGAAAATTTTGTGTAGGACTAAGTCCCCTTCCTTGAATCTGCAGCTACGTACGTTTGAATTGTAGTACTTTGCAGCCACTTGTTGATATTTTGAATTCGTACAAGGGCCTCATCACAACGCTCGTTGATGATGTCGAAATCGTCTAATAGCATCAGATTGTTCAAATCTTCTCGTTCCGGGAGTAGTCTCATGCAGATTCCGGGGAACTCTACTTCTGACGGGATCATGCATTCTGATCCAAAGACAAGGGATAATGGATTTTCTCCTGTTGCTCGTCTTGGAGTTGTCCGAGGGGACCATAAGATCCCTTCTAGCTCTTCTGCCATCGACTCTTTTTGCGTCTAAGCGTTTATTAAGTCCATCTAGGACGGTTTTGTTAATAGTTTCGGCCTGGCCATTAACTTGCGGATATTTGGGAGTCGACTTGGTTAGTCGTATCTTCAATTTCTTGCAGAACGCTTCAAATCTAGTCGAGATGAACTAAGATCCGTTGTCTGTTACGATTTTGTACGGGATTTCGTGCCTGTAGATGATATTTTTCCATACGATGTTTTCGACTTGGGCGTCCTTTATGCTGGCCGATCAATCTGCTTCGACCCATTTCGAGAAGAAATCTGTTAAGATTTGAGAAAGCGTTTCTGTTTGGACTTATGCATGGGAGCGACGATGTGCATCGACCACCACCTGAACAAGTATGATTCCAAAATTGACGAGAGTATTTCTGCGGGTTGATATATTGTTGGTACGTGCCTTTCACATTTTTCACAATTTCGTGCGAATCTCTCACAATATTTGATTATCGTTGGCCAAAAGTATCAATGGCGTTTTATTTTTATTGTGAGGGATATCCCGCCAGAATGAGATCCGCAAGATCCAGAGTGGACCTCTTCCATGATTTTCTGCGCTTTGTCTCTTTCTACGCAAGTCATAAGTGGTCCCGAGAACCTCCATTTGTAGAGTTCTCCGTGTACTAGGACGTATCACACGGCATGGTTTTTGACTTTTCGGGCCGCCCAATTTTCTTCGGGAGCATCCTGTTGGTGATGTATGCTAGGATTGTTTATATCTATGGCTTATCGCAATCGTACGCGGATTGTTCCGAATTTTACTCGGGTTGGATGTCATCATCATAATCGTGTTGAAAGTTGATTATGTTTAGGATGACCGATGGCCCGATTCTTGGATGCTCTATGAATTCCACGAGGCTACTCTTTTGAGAACCGGCTCTGAGCTTTAAGCTAAGGCCGCTAAGGCGTCGGCCTGGGCGTTTTTCTCTCAGGGAATTTGGGGAGAGCGAATCGGTTGAAATTCTGAGCTAGATCATGGACGAGTTTTAGGTATGCATCCACTCTCTCGTCTTTTGCTTTGTATTCCCTTATGTATTGGTTTCTTACTAGTTGGGAATCACAATAAGCATGGATATTATGTATTTTGAGACCATGAATAGCCGCAAACCCGCTACGAGATCTTCATATTCAGCTTAGTTGTTTGAAGCATGAAAAATTAGGCTAAAATGATTGTTCCAACACATCCCCAGTCGGTGACGTGAGTGGAACTCCAATCTCGGGGATGAAAACCCGTCGACATGAGGGTCCATGTCGAATTTGTTTTTGGTTTGTGATGCCCTCTGTGGGGGAGTTCTACCAAGAAATCGACGAGTACTTCCGAAATTGCACAGTTTTCGCCCGATACTCGATATCGTATTCACTTAGTTTGACTGCCCACTTTGCTAGCCTCATTGATTGTCTGGGACTGTGCAAAATCATTTGTAAAGGGAACGAGGTGAGGACTACGATCATTTGCAACTGGAAGTATGTTCTTAGTTTTTGCTTTGACATCACGATGACGAGTGCCAGCTTCTCCATTAGTGGGTACCGTGTCTCGACATCCAACACGATTTTACTTACGCAAAAAATTGGTTTTTGCTCGCCGCATTCTTTGCTGATGAGAAGGCCGCTTACAGCCGTCGTGGATACTGCGATGTATATAAGTAATGGCTCCCCTTCGATGGGGTTTGCAAGAACTAGGGGAGTGGTTAGGTAATGCTTTATCTGTTGGAAAGCTTTTACGCATTGCTTGGACCACTCAAATTTTTTGTTCCTTTACAAGGTGTCGTAGAAGCATAAGCATTTCTCCATTGATCGCTAGATGAAGCAACTAAGACCTCCTACTCTCCCTGTTAACCTTTGTACTTCTCGTTTTGTCCTTAGAGAGGCCATTTTGAACATCGCATTGATTTGTTTTGTGTTAGGTTCGATTCCACGATATGTGACTAGATATCTGAGGAACTCTCTTGTTGCCACTGTGAACCTTTATTTGGCCAGGTTTAGTTTCATGTTATGCAGGTTTAGTCTTTCGAAACATTCCTACAGGTGGGCGACGTGATCATGTCCTTTGAGAGATTTTACGAGCATATCATCGATGTAAACTTCCATAGTTTTTCTGAGTTGCGGTTTACGAGTCGTTGGTAAGTCGTGCTTCGTTCTTGAGACCAAAATGCATTACTTTGTAACAACATGTGCCGAGATCTGTGATGAATGCAGTTTTCTCGCGATCGTCAGTATTCATCATAATTTGGTTGTACCCCAAGAAAAAGTCCATGAAAGATAGGAGTTTGTTCCCTGCCATTGCTTCTACCAAACGATCGAAGTGTGGCAATGGAAAGCTATCTTTAGGACATGCCTTGTTGAGATCGGTGAAATCATCGCAAATTTGCCTATTTCCGTTTTATTTTTTGACCACAATGGGGTTTTCGAGCCAGTCTGGGTATCTGACCTCCATTATGGATCTGACCTTGAGGAGTTTATCGACCTCGTCGTTGACTGCGGTGGTGCATTGTGGTTCCAGCTTTCGTCTTTTTTTGTTTTACAGGTTTGAAAGTTGGGCCGCCGTTGAGTTCGTGACATGTTATGTTGATGTCTATCCCTGGCATGTCTTTCGTAGCCCAAGTGAACGTGTATAGGTTCTTTTTCAGACAGGCTATAAGCTCCATTTTCAAGGGCTCGGAAAGGTTAGCGCCAATTTCAACGCAATGCTCAAGGAATTTCTCATCGAGACATACTGACACAGCGGGTTCGCAACTTGGTTCGCGCTTTTCTTCTAAGGCTTCAGCTTTCCGTAATTGCCAAAAGATATCCGTTTCATCTTGTTCAAGGGCATTTTCGATGGAAGTCGATTTTTTTTCTTTTTCGACAGAGTTTCTGCAGCAGAATTCTTTCGCTTCAATTCCGCGGCGAAACAGACTTGCGATTTTTTTATCTCCCCATACTGTTTCGATTATGGAGCTAGTCGGAAATTTGATACACAAGTGGTATGTCAAAGGTATAACTTTCATTGAATTTAGCCATGGAACGCCCATGATTGCGTTGTACGATGCAAGGCGTTTGACGACTAAAAATTCCACGACTTTGGTAATGCTTCTAGCTTTTGCCGCGATGTTAGTTTAGCCGAGGGTTATAGTAGCTTATCCCAAGAATCCGACTACCGGGCTCGGACTCTCTTTGATTTCAGAGAGATCATTTTTATTCTCTCGATAGCATCTTTAAAGATAATATCATCCGAGCTTCCAATGTCGACCAATATTCCTGCGACATCGATATTCTGGATCATCAACTTGACGACAAAGAGATTGTTGTGAGGGGTGACCTGATTGGCCGTTGCCCTATCCTTGAAAGAGATAGTGGCGCTGTCTGTTTGGTTAGACATACCGCTTCCTGATCGTTCGGTGAATATAGTGTTAGAGAATCCGACCCCCCTCCTTCTAGCGCCAATCTGTGGGAACCGAAATTTCCACTGTCGATTTAGTGAACAGAGAAAAGTCAAGAAACCCTAACTTTCCTTGAGGTCCCGTATTCCCTGAGTAAACACATGAATACAGAAAAGAGACAATAACCAGATATCGAAACAGAGTGCATAGAGGCGTTTAATTGATTAAGACGAAGTAATGTTACAGAGATTGACCAAAAAACAAGATGGACGGAAATTCGTAAACAGTGGAGAATAGAAGAAACAAAACAGTAAAATGTTCTAAGTATAAAACTCGCTAGTCTTGCCACATAGATCCTAAGTTCTCCTAAAGCTAACAATAATTTCTCCCAAAACATTATTTTTGGATCCCTTTGCTCTTTTTCTTGGCTCCTCTTATATAGTCTCCAATGTCGGTCTTCTTTTCTTTTTTTCCCCCGCTTCGAGTTTATCTTCTGCGGAAATCTTCCTTATCTTCTCAATTTTCCATAATTATCTTGAAACTTGACAATTATCTTCTTATCCATTTATCCTCTGCGGAAATCAGGAAGATTGTCATTGCAATCGGGTTCATTCTCGTTCTAAAACTGTAGGTGGGCCTCTATCGCGTTTTAGGTCCTTTCGGTTTGTTTTGTGATTTTACGATTTCTTTCGGAGAAATCGTCTTTCATACGTTTACATGATGTTGGTTCCGCAAAATAATAAACCAATATGTAATCGAGACAATATTGGTGGTTAAGTTAACCGTTCTCGTTCTACACGATGAACTTGAAGTTTTGGCGAGAAAACACACAAGTTCTTACGATTTTTATCGTAAAACTTCAATGGAAACTCCAATCAAGATGAAAAAAGAGATGTCTTAGCAAAGATCTGACAGAGAGAGTGACGAAGATGTGTGGTATAGTCCCCCATGGGCGATTAGACATTGTTTCCGTATCTAGTCGCCCATGGGTGACTAGACAATGTTCTATGTCTAGTCGCTCATGGGCTACTAGACAGTATTGCTTTTCTAGTCGCCCATGTGCGACTAGACAGTGTTTGCGGTTCTTCGTCGTTCTGAAGCTTATTCTCTACGATTGTTCCGAATGAGTTTCCTTTAAAGGATAGTTTTAGCAATCCTGGACGTTGATTTGAAGATTACCGTGTTTGACCCCAAAACATATGATCTTCTGTTTCTCGGGTTGAGCACACTTTTAGGAATGTGAAAGGAGCCTCTATTAGATGAATAAGATTGCAGCTTAACCACCCAAAAAGGAATTAAGCTAAGATGGGGAGATGTCTCGTATTTTAAGTACCAAAAGGAAGGCCAAGCCTTTGGACTACTGATAACTTCTACCAATATTTTGTTATCCAAAGCCAAGAAGACATTGGTGAATCGTTGAGAAATCATGCACGGGATGGACCAGATAAAGGTTGGTAGAGTAGCATCAAGAGCTGAATTCATATTTAAAAAAGTGAACTTACGATCAAGAAGAACCCGAGTCCCATACAACGCAAGCAGCGCCTCCTATCTTAGTTTTCTTTGACCAAACTGAGCCAATACTGCATTTGATCCATGATTTTTCAGGAGGATCCCATCGTGGAGCAGATAAGGCCAGGTGTTGCTCATTCCTTAGTTTTTCATTCTGATCGAGATTTTGTGCTAAAAACCAGAGCTCACAGTCTGAAGAACTAGACTCGAGAATTGTATTAATATCAATTGGACATCCTTCAAACAAAAACTTATTCCTTGACTTCCAAATATTCCAAAGAGAGTAAGAAGGCTACATTGAACCTCCAACTCCAAAAATCTTCTAATGATGGAACCAGTTTGATCTTGTGGATTCAACGATATCTCCAGAAACAAATAACTCTTCTAGTTTCGATTGATTCCACGATTTAGAGCTGGAGTCAATGAGATCCTTTACCACAAGGTTAGCATCACAGATATAACTTTTTTTTATCCAAGGAACTATGCAACCTTCTTCTCTGTCATCAATCCATTATAGAACATATATGGAAACATATACTTAAGGGTTATAATGTAATTAGTCTATGTCAATACCCTAGCAATACTCGTGGGTATATATTGATGTACATTGCTTTACCTAATGAATAAGTTCTCTAACCTATATGGTATCAGAGCCTCCATCCCTATATTTTTCTTTGACACTCTCTAAACACCTTCAAACATGTCATCTTCCCAAAACAACTCTCCTGTCTCCACGAATGAAGCAGTTGTTCTCAACAATAAAACACTCCTAAGCGTCAACATGACAAACGTTGCAAAACTCACCAGCACCAATCACCTAATGTGGAGCAGACAGGTCCATGCCTTGTTTGATGCATACGACCTAGCTCGTTATCTTGATGGATCCCTTCAAATCCCACCCGCAACACTAACAACTGACGTTGCTGAAACCATGAATCCCGATTATTCTCACTGGAAATGAAAAGACAAGCTGGTCTTCAGTGCTCTCTTAGGAGCTATCTCAACGACAATACAACCGTTGTTGTCTCGAGCCACAACAACATATCAGATCTGGGAAACTCTTGAGTCAACGTATGCCAAGCCCACTCGAGGTCATATCAAACAACTCAGGCAACAAATCAAAGAATGGAAGAAGGGAAACAAGACGATTGAAGACTATATGCAAGGGCTCATCACACGTTTTGATCAGCTGGCCATACTTGGCAAAGGATACGATCTGTAAGATAAAGCCGAGTTCATCATTGACAGACTTCCAGAAGATTACAAGAATGTTGCGGATCAGATTGAGAGTAAAGATACAACATCATCCCTCACGGAGATTCATGAGAGGTTGATCAACCAGAAGGCTAAACTCCTATCAGAAAACCGGCCACCGGTTTCAGCAATCATCCCTGCCTCAGCGAATGTTGTTTCACATCGCAGCAACACCAACACGGGTCATCGGGGTGCTTCCAACAAGAGACAGTACCCAAACCGCAACAACAACAGTAGGAACAACAACAACTGGCAATACCGGAACAGCAACACCAGAGGTGACACATATCAACCACGCCCTTACCTTGGGAGATGTCAGATTTGGGGTGTCCAAGGCCACAGTGCACGTCGCTGCAGCCAACTCAGCAACATGAATTGCAGTAACAACACTCATTTTGGCGGTCAACAAACACCATTTACACCATGGCAGCCAAGAGCTAATGTAGCTATGGCACCTCAATACACTGCAAATAACTGGCTCCTGGATAGTGGAGCTACTCATCACATCACTAGTGATCTCGCCAATCTTTCCATTCATCAGCCATACGCCGGTACTGAGGAGGTTCTCATCGGCGATGGTTCTGGTCTCGCGATCTCGCACACTGGTTCCACCTTACTACCCTCTCATCATCGTCCTTTATCCTTAAATAATATCCTTTGCGTTCCCAACATCCATAAAAATCTTATCTCAGTCTATCGCCTATGTAACTCTAACCAAGTGTCCGTTGAATTTTTCCTGACTCATTTTCAGGTGAAAGATCTCAGGTCGGGGGTCCCATTACTCCAAGGATGGACTAAAGATGAGCTATACGAGTGGCCAGTGACTCCATCAAATATCCATTCTCTAATAGCCACAACCTCACCAAAAACTAGTCCACACAAATGACAATCTCATTTGGGCCATCCTTCATTTCTGTTTTAAAATCTGTTGCTTCTCCGTTTTCTTTACCTATGTCGTCTCCTTCTCATAAAGATTTATCTTGCACCCATTGTCTTATCAATAAGAGCCATAAACTGCCATTTTCCCTATCATCTATAACCTCTTCTCGTCCCTTACAATATGTTTTCTCTGATGTTTGGAGCTCACCTATAACATGTGTTGAAAACCATAAATATTACCTTGTCTTGGTTGATCATTTTACAAGGTATACATGGCTCTATCCAATCTCCAAGAAATCCCAGGTCCGTGACATTTTCATTGCCTACAAGGCATTAGTGGAGAAACAATTTCAGATCCCTCTCACAACACTCTACTCAGACAACCAAGGCGAATTCATTGCTCTATGATCATACTGGACAGAACACAGCATTGCTCATCTTACTACACCACCACACACGCCGGAACACAACGGTCTCTCTAAAAGGAAACACATACACATTGTAGAAACCGGCACGACTCTAATGTCTCAAGCTGGCGTACCCAAAACATATTGGCCGTATGCTTTTGCCGCAGCAGTATATCTCATCAATCGTCTCCCAACTCCACTATTGTCAATTGATCCTCCCTTCCAGAAGCTGTTCAACAAGAAGCCGAACTATAATAATCTCAAAGTCTTTGGTTGTATGTGCTTTCCTTGGCTAAGACCATACAATACCCACAAGCTTCAAGACAAGTCAAAACCCTGTGTCTTTCTAGGCTATTCGCTAACACAAAGCGCATACCTGTGTTTGGATGCAACTAATGGACGCCTCTATGTGTCGCGTCATGTCGTATTTGACGAAGATTAGTTCCCATTCAAAACCACTTCCCCGTCTCAAAAAACAGAATCACCACCTTAGGAATCTCCCTGGATGTCACCGGTCACTCGTGTTCCTTGTCAAGTTCCGTCGACTCCTCCACTGGCGCCCCTAGGCTTGGGTCCTTCTACCTCGTCTCCGATGACTAGTCGGGGAAGTGCTAAGCCGACACTCAATCCTCCACCAAAATCAGGTTCCATTGTTCCTAACTCTATTTTACTTTCATCATCTAGCCCAAACCCACGAACCAATATATCTCAGCCTGTTTCAATACCTACTAGCCCAACAAATACAACTAGCCCAAACCCAATTCCCCAACCAATTCAACAAATCCAACCACCCAGACAACCTTCCTCGTCTCCATCTCCAAACCCGACATCAGAACCTGCAACTGCACAAACAAACATTCCCCTGAATCCAACCAGAATGAAAACCCGATTACAAAACAATATCACCAAGCCAAACAAAAAGTACCCTCTCCACATTACAACCCGAAGCACCAACCCAACCCCCACAACCATTAACTAAGCGTTGCGAGATCCGAAATGGAGAAATGTGTGTACAGAGGAATGTAATGCTCAAATCAAAAATCGTACATGGGATTTGGTGCCACCATCACCACATCAAAATATTGTTGGATGTCGATGGATTTTTACTACTAAAATGCTTCCTAATGGTACTGTTGACATGAACAAATCGCGATTGGTGGCTCGGGGTTATAGTCAACAATATGGTGTGGATTTTGGAGATACATTTAGTCTTTTCATCAAAGCGACCGTTTGTATTGTTCTTGGTGTCGCAGAAAGCAAATCATGGATGTTGAGACAATTGGATGTAAATCACGCGTTTTTGCAAGCTCGTTTGACTGATGAGGTTTATATGGCTCAGCCCCCAGCCTTCATTGACAAAGATCGTCCTGATTATGTTTGTCGTCTCAACAAAGCTATCTACTGTTTAAAACAATCTCCCCATGCCTGGTACCACGAGCTCAAGACATATCTTCTATCAACTGGTTTTAAAAATTCCGTCGCTGATACGTCTCTCTTTGTTCTCCATAAGAATGGTGCCATTGTTTATCTCTTGGTTTACGTCGACAATATTATTGTTAGTGGAAGCAATAACAGTCTCATCAATGCCATCATTGCCTCTCTTGCCAATCGCTTCTCCATCAAGGACCTGGGTGACTTGCACTACTTTCTCGGCTTTGAAGTTACCAGAACGTTTCAAGGTCTTCACTTGATGCAACGGACATACATCAGCAACTTGCTCAACAAGGTAAATATGCAGAACACGAAGTCTGTCTCTACTCCATTAAACTCTGCAGAAAAGTTGTCCTTGAACGTAGGCAAGCCATTGTCGGTTCCCACGCAGTACCGGACAGTCATTGGAAGCCTCTAGTACCTAGCTTTCACTCGTCCTGATATAGCATATGCTGTCAACAAGCTATCACAATATATGCATCTCCCTACCGAAGATCATTGGACTGCAACAAAACGCGTTCTACGTTATCTAGCTGGTATGATGTCCCATGGGATTCTTCTACGTCGGAATAATCCTCTATCTCTTCATGCGTACTCAGACACAGACTGGGCAGGGGACAGAGATGATTTCGTCTCAACAAATGCATATGTGGTCTATCTTGGTGGTCATCCAATTTCCTGGTCTTCAAAGAAACAAAAAGGAGTCTCACGATCGTCTACGGAGGCCGATTATCTTTCAGTGGCAAATACAACAGCAGAGCTTCGATGGATTTGCTCCTTATTAACAGAACTCGGCTTCACACTTCCAACAGCTCCGGTTATATATTGCGACAACATCGGTGCCACCTATCTTTGCGCCAATCCAGTATTTCATTCCAGGATGAAGCATATAGCTTTGGACTATCACTTTATTCGGGAACAAATCCAGTCAGGTCGGCTCCGTGTTATACATGTCTCGACAAGGGACCAGCTTGCTGATGGACTTACAAAACCCCTTCCTCGGACACCATTTCAGCAGAATGTCACAAGATTGGAGTGGACAAAGCCCCTCCATCTTGAGGGGGCATATAGAACATATATGGAAACATATACTTAAGGGTTATAGTGTAATTAGTCTATGTCAATACTCTAACAATACTCGTGGGTATATATTGATGTACATTGCTTTACCTAATGAATAAATTCTCTAACATATATCCATATGTCACACCAGACTCTTATAGATTGTCCATTACCCACCATACGGATGAGATTCTTCCCTAAAAGGTCTCTACCAAATAAAACACTTCTCCACGCATACGAAGGTCTAGAAACCAAATTAGATTCCAAGAAGGAAGAGTGTTGATAGTACCTGCTTTTTAGAACTCTAGCCAGAAGACTGTAGCTCTTGAAGAAGCCTCCAAGCTTGCATAGCTAAAAGGACTTGATTAAACAATTCTATATCTTTGAATCCCAATCATCTAAGGTCCTTTGAAAGGCACATCTTCTCCCAACTTTTCCAATGAATTTTACTTGTGTGTTCAAGAGAGTTCCACCTGAACCTTGACATGGCAGAGGGGAGATTAGACCATTTGGTTTTGGGTAATTTAAAACAAGACAAGGCATGTACATGCATAGGGAGAGCCACAACTTTAAGTAAAATCTCTTTCCCAGACTGAGATAAAGTCCTTGTATACCAACCAGAGAGTCTACCCTTTAAACCATCCTTCAAGTAATTTAACAAATCTACTTTCAGATCCGCTAAAGCATTCAGGAAAGACCAAGTATGTTCCTGCACCACCAACATTTTGGGTTCCCATCATCTCATGAATACCTTTCTTTTCTTGATCCGGCACATTCGCTCCAAAGGTAACGCAGGACTTATGAACATTCATAACTTGGCCTGTGACTGCTCCATATCTATGAAAGAATCCCTTTTAACTCTTGAGCTTGATCCAAGGTGGCTTCACACATAAAAAGACTATCATCTACAAAAAGCAGATGATGTAAGGATGGACCTTGGTCTGAGAATTTAAAGTCATCGATAACATAGGAAGCTTCTTCTTTGTTGAGAAGATGAGAAAGACCTTCTGAATGTAGAACAAATAAGAATGGCGATAAGAGATCTTTCTGTCTCAACCCTCTCTGTGGAGTAATTAAACCATCTCTCATCCAATCCTAGAGCCAAGAGAAGAGACCTTAGATATTTCAATTCTACTCTGTCGAAAGCTTTGAAGAGATCTGATTTGAAAGCCATGTGTTCTGCAGAGATTCGAGGATGGGTAAGAAGACTATGACAAGCTCATTTTCGTCAACAATATTGTATTGTAAGATTTACAGGTACCAACCACAAATGAGCAATTGTGGCACAAAGAGTTTATCCCACTCATTTGATTCAGCCATCTGTTGTGATGCATCTATATTTATCTAGGTTAATAAATAAAAACATGTTTATTTTTTCAGCGTCACTTCATCAACAATAGAATAAAACATTGCATGTCAACAATTTGTTTGATAACTATTTTTTCCTCACATTACTCATTATTTTACTGTTTATACTAAATCTATTAAAAATATATATAATCTATAAACTATTTTATTTTTAATTCAATTAATTTTTGACATCTACAATCTCCAAATATAATAGTTTAACACAAACGTTATAGTATAATAAAAACACATTAAGTTTTAAAAAAAGATAAGAATACAAATAGAACTGGAGTGTGATTTATGAAAAAAGTAAATTTTCTAAAAATTTTATTTTATTTTTCTGATCAATTCTAGAATAACAAATACCATTGAAAAGCACAACAAAAAGTTAAGATATAGTTGATTTTATATAAATGAGCTTTGAGGATAGAAAATAACAAAATATAATAACTAATACAATAAAATTTAGAAAATACATATTATAACTTTAGCTTGGTGAATAACTAAGTTAGAAAATAATAATTTAGTGAAAACGCATAATATAATTCAGTAATACACATAAAATAATAATTTAGTGAAAACACATAATATTATAAAATTAACTATTTTTAAATTAAAAGACTAATTTAAAAGGAAAATGAAATATAAAGATTAATAATCAAGACATAATGATTAACGTATAATATATAGTAAAAATATAATGGGAACTAAATATTAAACAAAATACATATATCTTTCGCGCACCAACACCTAGTATAGATATATTAATTCATCTTCTTCTCGAAGAGAAAAGAAATCATTAATTATTCAATAATGATTACAGTTTGGTAGATTCTATGATGTTATTAGTACTTTTATACACACCTTTGGAGACTGGTGGATCTACAAGGTATTACTCGTAGCCTATCATTATCATATGTTTGAATACATGTAATATAAAAAGAATAACGTTTGGTGATTCAGTAGAATTATAAAAGAATGGATGTTTAATTTGTACCTAAAGTGATATTCTAGACCATTTATCCTGTCTCACTTCCTCGTCAATATATCTTGAGTTTCTCTCATGGTATGCTTTTCTGTTTTTCTTATTCTTTTAGATCCTGCTTTTCTTGTTATTTTTGGTATGAGTGGCATTTTTTCTTGATTCATTCTTTTATCGATATTTTTTCGATTATAGTACAAATTTATTTTTACGCTCAAGAATTTGAAGTTTGATAGGTTGTTGTAGTGATGGAGCTTTGGTTCATGTATGTATGTTACACATGGAGAATGATG
Source organism: Moricandia arvensis (assembly GCA_905132765.1). Taxonomy (NCBI): domain Eukaryota; kingdom Viridiplantae; phylum Streptophyta; class Magnoliopsida; order Brassicales; family Brassicaceae; genus Moricandia; species Moricandia arvensis. The sequence goes on along the minus strand of CAJHQP010000174.1, from coordinate 174,335 downwards.
TGTGACACATGTTTTCAGAGAACAAAAAACGTGAAGATGTGATGATCTGAAATATTTTCATATGTTTGGTTGACGAAATATGCTTTACATAAATATTACTAGATCACAAATTGGAAGATTTGATGATGCTAAAATATAAGAAATAATATATACCTTGGTTTTTTCTATAATTAAGTTAGAATTTTGACGTGATAATTCTCATAGAAACACAAAAGGGATTTTTGGGTTTCAAAAAATGAGTGATTTGTACACGTGATCAATGGGTTGGTTCACGCAAGTCGGATGTGTTAGAAATCGATCCGTATCGAATCGTGTAATTCAGATCAACAAATCTGTAAAAGATTGTGTAAATGATTTCTAATAAAAAAGATACATGTTTTTGCTGAATTTCGATTCTACAATATTTGTTGTAGGGTACTCTTTCTTCTGCTTCTTTGCTATTGCTTCCACTTTCTACATTTGTATGATAATACTAGACTACTGAAGTCGACTTGTTTTGATATGCGCACAACTTTCATAATGAGTTAATGTAGATATGCTCCTTATATAAAACGTATGGTTTGTATAAGCCATATGATTTATTTCACATTGTATTATGATTTTTCTTGTGTTTAAAATCAACCAGCGTTTTTTTTTTCTCATTTCATTGCTCCAAATATTTCTTTAGTAAGATTTTCTTGTTTTCATGAATATTGTGAAGTGGTTTGTTTGGGTATCCAACAAAATAATTTTAGAGAAATTGATCGAAATACCATAAATTGGATACCACTTTTCAAACATATATTCAATCAAAATACCCAAATATTTGGATTTATGGATTAATAATTATTATTTAGAGTTTAATATTAGGAGGTGGAGTAATTTTAAAATATTATAAATGATTTATAAAAACTTGTTTAATTTTTTTCATCACAAACTTAAAATATTTATGAAAAATTATTATCATCTCTAGTAAATTTGAAAAACGATATCATATTTATGGTAAAATTAGAATTATTCCATAATTTTAGTAGTATTTTCAAGTCAGTAAGGAGCATATTTTATTTGAGACCTAGAATAATTTATAGTAAAATGAAAAATTAGATATTGAACATAAATCCTTAATAGTTATTTCAACTTTAGTGTTATTGAATTTATGATTTAAAATATATTAAAAATTAATTTCAATAGACATATTTCAGTTAGTTAATTATAAAGATTTGTTTTGATTTAAGGGATTGTGGTAGAGATTTTTAGTTAAGAATATTAAAAAATTAAAACATTAGTAGGAATTGAATTTTATTGTGAAAATTTCAAATTCTGCTGTTATTAGTTTTTTGATTTCAACATCTTACTGAAATTTAGGGTTACTGTTTGATTATTTATTTACGTATCAAATTTACTATTATTAAAAAATTAATTTAATTATTTTATTAAAGTATGTTGTCAATGAACTTAAATTATAAACAATTTAACCATTACAGTATTACCCCAGTAGGCTCAACATTAAAGATATGGATGTCTCTAGACATTAAAGCTGTCTTCACGTGTCTTCTGTTGAGCGAGGATGGGATTAAGTGTTGCGCTAAGGGCGGTGCTTCTTCTTCACTGGAACTGCCATGAACAGAAACTTGACATTTCAATCTCCTTGCCAGATGTTGAGTCGCTTTAAAAGATTCAACAACAATCTTTGTCAACATGCTTGTTAATAGAACAAGCTTTGAGTTTTCTTAAATTGAAGTTAACCGCTAAACAGACATGAAAGTCTCTAATCTTCACTTATTGTGAAAACTTTTCTTAGTTTATAACCGCAAATATTGATAGTTTAAGAGAACTGTTTGAACTGAGTTTGATCATATCATTGTACGAGAGAGATGAAATTCGTCGATTGATTATTACAAAGGTGTCTATTAGATCGAAGAAGATGTTTGTCGGTTTACAAATAAGGAAACAACGATGAAAATACATCAGTGTTCGTAAAGATGACCGGGAAAGTACAAGTCGGCAGAATACAAGATAAGTGAAACCCTAATTCTATCTGCCAAGTATGTGTGTAGATGTTTGGATCTCTTTCTCATTGCCTCTTCCTCCCTTTATATAGGCGTTCTCACCCCCTTTACCCTAGGTTGATTTTCCCTAATGGGCTTTATCTCTTTGGGCCGATTGGTTAAACTATCGAGCAGGGTGCTTGTAATCGCCTCTGTTGGTCGGCTAAAAGCAGTCTTCTTCTCGCTAATAGCAGTTTTGAGCCAAGCTGATGCATTTGCTTTTAGCTTCTATGAGCTTAGCCGATGTTCCAAGCTTGATGGGCCATACCTGCTATCTCACGGACCTTGTGGAGGGATGTAATCCACCTACTACAGTAAGTCCCCCCCCCCCCCGTTAATTTGTGAGCGGCGTAGCCAGTCTCAAATGAATTTGTGGATCAGGTTTGGAGGATAGATGGTCTGGTGTAAGAAGATATTCCGTTTGTTTAGTCGGAGCCACAATGTACCTTAATCGAAACTGCTTGTCGTTGGGTCTGATGTTTCCTTCATGTTTTTTCTCGAATAGGTTTTGGTCGGCCCGTCGATTTTCGCCTTTCTGGAATGAGGCCGACCAGATTATCTCGTGCACTACCCAACCATTTCTGCACGGTTTGCTTCGGTCCGGATCGAAATAGTCGGTTAAGAGTGGACTGGCTTCTGGTTTGCATCGGTTTACATTGATAAGCGGAACAGTTACATAGAAAACGTGGCCATTTGGGCGGTTTTGAGGCCTATTTAGGCTTTTGTAGACCTAATGATGACGCCCCTACGAAGCACACCTCTTTTTCTTTATAAATAGCCGACCCCTCTTCATAATCGTTATTATTCTCTACACTCTGAGGTATTTTGTCTTTCTCCCTCTCTACTTCTCTCCCCTAATTCTCGTTGTAGACTTGGTAACGCCTTGTCCCGATAAGAATCATGCCGCCGAAGGGGAGGTTATCCTAAGAGCAAAAAGGGAAGGCAGTCGCTACCGTATGGAGCCATGTTGGGGATGTTACAGCTAACGAGAGTCCTCTTGACGAGTTCAGCTTTATTCACCATGATCCGATGATGGACACGGTGAATATGAGTTTGGCGCATTGTCTGTTAGTCACGGATGCTGCGAGGTAGTTCAGAGAGGAAGAAGGAGGAGGTCGCGGCGTGAGTGACTACCAAGAACCTACGAGTAACGATTAGAACACCTCAGGGGATGACAAGTCAGGTGAAACGAGAAGAAATCCTCGAAGATCATGTAACCCGTCCGGACTTTTTTATTACTTGCTTTTACCCGGGTGAGATCTTTCAAGAACTTCCGGTGTTAGTCCCCGAGTTGATGTGTTTGCCAGACGTAGAAGGTCAAGCTTGGGGGAATGTGAAATGAATTTTGCCGACTCCCGGTAGTGTGAAGAAGTTGCTGAGGGAGTGTGGAGCTTTGGGCATGACTTTTCTCATTCCCACGTATGAGCAGAGACCATGGTCCCCTCCAGTGGGGTATCAGTGCGTATATGAGTCATTCTTTCAGGGCGACACGAAGCTGTGGTTCCCAATTCCCCGACTTATTACGTCGTATGCTTTTCGTCGGGATGTTGCGATCAGTAGTTTTTATATTGATCTTTCCGTTTCGCGGTCGCGTTGATAGTATTGGCTGTTGAGATTGACATCTTTATGAGTGTTCGGATGTTCGAAGAACTGACCTTCGTAAAGCCAATGCCAGAAGGTCTATTCTCGGTGAAAATCCCGCCGAACTACAATATCTTGACCGGTCATCCGAATAAAACGCCACACTGGCAGTGTTATTATTTATTCGTTAAGGCCGACAAGTCAGCATTTGAAGAATCACCAAAGAACGACTTCCGAGTTCTTTGGAACTATAGTATTGTAGATCGCTGTTGCTGGCAGTCTGTTTTTGCTTCCGATCCTAATCGTCTGTCTTTTTTTGTTTTGTTTTACAGTTACTCATCCGAACACAATCGCATATCCGGAGAAGTTTATCGAGAACGCTCAGGCAATGGCAGCACTTAGCTACCAACGTTGGCTGGATATAAGCTACGAGAGGATTCGTCTCTTTCTGAGTCAGATTGCGAAATGTAACTTTTTCTTCCTCCATCTATCCTTTACTGCTTTTAGCCTGTTCACTTACGTCCTCGTTTTACCGTTTTATTCAGTCGATTGGGCGTCTAACCTTCTGTTCTTAGTTTCCCCCGGTAAGAAACGACTACAGATTTTCACAGGAAATTAACAGTGGTTAATCAAGAGAGCTAGAGAGATGAAGAAACTTCCTGCGTTGAGCACTATCCTTGGAACCCAATAGAAGCTTCTAGAAAACAATCCGATGGCCACAATCGACAGAATGGACCTGGGAGGTCAGGCGGGTATGGACCTCCGTTGGAAGTGATCCCCAACATCTCCGATGCGGGATATAGGAAGACCAACCCCGATTCCGAGACTCCTAAGCCCAAGAAAAAGGGAAAAAGAGACCAAGGGGGAGACCTTTCTGTTGCAGTGGAGAATGCCTCCACCGAAGGCGAAGAGAAATCGTTTTGAGAAACGAGAAGAGGCGCACTCTGGGTATGACACCCCCGATCTAGTCTAAGTACAAGTTGACTCGACCAGCCATGCAATAGTCAAACAAGAACATGCACAACCAATCACTAGTAACTTAAACCAAACCGAGAGGCCACAATGTGTACCTCAACGATTAACCCAAAGATCCCGGGATAAATCCAGATACCTTAGGACAATTGCCTAAGTACACATATCCTATTAGGTACAACCCAAGGCTTTGCAACCCAACCGAGTAATACCCAATAGTTGGTTTATCCAGACAATGACTAATATCATATGGAACCCGTACTTTAAAAAATATCCTTTATAAATTATATATTAATTCATTCAAAAGCATCTTACACAAATATTATAGATTAACCCCGAGGTTTTCAGTAAACAAGGTTTATACATAAGATATAACAAAACGACTTTGCAAGAACAACAAAACTACCGCTGGCTAATGATGTACCTTCCCATCCTAAAGTAAAGGTCTCCCGCCTACTGGTCACATGCACCAGAAATGAGTCATGAGTAACTAGTTTACTCAGTGATTCTACACCCCAAAATATATCACTAGTATCCCGAGCAATCGTCACCATTTGAATGTAGTGGAAATAAAATCCATAATTATTATAAAATATATATATAGAGCCTATCATTCCATCGATGTGAATCCTATCTTAAACATCACCTCCATGTCACCCAGCATTCACTCATATATAGGCTAACCAAGCCTAGTGAGTTAGCATTACCATCATCCTCGAATGTCTTTATGAACATTCAAGACTGCATCGTCATGCAGGACACGGCCTCCAGGGTGCTACCCCATCATTGTGTCTTCGTGACGCATGGTCAAGCCACTGTACTGCGGGGACTTTAGGAAGAGTTAACATGATAAGACTTCACATGATTTTTAATCATATACTTAATCATGTACATATATATTAGTACTTGAGAACAAGTACTAAAGCTCGGGAAACCCTCAAAGAATTATTCTTAGTAATTCTTTAGTGTTTACACAAGGCAAACACTTCATAATTAAATATAGATCAAGAGAAAGTACTTAATCAATCAACCATACTTAGTACACAATCATACTATAATTATTCATACTTCATTAATTATCTATCTAGAATCACCTTTGAATCCATGAGATTGGCTAAGGAAGACTAGACATGAGTTCAAGTTAATTACACTGCACTTCCGGTACACTTCAGATTCAGATCGATCACAAGGACGAGTCCGGCTGATCTTACCACTCTCATTAACCACCAGAATTTAAACCAAGAGACTAAATGGCTCCAAGGGCCAACTGGAATGCTAGCTTAACTCCTCAAAAAAGTACTGGGAGTACACGGTTCAGTCGATGTGATCAAGTGGATGCTTAAGTCTTCACTCGTCCACTGTCCTAGAACAGAACAGTTTGGATCATAGAATCATCAGTCAACCAAAATAGTTCAAGGCTAAACAGTTCATTAAGCTCGGTCAGTTCACTTCCGCTCCTAACCAATTAAGTTGAACTCAGACTAGATGCGCACGTGATAAGTTCTGATAATAGACAGCTCGGCTCAGATCAGTTCAAGACAATATCAAATATGTTCGGTTCAGAACAGCACTAATCCAACAATTTGGTTCAAGCTAAACAACTTAAATCAATTTAGTTCAAGTTCGGTTCAACTCATCCTAGATCAGATTAGCTCGGTTCAGACAGGTTTGGTTCAGGACAGGATCATTTCAGTTCAGCTTAGGTCTAGAAAGTTCCCATCAAGTTAGCTAGCGGTTTACACAAATTAATTCAAACAGAAACTAACAAATTGAACCATCACAATATCTTAAACAAGTGATCCAACCATGACCTGAGCTAAACATGAATTTTTCTGACCAGATACTGACTGAGGCGAGGAGATAAAGCTTACCCAAAATCCAAAGTGATAGATGGTCTCAGATGATTTTCTTCTCCAAGGTAAGCTTGCGGCTGGAATGATCAAAAAGAAAGATCAAGGTCTGATCATGATCTGAACTGAAATGGATCTAAGGGTGTTATTTAAAAATCTCACCTTTTGATTTTTTTTCCACAATTGACTGAGGAAACTGATGGAAGAAAATCACCTAAGGCAATTAGTTATTTTTATCTGATTTTTCTCTTCTTCTTTCTCTCTTAATTTTTTCTGAAATTTTCTCTGGTTTGTACTTCTGTCTACAGAACAAGGGAAGCAGGAGAAAGAGATACTTAAGTACTTCTGATTGTCTTTAAATGAGTGTCCAACTGACGGACCAAAGAAGGGGCAGTAGAGACAGCTGTAGAGCTGCTTCCTAACTTTCAGAATCAGCTGCTGTCTTTTCTTTTACCTAAAGCTAGCACCAGCCAGAACATATGCTTCTCACATGACAACTTAAGAAGCAAGGCAAGCATGCAGCTTGTTACTTCCATGTGCCATTTACTACAGAAGCAAGAAAGCAGGAAGGTGCATGGCATGTGACTTGGTTACTGATCAAGCAGCTGAGAAGGTGAAGTACATGACGGGTCAGAATTATTTTGAAAGCAGCTTGATAATTCTGAACAATTTTTCGACCAACTTGGTCGATTTTATTTTAATTATGGTCGGATCATCTCCAAACAGGCCGAGCGGGATTTTTCTCGACCAAATTTATATTCGTCATGAGAATTATTACATTCTTGCCCCTCAATAGAATTTTTCCCGACTTCTCAAAACATAGTTGTACACACTAGACAATGGAATCATTGTAACGAGTTTAAGATAATCAGCTGTGGACTTATCCTCATCTTCTCATGTCAAAAAACAGATAGTTGGTTCCCCCAAATACTTGAACTTACAAAATTTTCTGATTCTCCAATCTTCTGATATGGTGCTCACCTATCCGCAAAGAACCTTTAGGATAGGCGAGAATGTCTTGCAAGTTTTCTGGTTTCCGCAGTTCCTTCATACTTGGTCTGATATAAGCTCCCGCAATATCGACTCATATATTTTCAAATGCATAACTAAAAGATGCTCTAGTAAACATATAACCTTTCTAACTTTGATAACAACTCAGTACTGACCAAATAACAGATTGCTGATTTTCCGATTTTTCAAAACTGATCATTTCTTTTCTATGCAGCCACTTTCAAGAAGAACCGAATTCATTACTGCAACATAACTATTGTATATTGCGGTCTGCATACTTCTTTTGACAGACTTGAGTCTCTGAATACCATCACTTCTGAAACTTTTCTATTTGCCTCTCTCTCATATCGACAACATGGAAATGTGGGATATTACGTGATATGCAATACGTGAAAGTACCATCTCGGGCTTGGTAATGTCAACTTGATTAACCGTGCAACAATCAAACAAGAACATGCACGATCAATCACGATAAGATGATCCAAACCAAGGGTGCTACTCTCAAATACCCACAATCACCCATTCATAAATTAAATTCCCTTATGCTACTATACACCTCTAATCTATCTGAGACCCTCTTCATAATCTTCAAAACAACTCAATCTCTCTAAATTTTCCTGATAGGGTCTTATATTTACCACTTTTAGGCCATGATATCAGCCGTATTTAGATTATATTATATGTTTCTGGAGTTGTATTAGAGTGATTTCAGAATTAGGTACGTTCTGGAGTACTTTGGTGATTCTGGAGCTGTTTGAGATGCACAATTACGCAGATTCGTCAGAAGTTCATATATGGATAGATATATTCCAACGGTTCGATTGAGATACTAATTTTACAAAAGAGATATTTTTGAATTAGCTTTCCAATGCCACCGGTTTGAGGTCCATCTGATGATTAGATTTGAAGTTATGCTCGATTTACTGATGAGTGGTTTATCTGCCTCGCAAGAGGAAGCTGTCGAGAAAATGAATGAGTGTCGATCGACGGCACAGCCTTGGTGTCAATCGACGGTGATCCCTGAAGACATGCCCTATTTTTTATGCCCGACTTAAGCCCAAAAGCCATCACAAATTACCAGAATACCCTTGCACGACTTTAAACCCTATTTATGTGTTTCCATGCTATTGTTTCGGCAACAAACATTATTTTATTACATTTATAGGTTTTGGAGAGAAGGTAGAAAATCCTTCAGAGTACTCCTGTAACTCCTTTGTTTTCTATTGATTTATATTATTGCTTTCTATTCTATTCATCTGTGATTTAGATGACAACTATCATGCTTGAGTAGATCTCTTGTTAGATTTAGGGTTTGTCAATGGTACTAATGGATTAGCCAAAATAGAACCGCTAAGGTGATTATTGGATCTATCAATAAAATTGTGTTTATTTCTTGTGTTCTAGAGTAGCTAACTAGAACCATGATCTTAGGATATTAACAACTGGGAGAGTAGATTCAATACCAGAATTAATACTATTGAGCTAGGTTGCTAGAAACAAAAAAGAGTTGATCTAGTTAATTCTAGTGAACTAATCGAACTAGGTCTTAATGCTTGACTCAAGCGACCATCGATCGATACTTGTCCAATAGCGTTGATCGACGGTCAATCCGAGTTCATAATGGGAGTTGCAACAAAGACTTAGTCAATAGATTAGACTCACAGCGAGAGCTGGTCATCTTTTATATTAGATATCGAGTTCTATGCTAATACCCTTAGCTTCTATATTCTATGATCCACTTGCCTAAGACCCTAGATCTAGCTATTTCTTATTATTGTTTACAACAACCAATCAATCAATTGATACCTTGTTTGCTGCTTTACTAATCTATTTGCCTAGCTTAATCGTGATTGTATTGAGTTTATTGTGTGTCCACGCTCCCTGTGGATCCGATCCCTAAGTACTATAACTCAACATGTTATTTGAGAGAGTAAAGTTGCTCTAGGGTAATTTGAAAGCATATCAAATTTGGCACCGTTGCTAGGGAGCGAGGATTCGCCATTAAACTCAATTTGTTTGATTTAGTCTAGGTATTTTTTTCTATATTAGTTTACTTACATAAAAAAAATCTTGTGTTTCATGTACATACATCTTAGTACTAGGAAGCAATGAGAAGAGGTTTTCTAGGTTCTTCAAGAAGGAACCTGCTGAATTATGCACGATCTGTAAGTCTACGAGGGAAGTATCGATCGACACCCTCCAAGCAGCAACGATCAACAGCGTGAATCAAGCATCAACCAACACCAACTTCTCTATATTTGAGTATGATAAGAATGGGATCTTGAGAGACGATGAAGGCCCCACTCGCAACAGCAGAGGACAAATGATTCATACATATGAGGTTGTCGTCTCTGATGCAATTACTGTTGCTGGAGATGATGACTTTCAACTGCATTCTCTCTGGAACGATTGGTTAGGTCGACACCTTTTTCAAGGCCTTCCTCACAAGGATCGAAGAAAACACATCTAAGTTTTTATGGATAAAATCGTGGATACTGAGAACTATGGGTACTCTGGAGAATACTTACTCTGCAAGATGTTCCCTCACACTATATGTGGGAATGCATCTAGCTGGCTTGGTCAACTACAACCAGGATCTCTAACCTGCTGGTACTCTGGAGAATACGGGTACTCTGGAGAATACTTACTCTGCAAGATCTTCTCTCACACTATATGTGGGAATGCATCTAGCTGGCTTGGTCAACTACAACCAAGATCTCTAACCTGCTGGGAGGATATTGAAAGAGCTTTCCTCTACAAATTTCTTGATGATGCTGAAGCAACTAAAGAAAGGAAGAATAATGAAAGGTGGGACATGCTCATTGAAGGTTGGCAAAAGAAGAGGGACGAACTGGACACCATGCCAAGAAGCAGGATACTTAGGTTCAACAGACATATGAGGTTACACAGAAGGGAGAAGAACAACATGGATCTGAGCCGTGAAGAGCAGAAGAAGCTGATATTAGTGATTTGTCCCCAATGTTGAACGACATTGCGACGTCAGCATCGATCGACACTAAGACCTCAACATCGATCAAGACTATGACCTAAACATCAATCGACACCATCCCCTGCTGTCAGTCAATACCATTTGAAATCCAAGAAAGATCAAGTTGTCTTCAGGACATTAAAGACTCGACACTGAAGAGCACCGTGGAAGAAGATGGAGAACAACTTGAATATTTGGATCATAACAAAGAGATTACTATGGAATATTTCTTAGAGCTAGAGGATTTCTTGAAGCAATTGGATGAAGCAAAACTTGAAGATTTGGATCAGGACTCGGAGCAGAACCTTGATGACGATCATCACACTTCGGGAAAAGATATGGAAACTTCACCAAAACCTAGCATCGATCCACATCCACCCAACTACATCGATCGACACCAACCTGATGATATCGATCGATGCCCATGGTTCGCCAAACAGTCAGGTTACATGATTCAGCTGGAACCAGTGGAGGAGAGAATACACAAGTCTGCGGCCTCATACCTTACTGTCCACGAGCATCTGAGACCACCTATCTGCGCAGAAGAAGCTGCTGGTTCTCACAAAAGAATGAAAATGATACATGATCCTGTGAAGTTTGTGGTTTCTAACGCTATTTATGAAGTAGAGCTACCTATTATACCTGACATAAGTGAGCATCTGGGATATTGCATTGGGATAGTAGTAGATTCTCTGCATGTAGTAGTTTCTCAAGAAATATCAGGTCTAAAAGATGATGATTAGAAAGTCTCTTCAAACCAAGCATCAATCGACGCTCCACACTTTGTGTCGATCGACACCCCTAGCGTATCTCTTCACGCAGACAAAAACAGCCAATTCTGGGGGAAGGAGAAGAAAAAGAGGAACTTGAAGAAGAGGAAAAGGACTAAGGGTGGTTACGAATTGTCATTGATTCCTCACTTCTTAGATGGTGTAAGGAAATACAGAGTGCACAGCATATTCTTCTCACAACCATTTGCAAAGATTTGTGCACTCATTATTGCTGAGATGATAGACAAAGGAGAAGAGTCTATGGAGGCTTTCACAAAAAGTGTGATGAAGCTGAAGATATTGGACATTTAGAATTGTTTTGGAACAAGTTCTCAATCTCATCTAGACTGAATCAGAGTTCCTAAACGTCAAGCTAAAGACTATGAACAAGCACTGAGTGAGAGGCAACCTACTCTTTAGTAATTTTAAATATTGTTTTACTTTCATTTATCACTGATTTTTTGTTGTTGTTTTATTTCAGGTAAAAACGAGGAATAAGAGTTCTGCACCGGCATGGATCGATGGCTGGCAAGCGTCGATGGACAGAGAATCACAAGTATCGATTGATACTTAACTCTGCTGATCGACACTCATATCCGACAACATGTATAACTTGATTTTCCTTGTTAAATTTTTACTTATGATTTATTTTGCACTAATCTCAGACTATATAACACTAAGGACAATGTTGTTTAAGTTTGGGGGAGGTTTACTGATATTGTGTTTTATTTTGAGTTTTATTCGTATATATTTTTATTAAAAGTTTTATAGAGTCAGAAAGGGGATTATGATCAGATTTATATTTTTACTTGTTCGCTAACCACTCTATAGCACTATTCTTAGACTTGTTGATTGCAGAGAGTACTAGATATACCAAAGTGGATCATCCTGCCACTATACCACACTTGCTTATAAAGTTTGAAGGAACCAAAGCTGACCTCCAACCTAATATTGTCTTAACTGCTTGCTTTGGCGTGTGACATACATTGGATCAGATTCCTCCTGCAAGTCTGGAAGGTAAAAGTTTGTGTGCTTCTTATTCCCTTCTCTCTCTCTCTTTTCGCATCTATAAAAAGAAAAGATTGAGATGATTTCCTGAGATGCAGAGGGATAGGTACATTATCGATGACCACACTATTCTAATTAAAAGAAATGATCATACATTGTTGGAAGCGAGGGGTAGGTACATTACCGATGAGCCCACTATTCGCCTACACTTTGTCAAAAGAAAAAATGAGAAGAAAGAAAAAGAAAAGAAGAGAGAAAAGAGGGAAGAGAGAATGTTTGTATCACCAACATTAATCATTGGATTTGAGATCTAAAAAAATTCAAAGAAGAGAGAAAAGAGGGAAGAAAGAGATCAGAGAAGACTACATGTGTGCTCATATACTTGCAGGAGTAAAGAGTCCATGTGTCTTTTCATTGATACTCCCAAGGTAAAGCCTACACATCTATTTATGCAAGATATGAGGTTAGTAGAGGGGTAACTCAGACTAGTATTCGCTAAGTTGTTGGTAGAATGAATTTGGTTGCTATAATAGGATAAGGTATATAAAGTTTCTCTAAGATTAGCATGTACTTGATGTGGTTACAGCATAGTAGAGGTGATAAGGATGAGTTAGAAATATTGTGAATCCCCGTGTTTTCAAACCTCTTCCACATCTTTACCCTTGTTTTGCTTAAAGACAAGCAAAAGGTTAAGTCTGTGAGTTAATTGGGTCTGATATTTACCACTTTTAGACCATGATATCAGCCCTATTTAAATTCTCTATGGATGGAGATCTTCTCACGGTGAAATTGAGCTGATATTTTGACACAAAATAGAGCTTTGAGTTAGATTTCAAATGCTATCTAGTTGAGGTCCATCTGACGGTTAGATCTAAAGTTATGACCACTTTACGGAAGAGTGGTCTGTTTGCCTCGCGAGGGGAAGCTGTCGAGAAGATGACTAAGTGTTGATCAACGGTACAGCCTTGGTGTGAATCGACGGTGATCCCAGAACACAGGCCTGACTTACGCCTAGAAGGCATCACCAATTATCAGAATACCCTTGTATGACTTTAAACTCTATTTATGTGTTTATATGCCATTGTTTAGGTAACAAGCTTTATTTTATTAAATTTCTAGGTTTAGGAGAGAAAGGAGGAACTCCTTTGGTTTTCTATTGATTTATACTATCAATTTCTATTCTATTCATCTACGATTTAGGTGAAAACTATCATGCTTGAGTAGATCTCTTGTTAGATTCAGGGTTTGTCAATGGTACTGATGGATTAGCAAAACAATAGAACTGCTAGGGTGATTATTGGGTCTATCCATAGAATTGTTCTAGAGTAGCTAACTAGAACCATGATCTTAGGATATTGACAACTGCGAGAGTATGTTCAATACCAGAATTAATCCTATTGAGATAGGTTGCTAGAAACAAACGAGAGATAATCTAGTTAATTCTAGGGAATTAATCGAACTAGGTCTTAATTCTTGACTCAAGCGACCATCGATTGATGCTTGTCCAATAGCGTCGATCGACGGTCAATTCGAGTTCACAATAAGAGTTGGAACAAAGACTTAATCAATAGATTACACTCGCAGCGAGAGCTGTTCGTCTTTTATATTAGATATCGAGTTCTCTGACTAATAGCCTTAGCTTCTATTCTCTATAATCCACTTGCCTAAGATTATGGATCTAGATATTTCTTATTATTGTTTACAACAACCAATCAATTAATCGCTATTTTGTTTACTGTTTTATTAATCTATTTGTCTAGCTTAATCGCGATTGTATTGAGTTTATTGTGGGTTCTACACACATAAAAGTTCAAGGTCGAATGAAACCTTTCTCCAAACAAATCTTCTAACTGCGACTTTATTCGACTAGAACAACTTGGCAAGAAGCCTAAAAAATAGCAGCGAATCCGGTTTCCACAAGAATATTGAACGGTTTACTTCTAGATGTCGAGAATCCTTATGGCGCCTTAAGCATATATTTGAATTCTTTGATTATCAGACTGTTCTCTATACTTTGCTCGTTTGATCTTCTATGTTCTAAGTGTTCAAGATAAGGGAATACACCCCTTCACCTTTTCCCAAAAAGTTTTCCACTCTTAAGAGTTATATGAGCGATGCTGCAAATATTAGTAGCATCCCACGGTAGGCCAACGGTGACTTTTCTTCTTCCAAAGATTTCTTCCTCAACAACATCCTAAATGAGCTCGGTAACTAGATAGCCAATGTCACTCTAGATAGAAACATACCGCTCTAATGTAAGTACTAAAGAATGGGGAAATGCATACCATAACTTTAAGTGACAGCCAGTACTTCCATAAATAAGAACGGATACTTGAATTAACCAAAGTGAATCCACTCTTAATCCATGACACTACTCGGGAACTACAACTATGTGTTGTTCCCGAATTAAATACAATATGGGCAGAAAATTATGTCCATATGCAAGGTTTCTCTTACGACAACTTGACCACACGTTCACTTATTTATTCAATCATTCATATATTTATTATTATTTTTAATGCCCAAAACACACAATGGGTAAGAAACATACCTGCAATTGGAACTTTCAGGGGTTTTGATTGTCCAAATAATTCTAAGGTGTAGGCTCTATCCAAATAGCCTAACACTTGGATCGGGAATAATGGTAGGAAAACACAAATAAGTACAACAACTGGTACCCTGCGTATACGTAAAGGAATATGGTGACTTCAAGGGCAAGGGTAGGATAACATCCTTACTCTTCAGAGGAACCACCAAAGTGCGAATGACGTAAACAATTCAGGATTCCCCACGCTTGAAGAATCACAACCATACTGTTCTGGCTAGTCAAACCATAACAAATCTAGTTACTTCGTCTTGATCTGATGAAATGTCCAACCAAAATCATCTCCATAGACTGTCTTGATTCATTACTTGAAACTGACCTTCGATCAGAACATGATAGCCTTTAAACAGTTTGAATAGCACGGAAATCTTCCTTGACAGTAACAGCTCCCTTGACATTCACATAATACTCTACCATGTTCTCAAAGCTCTAGAACTCCATGGTATTTTGTCTACTCCGATAATTCTTGGCTAAATCCCCCAAGGTTTTTCCTCATGATCTTTAGCTTATCCTCTTGGCGGAAATATCTCCGTATATCAATGTCGTTAGCTAAATATCCAATCGATCCCATGCCTTGAGTAGAAAATACTACTTCATGAACTCTTGAAATCTGTCCAACTCGATTTCACCTATCTGAAGTAATGCTTGACTGTCGACCAACAACTCAACGGTTTAGTCCTTCATCGTATCTTGTAGTCCTAACTAATTCTTTGCATCTTAAGCTTCAAGATGTCTTGTTGGAAACGAAACAGGGCTGGTCTGTCCATCGTCTTGTATTACAGACGAACCATCTCTGCCACCAACTGTAAGCTTGAAACAAATGCTGAATCAAACAGGCTTATACATCTCTGGTTCTGGTACGGCTCAGCATAAGCTGGATAGACTTGAGAACCGGAAACAACAAGTGCATCTATGTGTTCATAGGCTGTTGGATTGCGCTGAAGCGGATCAAAATCAACGCACACCTTGACATTGATAACACATGAGTCCGGAGATGTAATAAATGTGTCGAATCTGTCCAATAAGTCCCTTTGAAGGACCGGTATCTACACTAGAACTTGAAAGGAAGGTAGGAAATTGTGACGGTAATAATCTTGAGCATAAAAGCAGCAATCCCGAGTATAACAGTAGGAAACTCGAGTATAACGATAACAAGATCGGTAAGTACGCTCCGGCCCGAAGAGCTGTCTTGGCGCATATGCTATGAAAGAGAATGGTAAAGTAACTATCCATGACTATCTATCCTAATATGAAAAAACCATCCAACATATCCTAGTTATCCTTGCGACTCATTTTGACTTGAAAAACATTTGAAACAAGTCCCACTCTAGCATTGTATAACCATGATCTGATACCACCTTTTTGACACCCCGATCTAGTCTAAGTAAAAGTTGACTCGACCAGCCATGCAACAATCAAACAAGAACATGCAAAGCCAATCATTAGTAACTTAAACCAAACCGAGAGGCCACAATGTGTACCTCAACACTTAACGCGAATTCCCGAAATAAATCTGGGTACCTTAGGCCCATCGCCTAAGTATACATATCCTATTAGGTACAACCCGAGGCTTTCTAACCCTACCGAGTAATACCCAATAGTTGGTTCGTCTGGACAAGGACTAATATCATATGGAACCCGTACTTTAAAAACATTCTTTATAAAATATATATTTATTCATTCAAAAGCATCTTACACAAATATTACAGATTAACCTCGAGGTTTTCGGTAAACAAAGTTTATACATAAGATATAACAAAACGACTTTGCAAGGATAATAAAACTACCCAACACATATCAATAGTATCCCAAGTAGTCGACACCATTTGAATGCAGTGGAAATATATTCCCTTATTATTATAAAATATATAAGGCCAATCGTTTCCATCGATGTGAATCCTATCTTAAATATCACCTCCATGCCAACCGCCATTCACTTATATATAAATAAAGTATATATACTAGACCTGATAAATCACAAAAGCTAACCGAGTTTAGTATGTTAGCATTACCATCATCCTTGAATGTCTTTATGAAAAGTCAAGACTGCATCGTCATACAATACAAAGCCTCCAGGTTGCTACCCCATCATCGTGTCTTCGTGACCTTGTTCCATTCACAGGATCAAGTCACGGTACTGCAGGAACTTTAGGGAGAGTGAATATGCTAAGGCTTCACATGATTCTTACTCATATAATTAATCATATACATATATATTAGTACTTGAGAACAAGTACTAAATCTCTGGAAAACCTCAAAGAATTATTCCAATCATACTATACTCATTCATAAATCATTAATTATCTATCTAGAATCACCTTTTAATCCATGAGATTGGCTAAGGAAGAGTAGACACGAGCTCAAGCTAATCACATTCCACATCTGGTGCACTTCAGATTCAGATCGATCAGAAGGACGAGTGCCGCTGATCTTGCCACTCTCATTGACCATCTGAATTCATACTAAGAGACTAAATGGCTCCAAAGATCAACTGGACTACTGGCTTAACTCCTCAACCAAGTACTGGGAGTACACGGTTCAGTGGATGGGACCAATTGAATGCTTAAGTCTTCACTCGTCCACTGTCCTAGAACAAAACAGTTTGGATCATAGAATCATCAGTCAACCAAAATAGTTCAAGGCTAAACATTTCACTAAGCTCGGTCAGTTCAGCTTTGATCCTAAAAACTCAGTTCAACTCAGATTAGATGCGTATGTGAAAAGTTCAGACAATAGACAACTCGGCTCAGATCAGTGCAAGACAAGATCAAATCTGTTTGGTTCAAGCTAAACAACTTAAATAAATTTAGTTCAAGCTCGGTTCTACTAGTCCTATATCAGATTAGCTCGGTGCAGACAGGTTTGGTTCAATACATGATCAGTTCGGTTCAGGTTAGGTCTAGACATTTCCTATCAAGTTAGCTAGGGTTTACAGAAAACTAATTCAACCGAAACTAACAAACTGAACCATTACAAAATCTTAAACAAGTGATCCAACCACGACCTGAGCTAAACATGAATTGTTCTGACCCGACACTGACTGAGGCAAGGAGATGAAGCTTACCCAAAATCCAAACCGATAGATGGTCTCAGATGGTTCTCTTCTCCAAGGTAAGCTTGGGGCTGGACTGATCAAAAAGAAAGATCAAGTTCTGATCATGATCTGAACTGAAATAGGTCTAGGTTTTTTTTAGTAACTTCACCTTTTGAAATTTCTCACAATTGACTGAGGAAACTGATGGAAGAAAATCACCTAAGGCACTTCTTTTTTTTTCTCTGATTTTTCTCTTCTTCTTTCTCTCTTCTTCTTTCTCTCTTAATCTTTCTGGAATTTTCTCTGGTTTGTACTTCTGTCTACAGAACAAGGGAAGCAGGAGAAAGAGATACTTAAGTACTTCTGATTGTCTTTAAATGACTGTCCAACTGAGGGACCAAAGAAGGGGCATTGGAGACAGATGGAGAGCTGCTTCCTAACTTTCAGAATCAGCTGCTGTCTTTTCCTTTACCTAAAGCTAGCTCCAGCCAGAATATGTGCTTCTCACATGACAACTTAAGAAGCAAGGCAAGCATGCAGCTTGTTACTTCCATGTGCCATTTACTACAGAAGCAAGAAAGCAGGAAGGTGCATGGCATGTGACTTGGTTACTGATCAGGCAGCTGAGATGTGAAGTACATGACGGGTCAGAATTATTTTGAAAGCAGCTCGATAATTCTGAACAATTTTTCGACCAAATATTTCTTGTCCTTCGGCTCACGTCTTGCTCGTGGAAAATCTTGTTCAGCTAAATATACACTCGACCTTAATATTTAATACACGACCTGATCATCCAACACTCGACGAGAACTATCATAAAATAGTCATTAGACCACTAGACAGTCCCGTCGAGTATTAACTTACTTGCACAGTTTTATTTTAATTATAGTTGGATCATCTCCAAACTGGTCGAGCGGGATTTTTCTCGACCAAATTTCTATTCGACCGTGAGGGTTATTACACTGGGGGTCGTCCTAACAAAAAGAAGAAGAAGAAAGCTGCCAAGAAGAAGCATGAGGTGGTGATCCATGACATGATGGTTCACGAGCAAGTAGACAGCGGTCTGCTGCTCAAACTGAAGAACGTTGGATGGAACCACTTTGGAAGAATATGATACTCCTCCTGACGTTCTTCTTAAGCGAAGAGATAAGAAGAAACCTGTCGGAGGTGAACAGGACGTGTCGGCTCCTAGAGAGCCAAACGCTAGTCGGGCGGTTAGCAACACCATCGAGAAAGATATTCCACCTTCGTTTTAAGGTTCTATCTCTAAGGTCACTCTGCAGACGTTTGGGAGTCGATGCCCCATTTCTATAAAGTCTCAGGTCGAGTTTTCGGATCGGGTAAAGTTCAAATATGACGGCGATACTGATACATCCTAGATTCGGACATGATCACTCAATCAGACTAATGGGATATGAACTCGCCAAAGGGAGAACTGGTGGATCGAATGGTGACAGAAGAGGGCCGGAAAGTCTCTTGATACTACCAGACTTCAATTATTGCTTGATATGACGCACAAGTCTAACGAAATAGAGAATGTTTACTTGGAGGAAACTCAACAAGAAATAAGAAGTGTTCTAAACAAATAACAAAGAGATAAACTCAAATAAAAGGGGAAAACTCAATGATTTATTTCGTGTCTCTTAGGCCTTATTTATAGAATTACAAGTTGTAGAAATCCAAAGAAGAATGTGCTAAAAATAAGGCATAGAAAATATAAACAAAGACTTGACTAAATAAAGTCTTTGACTAAAAATTGAATACCTCTTGATATAGCCACACCAAGGACTTTGAAAAGTGAAGAACATGCTCCTGATATGGTCCAAGACATGTCCCCTTGAGGTCTGGTCGAAATCCATCTTTTCCCTTAATCAATATTTTATCGGTTTCTCTATTTGGCCCAAACAGGTCTGTTTTTGAATATTTTCGAAAACCATCAAACCCAATGCTTTCTTGTACATTTAAATCATGAATAATCTCCGTTGGAATGATTGAATTGATCGCTGGTCCATCAGAAATAAGGTTAGCCATTTTCAGTTTCTCGGGTGGTCGAACCTGCTCGAAAGATCGAACTAACTCGCTCAGCTCGTCGAAATAAGTGTCAGTCCAACTCAGCTTGTCTAGGATAATGTCAGTCCAGGTCACTTGAGTATTCAGCTCATCCAAGATAGTGTCAATTAGCTCATCCAGCTCCAAGGCAGTGTCGGTCCAACTCACCTTAATGTGCACATGTCTGAATTCGCGAGAACAAAAGATCACTTGGTTTGTAAATGACATAACTCCCACATATGTACTCCGTTTGACCTAATTCTTCTTCCAGGAGCTCTATGATTGAGTTGAGAACATTCTCCAAGTGATTTCATGCATATAAGACTCGTGGTTTTGAAGATGTGAGTTAAAAATGAACATATATCTTTATTGCTTCCCATTATCAAGCCATGTATGTATCTAGCCAAACAAATCTAACTTTTGATTTATCTTTTTTTTATAGATCTTTTTTTTTAATCGAAGAATGGCGATAGGTAAGGTAGTGGCCCAGAATTGAGATAGAAAGAAGAAGAAGAAGTGTTTTAGAAATGGAAAATGAGAAGATGAAAAGATAGTACCGGTTGAATGGGTCTGATACCACTTGATACGTCCTAGATCCGGACTTGATCATTCAATCGGACTAAGAGGATATGAACTCGCCAAAGGGAGAACTGGTGGATCGAATGGTGACACAAGAGGGACAGAAAGTCTCTTGATACTACCAGATTCACTTGTTGCTTGATATGACGCACAAGTCCAACGAAATAGAGAATGTTTACTTGGAGGAAACTCAATACGATACAAGAAGTGTTCTAAACAAAGAACAAAGACATAAACTCAAATAAAAGGGGAAAACTCAATGATTTATTTCGTGGCTCTTAGGCCCTATTTATAGGATTATAAGTTGTAGAAACCCAAAGAAGAATGTGCTAAAAGCAAGGCATAGAAAATATAAACAAAGACTTTACTAAATAAAGTCTTTGACTAAAACTTGACTACCTCTTGATATAGCCACGACCAGGACTTTGAAACGTGAAGAATATGCTCCTGATATGGGCCAAGACATGTCCCTTTGGGGCCTGGTCGAAATCCATCTTTTCCCTTAATCAATATTTTATCGGTTTCTCCATTTGGCCCAAACAAGTCTGTTTTGAATATTTTCGAAAACCATCAAACCCAATGATTTCTTGTTCATTTAAATCATGAATAATCTCCTTTGGAATGACTGAATTGGTCGTTGGTCCATCAGAAGTAAGGTTAGCCATTTTCAGTTTCTCGGGTGGTCAAACCAGCTCAGAAGATCGAACTAACTTGCTCAGCTCGTCCAAATGAGTGTCAATCCAGATCAGATCGTCTAGGATAGTGTCAGTCCAGCTCACTTGAGTATTCAGCTTATACAAGATAGTGTCAATTAGCTCATCCAGCTCCAAGGCAGTGTCGGTCCAGCTCACCTGAATGTGCACATGTCTAAATTCGCGAAAACTGAAGATCACATGTTTTGTAAATGACATAACTCCCACATCTAAACTCTTTTTGACCTGATTCTTCTTCGAGGAGCTCCATAATTGAGTTGAGAACATTCTCCAAGTGATTTCATGAATATAAGACTCGTGTTTTTGAATATATGAGTCAAACAATGAACATACATCTTTACCGCTTTCCATTATCAAGCCATGTATGTATGTTTTGCATGGTGCTCTACCCAAGGGCGTATCAGATACGCTCCTCGTTTATGCTCTAGTTAAATGCGCGGAGTTGGTCCGCCAAATTGGGGGTGGGCCGAACGACATGCCTGTCGTAGACGACTTAATATCCAAGGACGCCTATATAGATGCTGTGCGGACCAAATTATTGGTAAGAATTTGCATTCCATTCTCTCGTTGTTTTTGTCGCAGGAATTTAACTAATGCTTCCCTTTGTGCAGAGTGGAGTATGAATTTCATCATCGAGAAGTATTATACAGTCTTGAAGCAGACACTTGCTTAGCTAGGATGGGTAGAGAGACTTGAAGGTGTATAAGGGCGAATCCTAGAGATTAAGAAGCCTCTTGGATGTGTGATGGTCTTCACACAAGGGTGCGGATGGCCTTGTGTTGTTTAAACATAATCTATAATACTAGTAATTGGTTTATGATATAATAGGCTCCATGGAGAAGATGAACTAGAGCATCAGGTACAAGATTGCACTAGGAGTTGCAGAGGGTCTCTTGTATCTCCACAGAGGATGTCACAGGAGGATCATTCAAAGAGATATCAAAGACGCAAACCTTCTTCTCACTCATGACTTTTCGCCTCATGTACGAACAATATATGATAAAACACACACGTTTTTCAATTCCTTGCACTGTGATAAAATGTTTCTGGGTTGGTGTTAGATATGTGACTTTGGGCTTGCTAAGTGGGAGTCGACGAGCTATTTACTTATGAGATAGCTCATCTAGATTTCTTACCACCAGATCATCAGCTCCAACCACACATTTGATCTTCCCATCATGAGCAGCCTCAATGGTCTAGTTCGAGTTTCCAAACAAAAATCAGTGTTCTGGTATGAAATCAAGAAGCTGATGCATAAACAAACACCTAAGGATCCAGTTTACCTCTATGAGCATCTTCAGACACAACTACCACACTGAAGAAATTCTTTATCCCTATAGATCCAACATCATAATCTATTGCCGATAGCAAAGCCCTTGGGGGCTTGTTATTCATCAAGACATTCACAAACTCTTGTGACCAGTCTCTTAGTCTATACACTCCTCCATATAAAGCCTAAAATATCTCTTCTTTCTGTGACATAATTCTCTTAACTTGAGAAGGATCTCTCTACCAACACAGAATTTCTGTGACATAAAGCTGGAGGAGGAGACTTACCTTCTTCATGAGCTAAAGTAAGTTTGCATCCCTGTTCCGATAAACATGAGAATGAAGATAAGGAAATTACTGAAAGAAAAGGACTTGCGTCAATACTGCAAACGAAGGTTGCAGACTCTCGTAACCCAATTATGCGACCCATCAATGTAAGAACAGTTCAGTTCGAGAGGAAAAGATGATGATCGGAGAAGGAGAGATGATTCTGGTTGCTAGATCCGATTGTGACCAATATTATTTGGGTTAGGCCAATTTCGGTTAAGTTAAGATTTAGTTTTGGTTTATTGGTTTACTGGTCTTCCATTGGTTTATAACTAAATCTTACTATACTAAAAGGGGAATAGCCTCGTATTCTAAGATATCAACATCATCTAATAAAATCGGCCAATAATATGTTGTTAAGTTGTCATGTCATCTTTAAAATTTATCATATTTTATTACAAAAAAACACTAAATATTGATCATTATCTTACTATACTAAAAGGGAAATACTCTCATATTCTAAGATATACACATCATCTAATAAAATTAGCCAATATAATACGTTGTTAAGTTGCTATGTTATCTTTAATCTGTCATATTTTATCGTAAAAAAACACTAAATATTGATCATTATTTATGAAAAAATCCCATTAAAACATCCAAAGTAGTCTTAACTTCCAATTTAAACCTTTAAACTTTAAATTTTCAGAATAAACCTTCAAACTAATAACATTCTTAACAAAACACTGAGAGTGGCTTAAGTGTTTCTTTATCATTATGGTGGACAAAATTTTATACACATATTAACTCAGTTTGTTTTAATTAAACATATACTTTATTAAATTTTGTCTTTTTAATAAACCAATTTTTTTCATTGTCTCCTCTTCGCTGTAGTGTAAACAAATAAAATGTATCATAATAAACAATTCATATACAAAGAATTTATCAATCTAGAATTATTTTACTCTTACAAATCAAAATAAACGGAAATGGTTATCTATAACTTTTAGAAAGCTCCGCAAATAAAAATAAAAATTGAAGAAGCACCACATTTTATGAGTTAGACACATAAATACGGACTAAGAAGATTAAAATATTAAGAATATCATTACTTTCTATGTTCTCTAAAATACACGATTTTTTCTTTACTTTTTGGTTTTCTCTTAGAGTTTTTGTTATTATTTTTTTCT
Source organism: Moricandia arvensis (assembly GCA_905132765.1). Classification (NCBI taxonomy): domain Eukaryota; kingdom Viridiplantae; phylum Streptophyta; class Magnoliopsida; order Brassicales; family Brassicaceae; genus Moricandia; species Moricandia arvensis. The sequence goes on along the minus strand of CAJHQP010000174.1, from coordinate 150,421 downwards.
TAGATTTTAACGACTGCTCTACACAATAAGCCAATTAAATATTTTAAATTAGTTGACAAAAAGTGATTTCAAATTAGTTTATCTATAAATAAATTAAAAATATGTTTGCTAGCAGATTAATTAATTTTAATAAAATATATATATTTAGTAAAATTTATGGAGTTGAGTATCACGTCAACAGTGTTTATAATTATGTCCACCATGATAATAAAAAAACACGTGCTCCACTTTCATAGTTTTGTTAAGAGTGTTATTAATCTGAGGGTTTATTATGGAAGTTTAAAGTTTGAAGGTTTAGAGTTGAAGTAATGAACACTTTGGAGGTTTTAGTGGGATTTTCCCATTAATTTAATAAACTATAGATAAAATATGAAAAGCAATCGTCGCCCTCTTTCACCGACTTTTTCTTCTTCCTTCTCTTGTAAAACAATTTTTTTCATTGTCTCCTCTTCGCTGCAGTGTAAACAATTAAAATGTATCATAATATACAATTCATATACAAAGAATTTATCAACCTAGAATTATTTTACTCATACAAATCAAAATAAACAAAAATGGTTATCTATAACTTTTAGAAAGCTCCGCAAATAAAAATAAAAAATGAAGAAACACCACACATTAGAAGTTAGACACGTAAATATGGATTAAGAAGATTAAAATATTAAGAATATCATTACTTTCTATCTTCTCTAACATACACGATTTTTTCACTACTTTTTGGTTTTCTCTTAGAGTTTTTGTTATTATTTTTTTTCTTAGATTTTAACGACTGCTCTACACAATAAGCCAATTAAATATTTTAAATTAGTTGACAAAAGGTGATTTTAAATTAGTCTATCTATAAATAAATTAAAAAATATGTTTGCTAGTATACTAATTAATTTTAATAAAATATATATTTTAAGTAAAATTTATGGAGTTGAGTATCACGTCAACAGTGCTTATAATTATGTCTACCATGATAATAAAGAAAACACGTGCTCCATTTTCATAGTTTTGTTAAGAGTGTTATTAATCTGAGGGTTTATTATGGAAGTTTAAAGTTTGAAGGTTTAGAGTCGAAGTAATGAACACTTTGGAGGTTTTAGTGGGATTTTCCCATTAATTTAATAAACTATAGCTAAAATATGAAAAACAATCTTCACTCTCTTTCACCGACTTTTTCTTCTTCCTTCTCATGTAAACCAATTTTTTTCATTGTCTCCTCTTCGCTGCAGTGTAAACAAATAAAATGTATCATAATATACAATTCATATACAAAGAATTTATCAACCTAGAATTATTTTACTCTTACAAATCAAAATAAACGGAAATGGTTATCTATAACTTTTAGAAAGCTCCGCAAATAAAAATAAAAATTGAAGAAGCACCACACATTAAGAGTTAGACACGTAAATATGGATTAAGAAGATTCAAATATTAAGAATATCATTACTTTCTATCTTCTCTAACATACACGATTTTTTCCTTACTTTTTGGTTTTCTCTTAAAGTTTTTGTTATTATTTTTTTCTTAGATTTTAACGACTGCTCTACACAATAAGCCAATTAAATATTTTAAATTAGTTGACAAAAAGTGATTTTAAATTAGTTTATCTATAGATAAATTAAAAAATATGTTTCCTACCAGATTAATTAATTTTAATAAAATATATATTTTAAGTAAAATTTATGGAGTTGAGTATCACAACAACAGTGCTTATAATTATGTCCACCATGATAATAAAGAAAACACGTGCTCCACTTTCATAGTTTTGTTAAGAGTGTTATTAATCTGAGGGTTTATTATGGAAATTTAAAGTTTGAAGGTTTAGAGTGGAAGTAATGAACACTTTGGAGGTTTTAGTGGGATTTCCCCATTAATTTAATAAACTATAGCTAAAATATGACAAGCAATCGTCACCCTCTTTCACCGAATTTTTCTTCTTCCTTCTCATGTAAAAACCATTTTGCTATCGTCTATGCTGATTCACATTCTCACTAGTACCACTCATAAAGAACTTTTAGTTCTTGCAGTAATTTAAAACTAATCTACTCTTCCAACCCCGCCACCTTCAAACTTTATATGATGGCTATATTCTTCTGGTGCTCTCATTCCTGAAACCCATCATAGTCTAAACTTCATCTCAACGCAGATTGTCTACATCGACTACATAAAAGTAGGATGTATGCTTGGTCAAAGGTAATTTCGTTTGCTTTAAATATTTTTTGCGTTTAAAGTATTTGTTGATCGTAAAAGCACCATGAATCTGAGCATTGAAAACTGGCGAGATCTCTTGAAAATCACCTGTTCATCCTAATTGATTCATGCATATATAATCTGAAACTAATTTTACGTCTGAATCCTATAACGGTTTGTTACAGATGATATCATGTGGCATGCTCACTGATGGCTTTTGCTGAATCACTATGCTTTACTCCAAGAGCGAGGTAATAAGTTAATTTTGGCAATGAGTGTTGTCGTTAAGCCTTAGACTACTGTTCATATTCATCAAATATACTCGTGCGCTTTATAAGCACTTCATTTTGCTCTTGGTGTCTTAAGGAGCCTTGGATATCTGCTTTCAAGTGTATGGTTTCAGTTTTTGCACACCATTTAAAATAGAATTCATATTATCAGTTTTTCTCATATGTGTTTGGTCCAATTTCTTCTGCTTAAGCCACGTCGAGTCATGTGACTGGATACATGAACAGTAGGCACTAGGCATACAACAAGGAATATGGATATTTCATATTTCTAATATTTTTTTTTTAATTATTTATAGTAATCACTCATGATGGATTGATGAAACTCAACTTAAATTATGTACGTTACAATAGGAGTTATATAAAGTTGCATGACTATAAAAAAACAAAAGAGTTGCAAGGCTTTCAGCTTAAAACATTGCAAATTCCATAGCTCTGAAGGCCGAAAACCGAGCAAGGAACCAATATTTGGTAAAAATATTTGCATAAAAAATAATTGGACTTTAACTATGAAGGTTTTGAAATCATATTGTAAACTGTAAGCTTTTGATTCTTAAACTAGATGCACATAACGCTATTCTTATTTGAAGGCATTGCAATTAGAACTCTTAAATCTGAGAGAGACTCTATAGTCCCAAAGTTTATTCCTTCTCCAAGTTATTAGTCATTCTCCCATTGGAACTCTTCCTTGACTTGTAACATGTTTGTTTCTTCGAGCAAGAGTTTGCACCCGAACAGAGCCGATCAGTCTTTCAATTTAGCTATGGAGAATCTAAAATGGATTGAGGAGAAAAAAAACATTTGCATGAGTAAATATTCAACGTATATCACTTAGCTAAGTTCCTTCTCAAATTAATGTGACTACTTGCTGGTATATAGACTCTTACACATTGATGTTAGTTGATTAAGTTTCAGTTCAACGCATCCATCTTTTGTGTATAGACTCTTAAACATTGATGTTAGTTGATTAAGTTTCAGTTCAACGCATCCATCTTTTCTTACACATTGTAGAATGTTATTTATGATTATAATTTTTTTTGAATTTGGAATTCGTTTTGCCACATGAAACACAAGTAATAACATGATTCTCATGCGTATTCTTCATCATTATTATATTTTCCATCGTTGTATAAATACAAATTTTTATCACCATTTTTATAATATATAAAATAATTATATTGATTTTCTAATAATCATATAATGAAAATCCAAGCACGCGAAAAAAACAGAATACGGTTTCTAATATCAAAAATAAAAATGGAAACTCAGTATTGATCCTAAAATCAAAAAAAAAATTTAAATCAGTTATGAAACAATTTCTTATAGTGAGAACTGAGAACTCATATAGGTAAAGGTGAGGAATTTTACTATAATTATGACTTAATTAGTTCTTGAAAAATATCCTAAAACCCCTAAAATAATTTTATTCACGAATAAAGCATACAATAGTGAAAATCAAAATATGTTTCATTGAAAAAGTTAAAAGACACTTATATTTCTAGGATTAACTAATCTAGACTTATGGTTTAAATTAAGGATGCAATTTTTATAATTTTAAGTTATATAATTAAGATTTTGAATTTATAATAACAATTTTAAAAATAGTTTCAAAAAATCAAATTTTAAAATGAAAATCAAAAAAATTTTGAATTGATATATTTTTAAAAAATAAAAAATATTTTATTTATTTGAATATTTATTTATATTTATAAAGTAAAGATATAAGTGTATCTTACATTTTTAATAAAACATCTTTTGGTCTACCTTTTATGTGTTTTTGGTCAAAAACTCATTTTGGAGTATTTTGGGTTATTTGTGTTCAAGTTTTTGTTATATCTATTTGATATATAATATATATATTTCAGATATTAAAACAATCAACTTTAAGTTTTAAACAGTTTCAAAGTCATAAATTATTTTACTTTTCCGTGCAGTAAAAATATACACATACACATAGTCAAATAAAATAATATATAAAGTTAATTTACTTAAATTTATGGAAAAGAACCCGGGCGTAGCCCGGAAAAGGTACTAGTGTTATTAAATTTTGGTTTAACTTATGTACACTAAACGAAAGTAATCTGTTTTTATGGGTAAAAAGTTTTTGAAGTGTGATCTCAGGGAGAGGTACAAATTTAATTTTCTATACTGGGAAAATAGGTCTAGAACTTTTATTTCTGGGATATATATAATGAGACAATAATTTTAGAGAAATTTGATGTTGTATAATAGTTTTCATGGGGATATAGCTCGTCGACCCGCTAAATGGGTACCTGAACATTGGATGCACCATATTGTTTGCAAGTTTGAAGGCACATTCAGGTGAAACTACACTTCCTTTGATAATTTTTTTCTTACCAAGCAAGTATTAGAGATGGATTTGGTTTCAAATATCTTTGTAACGCCTCGACCGCATACTGCTAATGGGTCTCCCACGCCTCGGCCCGTGGGCCCCATCTCGTCTGATGGTCGTGCGTTAATTTTTCCAAGGCTCGAAAGTCATGTTTACTGACCCTGCAATCACCACCCGACCTTTCCCCGTGTTTTGGTCTCACTCGCACGGTATCACGAATCACGTCCCGATAGGTCACCCATCCTTTCACTACTCCAGCCCAATCACGCTTAACCATGGAGTTCTAAACGGATGTGTGACGGAAACGGTAAGTCAACTTTGGTGACATAGAGAACCAAATCAATTCTTTTAAGCATTTCTCATATATCACAATCTGGGATGTTACAATCTTGCTCCTGAGTACTTAACTCCCAGGATGGTTGACGAAAAGACTGATGTATTCGCCTTTGGTGTACTCTTATTCGAACTTGTTACTGAACGACTAGGTCTCTACTACTCCAAGCAAACTCTTGTTCCATGGGTTAGTCTTGGGGAACCAAGACAACCACTGAAACTCCACTTTTGTTCTTAGTTCCTTTCATTTTCTTTGTCCTCAGGCTAAACCATTGACGAAGAAGAACAAAATTAGAGAGCTGATCGATCCAACTCTGATGGGTGGCTATGATTGGAGGCAGAATAAATTTGTGCTTTTGGCTGCTTCGTTATCAATCCAACAGTCATCAATAGAGAGGCTTGGGATGAGTCAGGTAGCTAACCAATATTTCTTGTGCAACAAGTAAAGAAAAATCATCTTTGTTTTGATCCCTTTTGTTTTAATTAATTAGGTCATTAAGATCGTCAAATGCAACTTGAACTATCTCAAATGCATCATGAAATTCTAAGTCCCCTTTTATCAAAACGCTTTGAGGGATGAACATATCAAGATACATTTAGAAAACTATATCTTTAACAGAGGAAATAGATGAAATACAATCAAAGGAGATAGAAGAAGAGGAAAGAGATAAAAAGGGAGGGAATATGTTAGGTGAGAAGCTATTGGAATCTGAAACCAAATGGCCAGAACCATTGTATATTGTGGAAGGGAGATCGAAACCAGGGAAGAAGGCAACAAGAGAAGTAAAAGCTGGCGCAAAGAGGAGTGCTCCATTGAGCTTTCCAAGCAAGAAATTAGAGTTCCTTCGTCGGGGATCTCCCAGCAGACGATCAAAGTCTCTGAAATCAAACTCAAACACTGGAAAATCTAGGAGACACAACACAAAGATGATAAGGGATAGACAGACGAAAAATGAGGAAGTGATGAGGCCTAAAAACTCATCCAATTTGAGTCCATGAAGACAATCAGTTGGAACTGTAGAGGGATCGGGAACAACCTCACAGTTCGACGCCTTAAGGAGATGTGTCTGAATCATCGCCCATGACTTGTGTTCCTTTCTGAGACGAAGAATAATAGGTCTATGTTGCAAAACATTCAGACCGACTTAGGATTTGATCGTTTGTTTACTGTAGAGCCTCTTGGCCTTAGCGGTGGTTTAGCTTTATTTTGGTTAGAAGAATTTCAAATTAATGTTTTGTTTTCGAATAATAGAATGATTGACGTTGAGACAATCATTGATAGAATAAAAGCCTATATGACATTTGTGTACGGTGATCTTGTGTTAGAACAAAGGGAACAAGTATGGAAACATCTTACGCGTTTCTCAACAACAAGAACAAAACCTTGGTTTATGACAGGTGATTTTAATTAAATAACTGGCCATGATGAAAAAGTGGGTGGAAGACCTAGATCGGATAGTTCTTTTTTGCCGTTCAAGCAAATGCTTAACGATTGTGGAATGCTGGAATTTCCATGCTTAGGAAATAGGCTATCATGGGTTGGAAAAAGAGCAGGAGGAACCACAGTTCGATGCCGCTTGGATAGGGTTGTGGGCAATGAGGACTGGCATGAAAAATTCCCACATTCAGTGGTAAATTATATGCGGCTATGGGGATCGGATCATCGTCTGGTTCTTGCAAATATCCTTTCAAAGCCAGTAAGGAAATCAAAAGCCTTTAAGTTTGACAAGAGGTGGATTGATACAGAGGATGTTCGATAAGTAATCTTGGAAGGGTGGAAATCACCAGATCTTCCCCCTAATGCAAATATCATGGAGCACATCTCAAGTTGTCGTTGGGCTTTAGGATCATGGAGGAGACAGAATGACTTAAACTCCGGGAAGCAATTGGAGGATCTAAAGGAGAAGGTGGAGGGGCTGTATTTGAACGATGATGCAACAACTGAGGAAATAACGACGACATTAAAGGAATTATCTGACGCTCTTAAGGTGGAAGAAATATTCTGGAAATAAAAGAGCAGAACATTCTGGCTTAAAGAAGGTGATCGGAATACACAGTTTTTCCATTCGGTGACAAAGCAGCGGAGAGCACGGAACAAAATCACCCAACTTCTTGATTCTAATGGACATATCGTGGAGAATGAGGATGGTCTAGTAGCCATTGCTACTAGATACTTTCGAAAGTTGTTTGAGACATCTAAACCTGACAATATTGACGAGGCTCTTTCATAGATTTCCACGAAGAATACTGGGACAGTAAATGAAGAACTTACAGCTCCAGTTATGGAATGGGAGGTCAAATTAGCTCTATTCGCTATGCATACTGAGAAAGCCCCAGGGCCAGATGGAATGATGGCATTGCTTTATCAAAAATTTTGGGACATTGTCAAGGAGGACCTAACCCATATGGTTAACGTATTCCTTTTTGAAGGAACAATGGCAACTGGGCTGAATGATACAAATATATGCCTTATCCCTAAGGTGGATAAGCCGAATGAAATGACCAAGTTTAGGCCTATTAGTCTTTGCAATGTTAGCTACAAGATAATATCTAAGGTCTTATGCCAGAGATTAAAAAAAGTTCTACCGCGTCTAGTCTCTGAAACACAATCGGCTTTCGTGGCTGGAAGACAAATCTCTGATAATGTCATGATTGCACAAGAGATGTTTCATGCGCTGCAAACCAAACAGAATGGACAGAATAAGAGGATGACCATTAAGACGGACATGAGTAAGGCATATGATCGTATGGAATGACCTTTTATCCAGTCAGTTATGCAGAAGATGGGGTTTTTGGAAGTCTGGATTGGATGGATCATGCGTTGCATAACTTCGGTCAGGTATAAAGTACTCAACAGACAACCAAGAGGAAACATTATTCCGGGTAGAGGCCTACGGTAAGGAGATCCTTTGTCTCCTTTAATCTTTATCTTATGCACGGAAGCGCTCGTTAGCCTTCTTAATCATGCTGAGAATCAAGGGAAGATAACGGGGATGCGAGTAACACGCGCATGTCCCTCGGTATCCCACCTTCTCTTTGCTGTTGATAGCCTTTTCTTTTGCAAGGCGGAGCCCTGTGAATGTGAGGAAGTAATTAAAGAGATCAAGAAATATGGGAAGGCATCTAGTGAGTGTATCAACTTTGAGAAATCTTCCTTGCTCTTTGGTAAGAAGATAAATACTGATACTAGGTAACAGATTAAAGACAAACTTGGGATTCAAAACGAGGGTGGAATGGGATCTTACTTGGGAATACCTGAAGATATTACCAGAAGAGTTCGCCGTTGCGTGCAGTGTCGGCTAATTGTACATCTTATGTCTGAAATAGTATTTCAGCTGCGAGAAAGCTACTACTATTGGGCATTAGACAGAAGATTCATTCTGGACACGAAACCAAGGTATGGGAGGATCCTTGGATCCCGACGATACCAGCTAGGGCGGCACTCCCGTCTGCTCCAGCCCTTCACCCGAATATGAGAGTTAGTGATCTGATAAACCAGGAAACAAAGGAGTGGGACATTGAATTGTTGACAAACTATGTTAGCTCGGAAGACATTTCCCTTATCAGGAGCCTAGCTATAAGTACGATGAATCATAGAGACTCTTTCTGCTGGAGCTATACGAAGAATGACCAATACACGGTTAAATCAGGTTACTGGGTTGCCCATAATCTTTTGAGGAAAGATGTGGAGAGTGGGAACCTAGAGCCTAGTATTACTGCACTTCAGGCCTTTGCCTGGAAAGTCAATGCACCCCCAAAGATGTGTCATCTTATATGGTAGTTGATAACATGACATGTAGTGGTCACAAAGAACTTCAACTATATAAATTTGAGATGTGATAATTACTGTCCGCGATGTGGGGAGCCGAAGGAATCAGTTACCCATGCTATATTTGAGTGCCCTCCTGCATTACAAGTATGGGCTCTATCTTCGACGCCTTCTGGACAAAACATATTTTCCGTGTCGAGTATATTTACTAATATGGATTACCTTTTCTGGAGAAAGAACGAGCTCTCTGGACATGATTCACATAGGGATCCTTTTCCATGGATTATCTGGTATATCTGGAAGGCTCGGAATGATAAACTGTTCAGGAAAATTGATAGAGATCCAATGGAGCTAGTTTGATATGCAGAAAGCGAATGTCTCGCGTGGTTCAATGCTAACGAGGAGATCAATCGGACTCCACAAACGTCCAGGGGCGAAACATTTCAGACCTTATGTCTTGAAAATATCTGTATGGGCAATGGAATGTATGCTCCAACATTCGTCCTGTCAGCGATTTGGCACTGATTGTAAAGACATTATCACAATGGTAGCAGAACCGCAAAAATGGCTGAGCTTTGCAACAGAACTGGAGGCGATACAGACACTGCTGATTTGCTTCCCAGGCTTTGAGATTTGCCATATATTGAGGATGCACAATGGAACAGCGGATGCACTAGCTAGGAATCCTCGCTCTTTTCATAGAAGTATTCGTTTTGTTGGTTGTTCTATTCCGGTCTGCCTTCCCAGACCACCTCAAGCTTGAGTAATAGAATGATCGTTTGATGAAAAAAACAGCCTATATCCATATAAAATAAAAATTTAAATTAGTTCATAAATAATTTTATCTCATTTATTTTGTGAAAGTTTATTCTATTTCATAACATTTTTTTCGTTTTCTTTCTCTCAACTGTTGAAATTCTTCAAATTTCAATTACACATTCCTACCAACGGCGGTTCTTGCCGGTGTTATGCCTTGCAAATAGTTGTATCTTTTATTCTATTTTAGTTCTAGTGATGTTTTGGAGTTTCTTCAGGTAGTCAATCCGGTTTTGTCTCCTCTACCTTATGCGTCTTTTAACTCCAACTTATATGACTTTTAATTCCGACTTATTTCAGTTTTATTTTTGTGTTATGATTTTCTTTTGTCTTGTTTGTGTCAAATATCTTCTGATCTAACTCTGGAAGAGGAACCCTCCCCCCAAATGTTTAAATGGATATTTCTCTCACCAATGTTTGGTGTTGATATGTTGTGTTTTTGACATCTCGTACATATGTTTTCCAAATCGTTCTTAGTTAATTTAGTGTTTTTTCAGTACGTTTTGAGTCATTTCAGGTCTGGAACAGCGAAGATTGCTAAAGAGGGGACAAATTAAGAAAACAAAGAAATTTGGAAGTTTTCTGCCAAGGAGCACCCAAACGGAACAACCACTTGCATGCTCCCGAAAAATATGGAAACTTCTGAGTTATTTCGGGATTTTCCCTAGATACTCTACTCTCTCTTCCTAACAGTCGCCGCCCACCTAATAAAAGACCAGTCACCTCGATTTTCTTGAGCTACCTTAGTTTCTTACACAAGAAACTATTGAGATTTGTTTTTTGGCGATTTGGTTATTCTTGTAAGGGTGAAGGCTTCTCTTCTTTGTCTTTAGAGAAGAACTCCATGAACTCTCTCTTTACTATTGAATCCTTTACGCATTATTCAGTCACGATTTGTGTGTTCCTTTGTGCCATGAATGAGTAGTCGTTTAACTTAGTCTAGGGTGTTAGGGTGTTAGATCTGTGAGCTTGACATAAATAAGTTATAAATCGATTGTGTTCATTTATAGATGTTCTTATTGCTTGCATTAATCTGATCACTTAATGTATGAACTTAGGTTTACTCTATTCATCAACCGTGTAATAGGTTCCTAGACATACCCTGAATGATCATTACATCCCTACCCAGCGAGTGTAGATGTTAGGGTGTATTGTGAACATATAGGACGATCTCTAATGCTCGTGGTCGTGCTTGAGCCAAAATGAGAGTTTAGGACTATTGGGGTCGATCCACAAAGGGAGAAGCACCACGAGAGTGGGCTGTTCTATCTTGAGTGTTCCGAGTTCTAGACTAGCTTTTAATTGAACTTGAATAATTGTTTGTCTCACAAGTGTTTACACCCGATCAAACCACCCTAGGCTGGCTTCTCCTTAAACTGAATTCAAACTACCTTACTCTTTGTTCCTCGCTCTCTGTGAATTCTCAGTTTAGAACACTCTATTGTTATAGCTTGATATTGATCCCATAAAGATAAAGTGAAAACTGGTCCTCTGGAATTGAATCTAAAGTATTACAACAATCACTATTAACTTGACAGTAGCAAGATTCATTTTTAGTGTATCAAGTTTTGGCGCCGTTGCCGGGGACCAGCTTTTTACCTTTATTTTTTGGCTATATAATTAGTCTAAAATCTCTAACTTGCTTTACCTTGTTATTTGTAGCTAATGTTCAAGGTGCATGTCCAGTAGAAACACTCAAAGCAACACTTCAAGTCCATTAGTTACTCTTACAAATCAGGAGCTCGCAATGTTAGAAAGAACCAACCGACAACAAACAAGGCCGACCAACGTCACAATGGGCGACTACGAAAATCAAGATTATCTCGCTGCTGTAATACAACAGATGCAACAGAAAATGCACCAGATGCAGCAAAACTTCCAAGCACAGCAGCAGGCTGCTCAGCAAGCCGCATAGCAAGGTTCTCCGATCGAAGAGAGAAACCTATCGCGTAACTTCCCTACTACGCGCTATGCCAATGCTCCACCGCCATGTACCAGACAAGACTTTGAATCAAGCCTGCTATAATCAACCTGGTACAGAGAAAAATGTTTCATGGGTTACCAGTTGAGATACCAATGGAGCACATTGAATCTTTTGAAGAAATCTGCGCCATGACTCGCTCCAATGGGGTATCACCTGATTTTTTCAAATGCATGCTGTTCCCATTCTCTCTAGCTGAAAAAGCTTCACGATGGCTGAAGTCACTTCCTACTGGTTCTCTCACTATAGGGGAACAAGTCAGAGCAGCCTTCTTGAGCCACTTCTACACAAAGGCAAAAATAGCTGCTCTCAGGAACAAGATCTCCTCTTTCAAAAAACATGCTAATGAACCATTTAATGAAGCATGGGAGCGGTTCAATGACACCCTCATGGAGTGTCATCATCATAGATTTTATAATGATCACATTCTGGGGATCTTCTATGATGGTGTGGACTGGGAGTTCTGCAATGCTCTAAACTCTGCGAGCAAGGGAGATTTCATGACTCAAACTACTGCTGGAGCATTCGAGCTGATAAAGAATATGGCTTCTACCTAAGCGAACAAAAACCAAGAGAAAGATCGCTCCAAAGGCAGTAGCACGGTCAGTAGCATTGACACCCAATGGAAGGATGAGCTATCTGCCATGGTCAATCTGCTTCTCAAGAGTAATGTGGCAAGTCATGTTCATGGAGGAAGCTACGCCCGAGCAGATTGCCTAGGATTTAACCGCAGACAGTGGTAAGAAAGGAGAAGATCACTAGGAAGTAGTCTACATCAATGGTCAAGGGTATGTTCAGAACCGGAACTACTACCAGAACTCCAACTACAGGAAGAACCCTAACTTGCTCTCTTACCGAAAAATTATGTAGAGAATCCTGCAGATCAAGTGCAGAGCAATCAAGCACATGGTGCTAATCAGAAAAGAGGTTTCCCTCATAACTTTCAAGGAAAAACCTTCATTTTCAGTCAAGCTCAAAACCGTTTTCAGAGCCAGAACCAAAACTAGAGTAAGAAGAATCCACCGAGCAATCAACAGATTACTCCACCTAACTCGAGCGGTCCGCAAGATGAGCTGAAAGTTTTGGGGAGCATGATGCACCAGCTACTCCAGAGCCAACATGTACAGGTCAAGGCGTTGAATCAGGCTACCTCAGAGATCAACACCCTAATGGACAACATGTTCACTGAGCTGAACACCAAGTACGACAATGTGAGCAGGCACATGAGCCAGATTGACATTGCTCTCGCTCAGACCGCTGAGAGCGTCAAAAGGCAGCAATGGACACTACCTGGAAAGACTGATAAGAACCCACGGGACTGTAATGCAGTAGAGTTGAGGAGTGGGAAACAACTAAGTGATCCAGTATCTAGGAGATTGACTGCAGCAGAGAAGAGGAAACATAAAGAATCAGAACCACCCGCGCAAGATGCGCCCAACGGAAGATGATGTAGAGCAACCTGTTGAGACCGAATCTGTTTGTTTTAAATCAGCTGGTGAGACTACCCCTACTCGATTTTACACACCTAAGCTACCATACCCTATTCCAGAGAAGAAATCTCGCAAGGATCGCGAGGAGATGAAATGCAAAAAAATGCTCGATGATTTGACTATCGAGGTACCTTTAATTGATGCAATCCAGATGATACCCTCTATGCAAAGCCTGATGAAGGGGCTAATCTCAAGAAAAATCATATGAGATAGTGATGTGATGATGGTATCCAAGGAGTGCAGTGCAGTACTCCAGAATAAGTCGATCAAGAAACTAGGTTATCCAAGGAAGTTTGTCCTTTCTGTTCAGATTGGGAAGACACTTTTCGCGTGCTCTTTATGTGATATTGGCTCCAGTGTTAACTTGATGCCATATTCTGTTGCCAAACGCCTTGGTTTCACAAAATTCAAACAATCTAGGATCTCCCTGGTCTTTGCCGACATATCAGTCAAGTTGTCGGTGGGTGTTCTCGTAGACCTACATGTCCAAATCGGCAGCACCATTGTTCCAGCCGATATTTTGGTACTTGAACTCGATGAAGAGCCAAAGGAACCACTCATCTTGGGTAGACCTTTCTTATGCACAGCTGGAGAAATCATTGATGTCAGGAATGGAACGATTGATCTCCAACTGGGAGATATAATTATGAAGTTTGAAATGAACAAGTTGCTTAACAAACCTATGCTGGATGGGCAGACTTTCACGGTGGATGGAGACGATGATATCCTGGAACCTAGAGAAAGAATGATTAAGGAAATCCTATCTGATGACCCACTTTAGGTTGCTCTCACCCGAGCTGAAACTGAGCAGAACACCAGAACATATGTGCTGACGGGTACGCGAAAATGTTGGACTCCAGCAAGAGCATGGAAAGAACAGTTGCTTACCTAAGTCTAGGGGAGAAAAAGCAAGGCAATTCTGAAGAAGCGACTGTTCCGTTGAACCAGCTCAACGAACCATGGAGCAAACTAAGAGCTTCGAAGGCCAACTTGAAATCCCTACCCGCATGGCTCAGGTATGCTTTCTTAGGTCCGAATTCCACATATCTAGTAATTGTGAACTCTGAACTTAATAATGTGGAAACTGCCCTGCTTTTATGTGAGCTTAGAAAATATCATAAGGCATTAGGATATTCTCTAGCTGACATACCTGAAATTTCCCCTGACTTGTGCATGCATAGAATACACCTGGAAGATGAATCGATGACTTCTGTAGAACATCCGAGGAGGTTAAACCAGAATCTAAAAGATGTTGTAAAGAAAGAGATAATGAAACTTCTAGAGGCTGGTGTAATCTATGCGATTTCTGATAGTAAATGGGTTAGTCCTGTTCATGTAGTTCCTAAGAAAGGTGGGATCACAGTGCACCAATGAGAAGAACGAGTTAATACCAACTGTGACTGGCGATCGGCATTGACTTTCATAAACTAAATGCAGCAACTCGCCAAGATAATTTTCCACTTCGTTTTATTGATCAAATGCTTGAGCGATTGGTTAACCATCCCTACCACTTCTTTATAGATGGTTATTCAGGTTTCTTTCAGATTCACATCCATCCAGATGATCGATAGAAGACAACGTTTACATGCCCATATGGTACATTTGCCTACAGAAGAACGCCCTTCGATATGTGTAATGCTCCTGCGACATTCCAACGTTGAATGATGTCTATTTTTACTGATTTAATTGAGGACATAATGGAGGTTTTTTGGATGATTTCAGTGTCTATGGGGAATCTTTCTCTATTTGTTTGTCCAACCTGTCCAGGGTACTGCAGCGGTGCGAAAAAAAACACCTTGTGCTGAATTGGGAGAAGTGCCATTTCATGGTGCGAGATGACATCGTGCTTGGCCACAAAATCTCAGAAAAGAGAATCGAGGTGGACAAGGCGAAGATTGAAGTGATGATGAGCTTGCAACCGCCTACATCAGTCAAGGGCATCAAAAGTTTCTTGGGACACGCGGGGTACTATAGGTGATTCATCAATGATTTTTCAAAAATATCAAGACCATTGACCAGGCTGCTCTGTAAAGAGACCAAGTTTGACTTCGACAACGACTGTCTGACCGCATTTCACACGATCAAGGGTGCTCTGGTCAATGCTCCTATAGTGTAACCTCCTGATTGGGATCTTCCGTTTGAGATTATGATGGACGCCAGTAATTTCGCAGTGGGAGCAGCACTGGGACAGAGCATAGACAAGAAATTGCACGTGATCTACTACGCGAGCAGGACCATGGATGACGCACAATGTCGATATGCCACCACCAAGAAAGAGCTCTTGGCAATCGTTTTTGCCTTTTGAGAAGTTCAGATCCTACCTGGTGGGTTCCAAGGTGAGAATGCACACAGATCACGCTGCTCTAAGGTACCTCTTGACGAAGAAAGATGCGAAACCCCGATTGTTGAGATGGATTCTTCTACTTCAAGAGTTTGATCTTGAAATCAAGGATAAGAAGGGAATTGAAAATGGAGTAGCAGACCATTTGTCCAGAATGAAGAATGATGAAGAAACAACTTTAGATGATGTTTTGCCAGTAGAGCAGGTATGTTCGATCAATCTGTGCAGAACAGGGGAACTACTACTCCGAGACGACTGCTCCAGCAAGCCAGAAACTTCGTCGCCGTGAACAAGAAAGTGTACCCTGATTTGCCCTAGGTTGCAGAGATTTCCAACTATTTAGCGGCTGAAAAAGAACCGATGGAGTTTATTGGTAATGAAAAAAGGAAATTTTTGAGGGATGCACGACACTATTTTTTGGATGAGCCATACTTGTACAAGCATTGCAAGGACGGATCCTTTAGAAGATGTGTGATTGAAGCGGAGATCCCAGACATCACTGCCACGAGTCCTCATATGGGGGACACTTTACCAAAACAGTGTCCAAGATACTCCAAGATAGATTTTGGGGCCAACCATGTTCCATGACGTTCATGCTTTCATCTCCAAGTGCGACTTGTGCCAAAGAAAAGGCAACATCGGACGAAGAAACCAGATGCTCCAAAATTTCATCTTGGAAATTGAGGTTTTCGATTGTTGGGGAATTGATTTTATGGGACCCTTCCCTCCATCATTCAAAAATGAGTACATGCTGATTGCAGTGGATTACGTATGTAAATTGGTTGAAGCATTGGCTAGTCAAACCAACGATGTTAGAGTGGTCATGAAGATGTTCAAATCCATCATTTTTCCAAGGTTTGGGATCCCAAGAGTAGTAATAAGTGATGGAGGAAGCCATTTCGTTAACAATTTTTTTTGAAGGATTGTTGAAGAAGAATGGGCCCAGACACAAGGTTGCAACCCCTTACCATCCTCAAACCAGCAGCCAGGTTGAAGTGTCAAACAGAGAGATCAAGAGCATCCTGCAAAAAACAGTGAACAACAAGCGCAAAGACTGGTCGATCAAGCTCGACGATGCTCTCTGGGCTTACAGAACAGCCTACAAAACACCACTCGGAACTTCTCCCTACAACTTGGTCTATGGGAAAGCATGACATCTCCCTTTAGAACTCGAGCACAAGGCTGCATGGGCTGTTAAGCTGCTTAACTTTGACATAAAAACAGCTGCAGAAATGCGCTCCATTCAACTCCATGAGTTACGAGAAATCAGGCATTTGGCATATGAAAACTCCAAACTTTACAAGGAGAGGACCAAAGCGTATCATGACAAGAGAATCATAGGCAGAAAGTTTGAACCAAACGTTTAGGTCCTTCTCTTTAACTATAAGCTAAAACTGTTCCTTGGAAAGTTGAGATCAAGATGCTCTGGACCTTTCACCATCAAAGATGTTCAACCATATGGAGCGGTCGTGTTGCTGGACACGAAAGGGGAAAAGTTTGTTGTGAATGGTCAGAGTCTACAGCCATATCTCACTGACACAACCACCACTGAAGGTGAAGAAATTCCCTTAGGCGATCCATACTCAGCTTAGCTGGCTATCCAAGTCAAGCTAGTGACCTAAAGCAAGCGCTTGGTGGAAAGCAACCCCCCAGTACATGTACTTACCTTTTAGGATCTTTGTTTTGTTTTGTTTAATTTCTCGTTTTAGTTTCCATTAGTTTCAGGATAAAATTTTGAGATGCATCAGTTCAAGAACAGAGCACCCAGGGGGAGCAACCTCGCCTGGGGTAGGTGCTCCATGTCAGGTAAGTATCTCGAAAAAAGGGAGGGCGATTACTATTTAAGACCTCACCCCTTCCCCTTTGTCTCCCTCAGCCCCCTTTCTCACGATTTCTCCAAAGTTTTCACCCAAACTTTCCTAACTTATTCCTTTCTAAACAGTTTCAAGCGATTCTTAAGTCTAAATTGGATATTTTTTTGCGTTCTAACCATCTCTCAAGTTGTTTCAACAGATCTACCAAGGTAACATCTCGAATCGCCAATCTCTTCCACGTTTTAAGGGACGATTACTCTCCCAACTATTTGCTTGCATAGATCGAATCTAGGTTGCTGACCCAAGATTCAAATGCCTTATTTGTTGTTTACCTAAAAAATGAGGCGAGGAAGTTGAAAAGGGAGTGGGAAAAATCGATTGGGAAACCTAGGGGTTGGACACTCGTTTGATAGGGTGATTGTTTTTTTGTGTCTAGGAAGTTAATAAATTGCAATTGAAATTGCGTTTGGTACTTTGCACCTTTTGAAAAACACCCACCAAACAGAAATAACCTCTTTTGGATTGTTTTGTAGATGCCTCCAAGAACCAAGAAGGGAACTACTCAGACCACCCGTGCGCCTCCAGCTCCAAACACCATGAATTTGACTCTCTCCCTGCCACTTTTCCGTGGCCATGTACAGAAGGCCAGCGCATTGATTGCAATGACCCCAACAACCCATCACTCTCACAAGACAAATGGGATCGATCCGACTCATGCAACTATAACGCGTTCCTTGATGTGGTGCTTGACCCAATGCGTTTCGTTCATGCAGGATCTATGTGCATGCTGGGTCTACACGAACATGTCCACGTGGTCCTCCACGCCATCGACATTGATGAGTTGTGCTATGAGACTTGGTCCTTGTTCCCAAACCTGACTTGTCAGTGACTTGCTTCGGCCCAGATCCTTTATGAGGACCCCGACCATCCGAATTTCGAGACAGCCTCATTTTCCTTCTTCGCCAACGAGATTAAGCATGTCCTCTCCATGGACAAGTTCACAGAGGTTTTCAGCTTAGAGAACGAGCCAACGGGCCTCACGTTCCCCAAGAATTTTCCACCTACTCAATCCGTTTGGGAACTCATAGCGGATGGAGAATTCAGGTCTCTCTCAGCAAACCAATCACATATAAGAAACCCCACTCTTTGGATAGTCGCCAAGGTGATGAGCAACATTCTTTTCACTAAGGAGACAACGGCGAAGGTAACAAATGGTGAGCTGCAATTTCTCTACTCGGGAATTGAGGATGAGATCAGGGATTCGGGTGCTAAGATCCCTTCTGCTCAAGTGAAGTCTAACCCGGGATTTATTTTGGCTCAATCGCTCGTCAACAAGAAGTCAAGGGTTCTCCACAAAGAAGGAACAAAGAGCACAGAGCGATGTGGCAACCTTCTCACTCCGCTCTTCAAGAACTATGAGGTTGATTTCGCTCCCTACACCTTCAATGCGCAGCCAGAGTACATCGACATCCCCTACCTCATCCAGTGCCAAATTTTAAGGGATGAGAGCACTTACACCTTCGTGGATAGGGAAGAGAGCATCCTGTTCTGCAGCTTTCCGCAACCCTCCATCACCAACATCCAAGACTTCAACAACATCAGGTTTCTCCCTGGTTCTGAGTTCCTCTGTGTATATCCCCGAGAACCCCCACCGATGCAACCTGATACAAACATGGACGATGTGGAGGACTTAACTCCGGATGGTGAGTACGACCTAGGCCCCATTGGTGATGACCCAGAGGACGCCACCTATAGGCGTTGGATGATTGTCGCTCAGTGCAAGAACAACAGCCTCATGAAGAAGATCCTTCGCGCAATTACCGGGTGGCTGTTTCCAGACTCCACAAACGGGAGAAGGTCGAGGGGACAAACGTCGGCCAGAGAAAACAGACAGAGCAGGGTCATCGGATGTGACTGAGCGGTTGGGCAAGAACATACGCTACGAGGGTCTGTCCGACAGCGAGGAAACAGAATGAGCACCCCCCTCTCTATCACCATTGTACCTTCCATTGCTGCTTTTTCCTATTTCGCCGACTTTGGATTTACTTTCACACCAGAGACGGTGTGAAGTAAGTCTGGGGTAGGCACTTGTGTGCTGTTGAACTGTTTTGTTTCTTTTTCTTTCTGCTTTTGTTTTATCGAGTCAGTTTTAGGATCGAGTCAGTCAAAATTTTGTGGGAATCAAAATCCTATTTTTATGATGCTTCTTAACCACCTTGTGTTTTAAGTTATCTTATCCAGAGACTATCATCAGCAGACAAGGAGCACCTAACCAACCTGGAACACCCTGACTTTGGATTCTATTCTCGCCAAGAAAAAATCAGCTTATTGAGGTTACACTGAATATACATGAACTCAAGTTTAAATTGAAACATAATCTTGACTGCAATTCTTCTTGTTGTGGGCATTAGATCAGGGAAACGATACCACACTCAGGACTCCTTACTCTCTCTATGTGTTGATCCTGAGTGGCTGGCTTATTTTTAGCCAGTTCCCACCTTAAGCCCTTGAACCATTGTTCCACCCTCATGCATTCTGTTTTAAGTGTCATATGTGCATATATGCGCAAAAGGGTTGGAGATGAAAGGATCGACACAAACCCTCAATCATTTTGGTTACAGCAGAAATTACAGAACAAGGGTGAGACTGATCCGAAAAAGAGAGAGAGCAACCGATAGGGTGGTCCAAGCAGAAGAACATAGGAGTAAAATAAAGGCTGAAATTAGAATCTCCAGAGGCACACCTTATGCAATTACCTCCTTCTCATCATCATCATCTATTCTATTATTCAGTAAAAAAACAGTAGTGTTTCAATTTTAAAAGATGATGAGAGGGAGGAGAAAAACAATGTCTCTGGTTGGTTAAACCAATGGGTACAGAATTAGGAGTATACAGAGCGAGTAAAGATGATTTGGGAACTGGAGAAACCACTCCAAGAGAAGGAGAAAACATGAGTGACTGCTCCGAGAAAGAAAACGAGTGGGAACTTGTGGAGATCAATGGATCCATCCTCTCTTGCAATTTTACGCGATATCCTGCATCCTTTACAAAGAATGGTAACCCCTAAACACTATCAGCTCCACCAACAAATAGCCTTTTTACACATACCGCCGTCTACCCTGCTAATGCCCATGGTGAAAAGCTCACACCCTTATTATCTGAATGTAAGGAGTTCTTGGCTAGAAGGTGTGAATTTTGCAGGTCTGAGATCATAAATATGGAGCCGGTTGAAAAGCAGTCAGTGGGGTTTCGGTTAGATAAGCTACTCCGGTTTCAGTGCATGCAAGGTTCAGAGATTTTTGGTTTAAGTATGGTTTTTGAGGATAGGAGAATTTCCACACTTTCAAACCTTTATCCCTGTACTTGATACTTGACTTTGTCTGAGGACAAACAAGGATCCAAGTCTGGGGGAATTGATATGTTGTGTTTTTGACATCTCGTACATATGTTTTCCAAATCGTTCTTAGTTAGTTCCAGAGTTTTCTCAGTACGTTTAGAGTCATTTCAGGTCTGGAACAAGGAAGATTGCTAAAGAGGGGACAAATGAAGAAAAGAAGGAAATTTGGAAGTTTTCTGCCAAAGAGCACCCAAACGGAGCAACCACTTGCATGCTCCCAAAAAGATATGGAAACTTCTGAGTTGTTTTGGGATTTGCCCTAGATACTCTACTCTCTTTTCCTAGCAGTTGCTGCCCACCTTTTAAAAGACCAGTCACCTCTATTTTCTTGAGCTACCTTAGTTTTTTACACAAGAAACTTATTGAAACTTGTTTTTTTTTGTGATTTGGTTATTCTTGTAAGGGTGAAGGCTTCTCTTCTTCGTCTTTAGAGAAAAACTCCTTGAACTCTCTCTTTACTATTGAATCGTTTATGCTTTATTCAGTCACGATTTGTGTGTTTCTTTGTGCCATGAACGAGTAGTCGTTTAGCTTAGTTTAGGGTTGCTAGGGTGTTAGATCTATGAGATTGACATAAATATGTTATAAATTGATTGTCTTCATTCATAGGTTTTCTTATTGCTTGCATTAATCTGATCACTTAATATATGAACTTAGGTTTAATCTATTCATTAACCGTGTAATAGGTTGCTAGACATAGCATGAATGAGCATTACATCCCTAACCAGCGAGAGTAGATGTTAGGGTGTATGGTGAACATATCAGACTCGATCTCTAATGCTTGTGGTCGCGCTTGAGCCCAAACAAGAGTTTAGAACTGCAGGGGTCGATGGACAAAGGGAGCAGCACCACGAGAGTGGGCTGTTCTATCTTGAGTGTTCTGATTTCTAGACTAGCTTTTAATTGAACTTGAATAATTGTTTGGATCAAAAGTGTTTAAACCTGATCAAACCACCCTAGGCCGGCTTCTCCTTAATCTAAATTCAAACTACCTTGCTCTCTGTTCCTCGCTCTCAGTGAATTCTCAGTTTATAACACTCTATTGTTTTAGCTTGATATTGATCCCATAAAGATAAAATGTAAACTGGTCCTCTGGAATAGAATCTAAAGTATTATAACAACCACTGTTAACTTGACAGTAGCAAGATCCAATTTTAGTGTATCAGGTGTGTATCTCATGGATTTGTAAATCCTGTTCAGCTAAAAAATGTGCGAGTGTAGGTCATCCATTGGTGAGGAGTGAAGTTGTTGTGGTTTGCTTGGAATAAAGTGTAAAGACTCAAAGCTCTAGTGTTTTAGAGGGGTTAAGATGAACACTCTGGAATGGCTAACCGAGAGATTCTCCTTTATTGAACGAGTTTCAGATTCTCTTAATTTATTTTTGCGATCCAAGACGAAGGTCCCGAGGAGGTTTTGAAGGAATAGCTTAGGTGTTTGAGAATGACAATCATGTCACATTACCACCTGATCATATCGAGTGTCATATCCAAGTAAACAAGAGTTGGGTTAGTGGAGTTTCTGAGGGATAATCGAAGTATGCCCATTCTCGATCACAATGGACTAATTCGACCACGAGACTATCTAATGATGTTTGTGGTTGTTTTTGCGGAGATAGTGTTACTTGATGATCATTATAATCTGAGTTCACATGCCAAGAAGTCAATAATCAAGGCGTGTGTAGGATTTAGATGGAGAGAAGCTCAAGAGGAAGTAATATGCACTAAACTAAACAAGGAGAAAATACTGCTTTCTCGAGGAGTTATTTGCAATGAGATGCATCTGATGAACGTGAAGGACTTACAAACCTTTGTGTTTGAACCTGGAAGGACTCTTTGTGTACTGAGGACTGGAGAAATGCAATGGGAGCCTGAGATACACGAGTTGGAGTATATAGAAGGTTCGGATTTGAGGAAAAATTCTTTTAAAAGAGGAGGGGATGTAGTGATCTTCACAAGCCTCAACGTGAAGGGTTTGAAGATATTTTTAGAAAATTAGATCTTTAATAGAGGAAATAGATGATATACAATCAAAGGAGATAGAAGAAAAGGAAAGAGATAAAAAGGGAGGGGACTTACACCATTTTTGGGATAAAGAAGGATTATGCATCACTTGTCAACAATAATATACTAACACCATTTTTAACTCACATCTATTTTCATCTATATAATTATCCCTAAAATAGAAAATTCTATTATAAAGATGATTTACCTTTAATTTATGACCCTAATATTTTTTCTATTTTTGATATAGAGCGAAATATAGATAAAAACTAAATATAGACACAACAAGTAGATTTTCTCTGTATTTTCCTTTATATCTAAAATAAAAGAACTTTATTATAAAGTCATACGTTGGTAGTCAACCATGTTCATTTCTATAACAGAGATCTCTAACTAGAAAAAAAATATAAACATACATTGGAAACCGTCTAATGAGAGTCCTATTGAACAACATATCATTGGAAACCGTCTAATGAGAGTCCTATTGAACATATCATTGGAAACCATCTAATGAGAGTCCTATTGAACATATCATTGGAAACCGTCTAATGAGAGTCCTATTGAACATATCATTGGAAACCATCTCCGTTGAACATATCATTTTGGGCAATAAGCACTGAGTGACTATTTTTGTGAGTTTTGTTTATTTATTGAAAATATACAAGTTGAACTAGCACGTGGATGAACTTTGCGGAGGAACTATTGAGTTTTCAAAGCATTGGATGCCACCAATGTTTGAAATATAACGAACAAAGAGTTAGTCTAGTTAACACACTAACCATACGAGAAATGTGGCTATAATACACTATGTATTAAATACGAAAGTATATTCATGAGAAAATGATTGATATAACAGTTTACCATAGAAAATAAAAATAAAACTAGTTAATAAATATTTTTTCTCATTTCTTTTGTGAAACCATGTTCTATTTCATAACACTTTCTTGCTTTCTTGCTCTTAATTGTTCTTGAAACTCTTCAACTTTCAATTACATATTCTTACCAACGTTCGATTCTTGCCGGTGTTATGCCTTGCAAATAGTTGTATCTTCTGTTCTATTTTAGTTCTAGTGATGTTTTGGAGTTTCTTCTGGTAGTCAATCCGGTTTTGTCTCCTCTGCCTTATGCAGCTCTTAACTCTGACTTTTGTGACTTTTAATTCCGACTTATTTCAGTTTTATATTTTTTGTGTGATCTAGTTTTTTATTTTGTCTTGCTTGTGTCAAATCTCTTCTGATCTAACTCTGGAAGAGCAACCCCCCCCCCCCCCACAAATGTTTAAACAGATCTTGCTCTCACCAGTGCTTCGTCTGTATCGCATGGATTTGTAAATCCTTACTGCTAAGCTAATAAATGTGCGAGTGTACGTCATCCATTGGTGAGAAGTGAAGTTGTTGCGGCTTGCTTGGAACAAAGTGTAAAGACTCAAAGCTCTAGTGTGAACACTCTGGACTAGCTAACTGAGAGCTTCTCCTTTGTTGAACAAGTTTCAGATTCTCTTAATTCATTTGGGCAATCCAAGACGAAGGTTCCGAGGAGATTTTGAAGGAACAACTTAGGTGTTTGAGAATGAAGATCATCAAACCTAAGATTTACATAAAAACTCAAGCAATGTATTCCAGGAAAATAATGACGGAGAAGTTTAATCAGCAATTACAATGGGTGGAGGAAACATCGTAGACATGGCTCAATCTAGTACACATAAAGTGGAGAACACGTGTCTCAAATTCGTTAATAGTTATCTCTTCGTGTGTAGCTTAGTTGGGTGTGTGTGGAGTGATCCTCACCAGCCTCAACTTGAAGGGTTTGAAGACAATGTACGAACCAACTAGGCACTGGATCATAGCATTGTCAATTGGTTTTAATGGAGAGCTTATTGGTATGATCCATGAGGTATTGGACCGAGAGAAGGCTTTGGACTTATATATGGCCTTTATCGAGCATGAATCGAGTTTGGTTTTGCATGGACGACTAATATACAAGCTGGGAGAGTTGGACAAGATGGAGGGGTCGATCAAGAGTGCACAATATCACTTGGACGAACTGGAGAAGCTTGATGAACCGGTTAAGCTAGATAAACCGACAATGGAGCTGAAATTATGTCAAATTGAACTAGAACGTGTCTTGAGCCAAGGGAAGTATTTTTGTCAACTAATTTTGCCTAAATACTCCAGAATCACCAAAGTACTCCAGAACACACCTGAACCTGAAAACACTCGAATACCACTCTAGAAACATATAATAGATTTTAAATAGGGTTGATATCATAGCCTAAAAATGGTAAATATCGGACGCTTAGTTCGACTGTCCATTTTGCTAATCTTCCTGATTGATTGGGGCTATGTAGAAACGTACGGAGCGGGAATGTGGTGAGGATTATGAATGCGTGTGACTGGATATATGGTCTTAATTTCCAAGGCGCCATTACTATTGCGAGTGCTAATTTTCCATTAGCGGGTATCGCGTGTTGGCGTCTAACAAAGTTTTACTTACGTAAAAAATGGTTTTTGCTCCCTGCATTCTACTCTAATGAGGACGCCACTTACGGCTGTCGCCGATACCACAATATACATATCTCACATGTATCTAACAACCTAGCTCAATGGAATTAATTCTGGCACAAAACCTACTATCCTAGTTGTCTATGTCCTAAGTTCAGGTTTCTAGTTAGCTACTTTAGAACACAAGCATTAAACATAAGTCCAAAGATTGATATCTCTTCATCTTAGCAATCTTATTTTTGGGATAATTTATCAATACCATAATAAACCGTTAATCTAACAAGAGAATTAATCAGACATAATCATAGGAAACATGATAAACTGAATAATATAATGCATGAATAGATACTAGGGTTCCAATACAATGCTCTGAAAGAGTTAAGATCTTTTCTCCTAAAGCTACTAAGAAAACTAAAAAACTATAAATAATACTTTGTGTGATATGAAATTTGTGTCCCTCTGCCTAAACAATGGCAGAACCGTTATAAACTAGGTCAAAACTCGTTCATGTGCATTCTTGTAATTTTTCTTGACTTGTGCTTGAAGTCGACCAATAACTCTGCGAGTAGACCGTCGATCGACAACACGTATGCACCGTCGATCAATGGCCAGGTTTGATCTTGACTCTGACTTAGCTGATTTTGAACATCTACTGGATATCTTCTCTAAATGCTTTATCAAGCTCCATTATCTCCATAATGCTTCAAAACGTACCTTGACCTGAAAATACTCTAAAATGTAGTCTAGACATACATAGCAGACTCCATAGAGTCCAAATGATAGTCTTGAACTGATAAATAACAAGGTATATCAACTCTCTTAGTCCTAACCTTTTGCTTGTCATCAAGCAAAACAAGGATAGCCTATGATAGAGGTTTGAAAAGCGGCATATCACATAATACATAAGTATGACTATCACCCTAGTATATCGCAGCCACATCGAATAATGTTAATCAAAGAGAAACTTAATATGCCTTATCATAATATAGCAATCAAATCCATTCTACCAGCAACTTAACAAATACTAATTTGACTCACCCCTCTACTAATCTCAGTTCTTTGCATAAAAATAAAGTGCAGACTTTACCTTGGGAGCATCGATCAAAGGACACATGGACTCAGCTTCTGCAAACCTGCATGTATATATATAAAGTCTTTCATGATCCTTTTTTCTCTCATAATATTTTTGGATCTTAAATTTAATGGAAAATGATGCTGCTAAAGTCCATCTTGCCATCTCATTTTCATATTTTTTTGTTTTTTTAATACAAAATTGTAGGCGAATAATGAGGCCATCGGTAATGTACCTACCTCTCGCTTCCAACAATGTGTGATCATCCTTTGAATTAGAATAGTGGGGTCATCGGTAATGTACGCACCCTTTTGCATCTCAAGAAATCATCTCAATCTTTTCTATTATATATCCTGAAGAGAGAGAGAAGGGAAATCTGAAATAACAAACTAGTACCTTACAAACTTGCAGAGGAATCCGATCTGATGTATATCAAACCCCAAAGCAAGCAAAGTAGTCAATATTAGGTTAGATATCAGATTTGGTTCTTTCAAACTTTCTTAGTAAGTGTGAGCTAATGGCAAGATGATCCACTTTGGTATCTCTAGTAATCTCGGCGATCAACATGTCCTAGAATGGTGCTAAAGTATGGTTAGTCAATAAATAAGTTTTGATCATAATCCCACACTTGACTCTATGAAAACAATTCGAATAACTTAATAGATAAAAGCTCAAAATAGATAAAAGCATCAGTGAAACTTCCCCAGACTCGAATAACACTGTCCCAATGATATCTTGTCAGGATTAGTTAATAAAAACTACAGTATAAGTAAAAGATTGAGAAAAATTTGAGGTTACCAAACTCCGTAAGGATTATCGATCTATGGTGAGATGTAAGAGTCGACCGATGGTGAACCATCCAAGCCGTCGACCGATGGTTATGTTCTGGTGTCGATCGGTGCTGGTTTCAAACTGTTCTGCTTCTTAATAAATCTAAATTAATTAAATAAAAACCATAATTAATAACTAGATAAAGAAAAAATCAAAATAAAACTTACTACACAGTTGGTTGCCTCCCACTCAGCGCTTGGTTATAGTCTTAAGCTCGATGTTTTGACTTCTGGACTAGGAAGGTGGTTCATCAAACCAATGTGGAAAAAAGTATCCACATACTCTCTACTCCTCTCAAACCATGCACTGATAAAGCCTCTTACATCCTCCTCTGCTCTGGTTTGCTGATTTTCCGTCTTCCTCGGAGCAAATGCCAATCTGTCCATCCTTTCTTTGAGTGCTTGAATGCATCTCGTCAGCATGTTAAGTCTGGCATATGTGAGCTCTGAAATATCATCAAATCTCTGGTTGATACTATCCCTCATCAATCCTGGGAAAAGTAAACTCCATCAAGATTGTATTGTTAGAACTCCTCTGTTACCAGTCTCTGCCCAGATTCTACGTTATGACTTTCGATCGATGGCCAACTGTTGCCATCGATCGATGATGAACTGTCTGCATCACGCGATGTTTGATTTCTGAAGAGATTCCCTGATCCGTTGGCCATAGCCAATATGTATGCGATATAGTCCTTGGACACATTGAGCATCCTTCCATCCATTTCCCGTGCATATCCATCTGGGTCTCTCATGATTCCAAACTCATATGGTCTGAGGTAGCCATAATCGTCTTCGCATCATGTTGGGTTGTCGTCGATCAACGTTATAGAGCCACCGTCAATCGATGCTGCATTCCAGCTTCCATAGGATCCTCTGAAATTTCCAGTCTCTTTGAGTGCAAGGGCATGGTACTCGACTACTTCTTCTTCAAAGTAAGAATTATCGTACTCTGAGTTGTGAGGTTATGGCATCCTCTCACGGTATTACTGCCTTATGTAGACTATGTATTCTTGATTGTCTTTGTCATTCTGATATGTGGCATAACCGTCGACCGATGGTGGATAGTGAGTATCGATCGATGCCGAAGGGTGGGTTTCGTGATGATTCTGGTTGAAGTGACCTTTGACCTATGCTAAGGGTTGGGTGTCGATAGATTATGTGTCCGCCTGGTCGTTGTCTTGATCGTATTGCAGAAGCATGTAGCAATCAAACCATGATCATCACCCAATTCTATCTGAGTAGACTTGTTCTTAACTTTATCAGGTTCATAGAAATTCTTTGGATCAATCAGGGATAGATGGAACCTGTTTGTCTTCATGTCGCAAATAGCTCCCATTGTTGCCATGAACGCTCTTCCAAGGAGTAAGGAGGAGTTCCAATCAATATTTATAGCCATCACATGGAAGTCTACTGGAACTAAGGCGTTGTGAATCTGCACTGGGATGTCTCTGGCTATCCCTCCCAAATTCACTTTGGAGCAATCCCGAAAGGTGAATGAATCACTAGAAGGCTCAACTTTTAGGTTTTGCTTCTCTGCCATCACTCGGGGCATGGGACTAACTGCTGATTCAGTTTCGCATAGCACATTAGGATATTCGTGACCTTTGAAAAACATGGAATCACAAATTTCCCAGAGTCACTTTTCGTCTTGAGAGTAGTCCTCTGCTTCATATTCTCCCTGAGGTCATTGAACATGCACTCTATGTCCTTTTTTTCCTTAGATTCCATGAAAAATATCCACGATCTATGAGTATAAAATGCTTCATCAAATTGAGTATCAAAAGGAATTTTAAGAACTCTTTTGACAAAGCCATCCATCTCTTTGTCAGTTGCTTCTCTGTGAAGATGTTTAGGAATCTTCTGCTTCCCTTTGGAGTGTCTATCTGTTTTCATGGGATCAGGTGTATTGGCATTCTGTTCCTGATTCTCCATCCTCGAAGGTATGACAAATAGGCTGGCACTCAGACATGGTTAGCGAATCAGTTCTGTTGTTGAGGACTGTCGATCAACCCTAGCTTCTCAACTTCGACCGACATTGCAAGATTCAAATGAGGCAACCTAATCTGCAGGTTTTATCGATTGACGGTCTGGTTCGGGTGTTGATAGACACCAATGTGAATTGTCGAAAGACATCGCACTATCTACACATAAATCACCTTCTTGCAGCTATTCTCTCTTCACTTCATGAAAAAAGTCTTCATCAATGCACTGACGTGGTGCTTCTGATTAGCTTCGCCTTTCTCCTTAAGCAGGGTCTCATGTCTCTGAATGGCCTCACTTGTTTGAACCACTTGATTCTCCAACTTCTTGACATGAGTTTTGAGATTATCAAACTTGGTGTTGAGGTTTATGTACAAGTAATTTATCTTCCCATTGAAGTTCCCAGTACTCTGCTGATGCTGCTCTAGTATCCCATTAACCATAGCTTCAAGTTTGCTCTCCTGAGGCTTCTGCTGCTGCGAATTCTGATTCTAGTTACCCCTGTTGCCACCATAGGAGTTCCTGTTGTAGCATGAATTTGTCTCTGGTAACCGTTTCCACCAACAAAATTCACATCCTCTTCCTCGTCTTTTTCTTCTAGGGATTTCACTTCTTGCTTCTTGAGAAATTTCTGAACACTGTCCAACTTTACCTTGACTTCGTCAATCTGCTCCTTGATCAAAGATGGAGCTGATTTCTTCCTCTCATAGTCAGTGTTCTTGGTGCTATTGCCAGACGCCAAGTTCTCAATAAGCCTTGTTGCTTCTTCTGGACTCCTAGTGCTAAAATTTCCTTCACTAGTTGTGTCTAAAGCCATCTGGTACCGCAGATCAATACCTTTGAAGAAAGTGCTAAGTAGCTGAACTTCACTGAAACATTGATGTGGACAGTCTCTCTGGTAGGACTTGAATCTGAACCAAGAGCTCTTGAATGATTGTCCAGGCTCCGGTTTGAATGTAGCGATCCTGACCCTCAAGTTTTCTGCTCGTGCACCATCAAAGAAATTACGCAGAAATGCATTCTTGATATCTGTCCAGGATGTCAGAGATCCTGGTGGTAATTGCTTAAGCCAATGCGAAGCATTTTCAGCAAGGGAGTACTTGAAGAGCTTGCAGAATAGATAGTCCTCAGGGACTCCATTGGCCTTAATATCAGATACTAGATTCTCAAATCGCTCCAAGTGGTCCATTGGGTGCTCATGTTGCAATCCATGGTAGGGTTTCTAAGCAACCAGTGCAAAGAAGGATGGTTTGATCTCAAAATTATTCCTCTGGAAAGCTGGAGGATGAATAGTAGATTTGTTAGGATAGAACTGGTTTGGACGATTGTAGTCTTCCAGTGTCCGTTGAGCAGCTTGAGCGGCATCTTCAGTTTGAGCTATCGCAGCGTCTGATTCTAGTTCAGGGATTACAGTTCTCTGTTCGTTAATTCTCTGACCTGTTGCATTACGCAGATGACCTTCAAGCTCATATAGGTCACCTCTCTCATCTCGAACAACAACTAAAGCTGCAACAATCTTTAGCGAGCTACCGTCGATCGATGTCGTATGGGTACTGTCGATCGATGTTTGTGTGTGAGTGTCGATCGGTGGTTGAGTGCTGCTGTCGACCGATGCTTGTCGCGTCTGTATGCGGATGGAGCGTTTGATTGCAATGGGGTCTGAGAAGAGTAATTCCTTGTTCTTTTTGTTTATGGTACAATTGGGTATGCACGTGAAAGATAAGAAAAAGAAATTGTTAGTAGCTTGCAATAAACAAAAAAGGCTAGTCTAAACCATAGAAAATAAATCTAATGGCTATCCTGCTCCCAGAAAACATCGCCAAATTTGACAGCGTGCGGGTTAAGGTTTATTTGAAAGCTAGCAATCTATTAAATTAACCCTACGAACTAGTCTTGCCAAGAGAGGTCTAATTATAGTACTTAGGGATCGAATCCACAGAGAGCGAGGGCACACAATAGATTTATGAATTCTAAAGGTTAAGCTAGGCAAGCTATAAATAAGTGGTTTGTTTGTAGGTTTTATTCCAAAAATAAAATAGTCTAAATAAGTTAACTGATTCAAAATTAGAAGAGATAAATCTACGTTTTCTGGAAAGTGAATTATAGTGGATAGGATGCATGAAATTATAAATATGCAAGGACCTTAATCAAAAATCCGACCCCCTCTCGTTCAAACTCTCGTATGCGAACAGAGGAGTCGACCGTCGATCGACACTTGTCGATCGACGGCTAAGGCCGAGTGTCGATCAACGTTTATCGGACAGGAACTTCGTCCACTAGGTTAATTAAACCAGCTCTCGCATGTATCTAACAACCTAGCTCAATGGAATTAAGTTTGGCACATAACCTACTCTCATAGTTGTCTATGTCCTAAGTTCATGGTTTCTAGTTAGCTACTCTAGAACACAAGCATTAAACACAATTCCAAAGATTGATATCTCTTCATCTTAGCAATCTATTTTTGGGCTAATTCATCAATACCATAATAAACTCTAAATCTCACAAGAGAATTACTCATACATAATCATAGAAAGCATGATAAACTGAATAATATAATGCATAGACTAAATAATGGGGTTCCAATACAGAGCTCTGAAGGAGTTCAGATCTTCTACCCTAAAGATACTAAGAAAACTAAAAAGTTGTAAATAATACTTTGTGTGATATGAAATCTATGTCCCTCTACCTAAACAATGGCATGATCTTTATAAACTAGATCAAAACTCGTTCATGGGCATTCTTGTATTTTTTCTTGACTTAGGCTTGAAGTCGGCCAATAACCGTCGATAAACAGCAAGTATGCACCGTTCATCGATGGTCAGGTTTGACCTTGACTCTGACTTAGACTCCAAATAGGGTCTAAATGATAGTCTTATACTGGTAAATAACAAGGTATATCACTTGCGCAACCATCATTGTTGTGGGCGTACCACTTATATGCAAGGAATATAGGGTTTGTCAGGATCATGAGCTTGTCGAGGCTCGATCCAACTCATTTTCCCCTTTAAGTAGATTAGCTCTTATATTACCCCTTCGTCAAAATAACTCATATTTTATTAGATAAAATCAGTCAAGAGACATAGATCCTAAATATGAGCCAAGTAGGATTCAAAGTGATATGCTCAAATTACCCCAAGAGAACTCTCTCAAATAAGAGATCGATTGTATTATTTGGGGTCGAGTCCACAGGAGCGTGGACCACACAATAGACTATCAGCTATAGGTAAATCTGTAACATAAATAGAAAGCAATAAATCACACGTAACAAAGATATCGGTTTGTAGACTGATATACCATGGATTTTACCACTTCTAGGCCATGGTATATGTTCTTTTTAGAATCTATAATAAGAGTTTGGAGTATGTTTTTTTTAGTGTTTTCAGGTACGTTATGGAGAACTTTGGTGATTCTGAAGCTTTTTGAGATGCATAACGTTAGAGATGCGTAAAATGTTTATCTATGGATGGAGACCTTACCACCGTTAGTTGGGCCCAGCTTTGAGTTATCTTTCCAATTCCACCGGTTTGAGTTATCTTTCCAATTCCACCGGTTTGAGGTTAATCAGCATCCTATAGCATAGGTTATGCCCGTTTTACTGAAGAGTGGCCAGTCAGCCTCGCGATAGGAAGCCGTCGAGAAGATGAATGAGTGTCGATCGATGCAGCATGCTTAGTGTTGATCGATGGTGATGAGAGAACGCGGGCCAAGTATATTTCAAGACCGACTTAAGCCCATAAGCTACCACAAATTACCAGAATACCCATGGATGACCTAAAACCCTATTTATATGTTTTCTAAGCCATTGTTGATGGCAATGCATTCTAAGCTTTATTCTATTCAGTGTTCTTAGTTAGAAGAAAAGCGAGGAACTCCTTCAGAGTCCTCTTGGAACTCCTTTGGATTGGTTTTATTTCTTTCTATTTCATATCTATTTATCTATGATTTCTGTGACAAATATCATGTCTGAGTAGATCCACCTGCTAGGTTTAGTTTTTCTACGGTTTTGAATTAGCCAAAAAATAGAATTTCTAGGGTGTTTATTGTATCATTCACATGATTGTTCTTATTAGCTTATAGAGTAATTAACTAGAATCCTGATCATGAGATAGTTAGGCTCACACGAGAGCATGGTCTATTACCTGAATAGAATCTTGCTGAGCTAAGTTTTTAGATATATGCGAGAGCTGGTTTAATTAACTTAGTGAACATATCAAATTAGGTAGTAATGCTTGAGTTAAGAAACCATCGATTAAAGCTAGTCAAATAGCATCAATCCACGGGTATTTCGAGTTCACATACGAGAGTTGAAACAAGGACTTAGTCAATAGATTAGACTCGAAGCGAGAGCTGGGCATTTTTTACATTAGATATCAAGTTATGGGATTGATACCCTTAGCTTCTATCCTCTATCGTCCACTTGCTTGAAACCCTAAGTCTAGCACTCATCATTCCATCAAACAACAAACTCCTTGTTTTATTATTTATTACTCTATATATTATCTGACGTAGCATAGTCTGAAACTCAAGTCTATTGTGTGAGATATCAATTCTCTATGGATATGATCCTTAAGTAATGCAATCGATCTCTTTTTGAGAGAGTTGCACTTGGGTTAATTTGAGCACATCATAGACGATATGAAAAAACGGTAGATCCAGGGGTATCAAACAAGCAATTGTGGGAACCAAAATTCGCATTGTCGAGTGTGAGTTGTACAAAATCTAGAATGAATCTAACTTTCTCCGAGGATCCAAATTTCAGCAAAGACAATAACACAAGATCGAACAATGAATGAAAACATACAAAAATAGTTAAGTAAACAATAAAAAATCTGAAAGTAGAGAGAGCGATGATCTTATTTTCGAATGAGCGAAAGAGCTTAGCGATCGGTACAGTAGGTCTTTTCGCCTTGACTGCAGGAGATTTCATTGAATCTAAAGTTCTAACAACCTAAATTTGAATCCTAAGTGAGTGACAGCTCGATAATTAAAACGAAATTGCCTAAATTTCTCTAAGTGCTAAGTTGTTGTGTAGAATTTTCTTTGTCTTGCGCACTTGGTCTTGGATCTCCTTATATATGCCTCCAAGGTCGGCTAGATTTCCCCTTCTACCTCAATTTGAGTTTATTTCCTTGCGGAAAGTTTCCTTTATCTTCTCGTTCTTCATGTTTATCTTAGAAAATTAACATGTATCTTCTTTCCTTTCATCTTCGATCGAAACTGGATAGGCTGTCATTGATTTGTTCGAATTTCTTTTCCATATTATTGAATGTAAATCCATATTTCATCGTGCAGAATAAAGTTATATTAATCATTCCTGCTTCGTTTATCGTTTGGAAGTTTACGACAAAATATGTTGTGTTAGTTTTTGTCGTAAAACTTCGACGAAGATTCCAATGGCGATGAAACTAAAGGTGTTTGTATTGAAACTAGATGGAGAAAAATACGAACTAACTTTGAGGGCGAGATGATGGAGAGAGGGGTTTAGAGTCACCTTGATGTGAAGACGAACCAGAGCAGAGGTCATCTCGCCATAACCGGCGAGACGGACTGGGGCAAGGTCATCTCGTCGTGATGGCGAGATGGACCTAGGAAAGGTCGTCTCGCCGTGATGGCGAGATGGACCTAGGCGAGGTCGTCTTTCTGTGATGGAGAGATGGATCTAGGGTGAGGTCACCTCACCATGACAGCGAGATGGACCGGGGTGAGGTCGTCTCGCCTTGATGGCGAGATGGACCATGGACTCGGTTATCATGCCATGACTGCAAGATGACCGAGGCCAGGTCGTATTGTCGTGATAGCCAGATGGACCGAGGACAAGGTCATCTCACCATGACGGCGATATGGACCGCGGCGAAGTCGTCTCGCCGTGATGGGGAGATGGACCATGGACAGCCATGTCCCCATGATGGTGAGACAGACCATGCAAGGTCGTCTCTCCATGATGGTATGATGGACCAAGAACGTGGTAATCTCACCATGACGGAGACAGACCAGGGCGAGGTCGTCTCGCGGTGATGGCGATATGGACCAGTGAGTGTGGTCATTTCGCCCTCACAGCGAGATGGACCGGTTATATAGTTGTATTGCCTTGATGGCGAGATGGACTGACGGACATGGTCTTCTCGCCGTGACGGCAAGATGAACCGGGATAAGTCGTTTTGCCTTTTTTCCGAGATGGACATGAGGTGAAGAGATGATGAAAAATAAGGACGTAATGGTTTCGCTCTTTTTGTACTTTTGAAAGTCGTTTGTTTAAAGATCGCGAAATTTTTTTGAGAACTTGTTTCTTGATCCATTTTTTTTAAAAGGAATATGTACTCAGGAGTTTATAGACACTGATTCCGTCGTAACCGATTTTGACTCCAACAGTTAGCCCCCCGAGCTCGTTAGAATTTTCATGATGTTTTTGCAAAGTGTTAGGTATGATAGGCATGTCAGGCGGATTTAATGGCTGAAAGTCCGAGGATAATACGGTTTTCATCGAAACCTATAGTAGACTTCTCTCTTTTTTTCTCTATGATAGGCATGTCAGGCGGATTTAATGGCTGAAAGTCCGAGGATAATACGGTTTTCATCGAAACTATAGTAGACTTCTCTCTCTTTTTTTCTTATAAGTATTGAGTAGGTTTTTTTTTAATCTTAATTTCTCATACTCATTTCTCCAAGGAACTCTCCTCAAGGTAGAAAATCTTTCTCTCTCTTTTTCTTCCTTTGTTATTTCCAATATGTCTCCAAGCAAGAGAATGGATGAGAGTGCCTTGCCCAGTTCTTTCGATCCCAAGAGTTTACTTGATGAGATTGCGAAGTTGTTCTAAAGATTGAGTTCGTATCGCATTCCGTTGACCCTAAGGACGCTGTGGAGTTTTGGTTTGCCACATGCGGCTTGGAACAGACTCCACCTGAACTGTGGTGCCCCGTGAGGCTTTTCAGTAGAGGAGTCATTGATGGGCTAAGTAAACGTACCTATCATTTCCTCGACACCGCCCATAGTTTCTGTCAAGTCCCGAAGAAGGTGAAGTTTCGCATACCAAGGCATAGGGAGCTGGCTGATGCTTCTCCTCGTGGGTTTATCATATTTCATAGATTTTACATGTTTTTACCCATGATATACATATGTTTTTACCCATGATATACATATGTTTTTAGAGTCTTTTATATGCATTTGGAGTTGTATTAGAGTATTTATAGGTCTAGGTAGTTAGTGGACGAAATGGAGCTTTTGGATAAATTTGGAGTTTGAAGAAGCTCTCCTGAAAACCAGAAGTCAGAAACTGTTTTTATCACTTACCATCGATCGACGGCGCAGCCACCCGAGGTTTATGATGATATGAATAAACTATGAATCTTACCTAGAAGTTCCAATATTTGCAAGACAAGTCCTTGTACACATTTTACACTATTTATAAGGTTTTTATTAGTTTTGTAACACAAAGTCTCTTTACACACTTCTTCTGCAACAAAACACCATTGTTACTCAATAGAGAGAGAAAGAGAGCTAGGATTGGAGAGAGAGATATACCTATCACTTACAGAGAATATCTCGAACGCCTTGTTTCTTTACTATATTTCTTATATGCAATTTATTCAGCGTTTAATTATGTTCTTTATAATCATGTCTGAGTAATTCAATTGTTTGATTTAAGGGTTTTCAAAGGTAACCTATGAATTGGTAATGCTGTATTGATATTAAGGATATTTAACTATTTATGTATCTAGTTTGTTCTTTTTGCGTGGATTAAGACTGACCACCTTAAACCTAGATTGTAGGATTGATTGGCACAAGTGAAAGCTTGGTCAATTACATGAACCAAAATTTAGATGATCTAAACTACTAGATGAATACTAGAGTTGATCTAATAGGTTAGAGAACTTATCAAACTTTGTCGCTGAATCTGTTAGAAGTAGCATCGATCGACGGTACATCATTACTATTGATCGACGCTCCCATAAGGATTAACAATCATTTACCTGAGTTAGAGTATAAAACTATATTTAAATAAACTCCTGATTAATGACTTAGGCCTCGATTGGTACAACAGATGATAAAGCATTAGGAGAATGCTGTAGAAGCAGTATGCTGCAGAAGCTGTATGCTTTCTTTAAAGTTTTTAATAAAGTGATTGGTAGAGCATTAGCAGTATACAATTTAAAAATTATCATAGAAGTTAGTATATCATATATTTATTATATATATTATATTAATAATTTATTTGTTATTACAAATAAAAAATTTATTCATTTTTAAATTATATTATATTTTATATGTAAAATATTATTATTTACAAAAATGAAAATTTTTTGTTAAAATATTAAATTATATTTGGATATAACATAATTTTTAATATTATGAAGAATATATAAATAAATAAGTTATAAAATTTCTGTATAAATTATCAATATTTATTTACAGAGTAGTAAATGATTAAAATATAAATTATTATAAAAATTAATATATGATATATAATTTATTTATCAGTGTCTAAATAATATATATATATATATATATATGTTTCATATATAAATAAATATATATTCTTTTATACTTGTTTTTTAAAATAATGAATGATATGTGTAATTATATAAATTATATTATACTTTAAATGTGAAATATTGTTCTTTTAAAAAGTTAAAAATATTTAACTGCAAGTTTTATTTTTAAAAATAAAAATTTATATTGTTTTATCATAAAAATATTTTTTATATTAAAAAATAAAAATAAATCAATTATATATAATTATTTTTTAATTTTTATATATTCTAAATGCAAATGCTCCTCCAAAAACTTCATATGAGAACATTGAGCCTAGAGCATTTGGAGAGCATTAGCATTTAGTAAACGCTCTTCTAAATGCTTCTAAAGTAAATGTTGATTGGATAATAGAGAGCATAATGCTTATGCTAATGCTCTACCAATCAAGCCCTTAGTTACATCTTCATCATACCTAAGAATTCCCGAAGTCCAATTTATTTCCATTTCAAATAAACCTACAAACCAATCTTACAATCACGTTACTGCTTAATGATCTTTGTCTAGCGTTATTACAAAAACAAGAAATCTATTATGTAATCTTACAGTCTCTGTGGATTCGATCCCTAAGTACAAAAGCTGAACCTATTATCTAAGTGAGTTGTTGGGATCAAAAACGGTAATCTTGAAATCAACATCCAGGATAGCTAAGACTATCCTCCAAAGGAAACTCATTCCGAACAATTTCATGAGAATATTATAGAATACGCTTTGGGATGACAAAGAACCGCGAACACTGTCTAGTCGCCAATCGGAGACTAGATAGGAAACATTTTTAGTCGCCCATAGGAGACTAGAAAATGGAACATTGTCTAGTCGCCCATGGGCGACTAGGCAAGCAACACTTTATTGTCTCCCATGGGCGACTAGACATGGAACATTGTCTAGTCTCCCATAGGCGACTAGAAACTTAACATCTAGTCTCCCATGGATGACAAGACACACAACAATGTCTAATTGCCAATGGGTGATTAGACCACAGCATCTTCATCACTCTCTCCTTCATATCTTTGATAAGATGCATTTTGTTTTGTTTATATTGGACTTTTCGATGATGTTTTACGATAAAAATCATAAAAACTTGTTTTCTCGCCAAAATTTCAAGTCGTTA
Source organism: Moricandia arvensis (assembly GCA_905132765.1). NCBI lineage: Eukaryota > Viridiplantae > Streptophyta > Magnoliopsida > Brassicales > Brassicaceae > Moricandia > Moricandia arvensis. The sequence continues at coordinate 111,641 of CAJHQP010000174.1, read as the reverse complement.
GTGTAAAATGACAACAATTAACTTAAACATTGTCTCGATTACATGATTGGTTTATTATTTTGCGGAACCAACATCGTGTAAACAAATGAAGGACGAATTTTCCGAATGAAATCGTACAAAATCACTAAAATCATGAAACGACCGAAAGGATCTAAAATGCGATCAAGACTTACTTACAATTTTAGACGAGAATGAACATGATTGCAGTAACGGTCTACCGGATTTCCGCAGAGCATAAATGAAAAAGAAGATAATTATCAAGGTTCATGATAATTATGGAGAATCAAGAAGATAAGGAAGATTTCCGCGGAAGATAAACTCGAATCGAGGGCTAAAAAGGAATGACGACCGACCTTGGAGACTTATAAAAGAGGAGCCAAGACAAAGAGCAAAGAGCAAAGGGATACAAAAATTAGGTTTTGGGAGAAATTATTGTTAGCTTTAGGAGAGCTTAGGATCTAGGCGGCTATACTAGCGAGTTTGATACTTAGTAAGTTTTACTGTTCTGTTTTTTTGGTTCTCCACTGTTGACGAATTTCCGTCAAGTTTGTTGTCGGTGAATCTCTGTAACTGTATTTCGTCTTAATCAATAAAACGCCTCTGTGAAATCTCTTTTGATATCTTGTTATTATCATTTTTTCGTATTCATGTGATTTCGCATGGAATCCTGGACCTCAAGGAAAGTTAGGGTTTCTTAGCTTTTCTCCGATCACTAAAATTGACAGTGCAAATTTTGGATCCCACAGTTTGGCACTAGAAGGAGGGTGGGGTCTGATTCTCTAACACTATAATCACCAAACGATCAAGAAGCGACATGCCTAACTAAACAGACAGTGCCACCATCTCTTTTAAGGATAGGGGCCAACCCTCACAACGAGCTCCTTGTCATCAAGTTGATAATCCAGGATATCGATGTCGCAAGAGTATTGGTCGACACTGGAACCTCGGTCCATATTATCTTCAAAGACACCCTTAAGAGAATGAACACCTAGTTTTCTGAAATCACAAAGAGTCTGAGCCCGATTTTAGGATTCTCGGAAGAAGCCACTATAACCCTCAGCTCAATTAACCTCACGGTAAAAGCTAGGAGCATAACCAGAGTCGTGGAATTTTTAGTCGTCAATCACCTTGCATCGTACAACGAAATCATGGGCGTTCCATGGCTGAATTCCATGCAAGATATATCTTCAATATACCACTTTGGTGTCAAATTTGCGACTGCCTCCGGAATCAAATAAAATTGGGGAGGTAAAAATATCGCAAGTCTGTTTCGCCACATACTTAAAAGGAAAGAATTCTAAGGTAAAAACTCTGTCAAAAAAAGAAAAAAAACCCACTTCCATCGAAAATGACCTAGAACAAGATGAAACGGAAATATTTTGGCAATTACGAGAAGCCGAGGCCTTATAAGAAAAGCGCGAACCAACTTGTGAACCCGTTGTGTCACTATGTCTCAACAAGAAATTCCCTGAGTGATGCGTTCAAATAGGCTCTAACCTTTGCTAGCCCTTGAAAACAGAACTTATAGCCTGTCCGAAAATAACCTTTACATGTTCGCTTGGGCTACGGAAGACATGCCAGGGATCTACATCAACATAACATGTCACAAACTCAATGTCAACCCAACTTTCAAATCTGTAAAACAAAAAAAGATGAATGCTGGGACCAGAACGCACCACCACAGTCAATGAAGAGGTCGATGAAATCCTCAATGTCGGATCCATAACGGAGGTCAGGTATCAAGACTTGCTCGCGAACCCCGTTGTAGTCGAAAAGAAAAACGGAAAGTGGCAAGTTTGCATTGATTTCATCGATCAAAACATGGCATGTCCTAAATATAGCTTCCCATTTCCGCACATCGATCGCTCAGTAGAAGCAACGGCAAGGAACAAACCCTTATCTTTCATGAACGCTTTCTTGGGGTACAACCAAATGATGACGAATCCCGACAATCGTGAGAAAACTGCATTCATCACAGATCGTGGCACATATTGTTACATAGTAATAATGCCTTTGGTCTCAAGAACGCAGGCGCGACTTACTAACGCCTCGTAAACCGCATGTTCTCGAGCAGCTTGAAAAAAATATGGAGGTTTACATCGATGATATGCTCGTAAAATCTCTCAAAGGACGCGAACACGTCGCTCATCTGCAGGAATGTTTCGAAAGACTAAACCTGCAAACATGAAACTAACCCCGGCCAACGGCTTGTTTACAGTGGCATCAGGGGAGTTCCTTGGATATCTAGTCACGTATCGTGAAATCAAAGCTAACCTAAAACATTCATTACGCTGATCGAAATGGCATCTCTGAGGACAAAACCATAAGTACAAAGGTTAACAGGGAGAGTCACAGAACTTCATTGCTTCATCTCGCGATCGACGGACAAAAGCTTACCCTTCTACGACACCTTGAAAGGGAACAAAAAATTCGATTGGTCCGAGGAATACGAAAAAGCTTTCCAACAGATAAAGCATTACTTAACCACTACCCCCCCCCAATTCTTGTGAAACCTGTCAAAGGGGAGCCTCTATTTTTATACATTGCAGTATCAACCACGGCTGTAAGCGGTGTTCTCATCAAAGAAGAATGTGGAGAGAAAAAACCGAATTATTTAAGTAAGTAAAACCTTGTTAGATGCCGAGACACGATACCCTCAAATGGAAAAGCTGGCACTCGCTGTCGTGATGTCAGCACGACAACTGAGAGCATACTTCCAAACGCACGCAATCGGTTACACACTTCTTCTGCAACAAAACACCATTGCTACTCTAGAGAGAGAGAGAGAGAGAGAGGGCTAGGATTGGAGAGAGATAAACCTATCACTTACAGAGAATATCTCTAACTCCTTTTTTCTTTACTCTATTTCTTATATGCAATTTATTTAGTGTTTAATTATGTTCTTTATAATCATGTCTGAGTAATTCAATTGTTTGATTTAAGGGTTTTCAAAGGTAACCTATGAATTGGTAATGCTGTATTGATATTAAGGATATTTAACTATTTATGTATCTAGTTTGTTCTTTTTGCGTGGATTAAGACTGACCACCTTAAACCTAGATCTTAGGATTGATTGGCACAAGTGAAAGCTTGGTAAATTACCTGAACCAAAAATTTAGATGATCTAAGCTACTAGATAAATATGAGAATTGATTTAATAGGTTAGAGAACTTATCAAACTTTGTCGCTGAATCTGTTAGAAGTAGCATCGATCGACGGTACATCATAACTATTGACCTACGCTCCCATAAGGATTAACAATTGTTTACCTGAGTTAGAGTGCAGAACAATATTTAATAAACCCTTGGTAATTACTTAGCTACATCTTCATCATACCTAAGAATTCCCTAAGTACAATTTATTTCCATTTCAAATAACCCTACAAACCAATCTTACAATCACGTTACTGCTTATTAATCTTTGTCTAGTTTCATTACAAAACAATAAATCTATTGAGTAATCATAGAGTCTCTATTGATTCGATCCCTAAGTACTAAAGCTGAACCTATTATTTGAAGGAGTTGTTTGGGTCAAGACGGAAATCTTGAAATCAACGTCCAAGATTTCTAAGACTATCCACCTAAGGAAACTCATTCCGAATAATTTCATGAGTATCATAGAGAATAAGCTTCAGGACGACGAAGAACCGGGAACACTGTCTAGTCGCCAATGGGAGACTAGACATAAAATATTTTTAGTCGCCATGGGCGACTAGGCACAAAACATTGTCTAGCCGCCCATGGGCGGCTAGACAAGTAACACTGTATAGTCGTCCATGGGGGACTAGACAAGTAACACTGTATAGTCGCCCATGGGCGACTAGACATGGAACATTGTTTATTCTCCCTTGGGCGACTAGACACTCAACAATGTCTAGTCGCCCATGGACGACTAGACACACAAAAATGTCTAATTTCCCGTGGGTGATTAGACCACACCATCTTCATATGAGATGTCTCTTGTTTCGTCTCGATTGGAGTTTCCGTTGATGTTTTTTGATAAAAAACGTAAAAACTTGTTTTCTCGCCAAAATTTCAAGTCGATCGTGTAAAATGAAAATGGTTAACTTAAAAAACAATGTTGTCTAGATTACCTGATTGGTTTATTATTTTGCGGAACCAACATCGTGTAAACGTATGAACGACGAATTTTTCAAAAGAAATCGTAAAAATCACTAAAATCGTGAAACAACTGAAAGGATCTAATATACGATAAAGACTTACTTACGATTTTAGATGGAATGAACACAATTGCATTGATGGTCAACCAGATTGCCGCAGAGGATAAATGGAAAATAAGATAATTTTCAAGTTTCATGATAATTATGGAAAATCAAGAAGATAAGGAAGATTTCCGCTGAAGATAAACTCGAATCGGGGGCTTAAAAGGAACGGCGACCGACCTTGGAGACATATATAAGAGAAGCCAAGAAAAATAGCAAAGGGGCCCAAAAATTAGGTTTTGGGAGAAATTATTGTTAGCTTTAGGAGAACTTAGGATCTAGGCGGCTAGACTAGCGAGCTTGATACTTAGAACAGTTTACTGTTTTGTTTCTTTGGTTCTCCACTGTTGAAGAATTTTAGTCAACTTTGTTGTCAGTGAATCTCTGTAACTTTACTTCGTCTTAATCAATAAAACGCCACTGTAAAATCTCATTGACATATTATTGTCGCTTTTTCGTATTTGTGTGATTACGCATGGAATCCAGGACCTCAAGGAAAGTTAGGATTTCTTAGATTTTCTCTGAATCACTAAAATCGACAGTGCAAATTTTGGTTCCTACAGTTTGGCGCTAGAAGGAGGGGGGGGGGGTCGGATTATCGAACTCTATAATCACTGAACGATCAAGACGCGACATGTCTAACTAAGCAGACAGTGCCACCATCTCTTTCAAGTATAGAGGCCAACCCTCACAACGAGCTCCTTGTCATCGAGTTGACAATCCAAGATATCGATGTCACAAGAGTATTGGTCGACACTGGAGCTCGGTCGATATTTTCTTCAAATAAACCCTCAAGAGAATGAAAACCGAACTCTCTGAAATCACAGAGAGAATTAGCCCGATTGTGGGATTCTCGGGAGAAGCCGGCTCAATTAACCTCGCGTTTAAAGCTAGGAGCATAACCAGAGTCGTGGAATTTTTAGTCGTCATTTACCCAACATCGTACAATGCAATCATGGGCGTTCCATGGCTGAATTCCATGCAAGCTATACATTCAACATACCACATGTGTGTCGAATTTCCGACTGCCTCCAGAATCAAAAAAAGAATTGGGGTGATCTAAAAATATCGCAAGTCTGTTTCACTACAGAATTAAAACGAAAGAATTCAAAGGTACAAACTCTGTCGAAAAAGAAAAAGCAATCGACTTCCCTCGAAAACGCCCTAGAAAAAGATGAAACGGAAATCTTTTGGCAATTACGGAAACCCGAGGCCTTATAAGAAAAGCGTGAACCAACTTGTGAACCTGTTGTGTCAGTATGTCTCAACGAGAAATTCCCTGAGCGTTGCGTTGAAATCGGCGCTAACCTTTGCGAGCCCTTAAAATTGAAACATATAGCCTGTCTGAAAATAACCATTACATGTTCGCTTGGGCTGTGGAAGACATGGATCGACATCAACATGACATGTCACAAACTCAATGTTGACCCAACTTTCAAACCTTTAAAAAAAAGGAAAAATCTGGGACCAGAACTCCTAACCGCAGTCAATGAAAAGGTCTATAAAATCCTCAACGTCGGATCCATAACGGAAGTCAGGTAACCATACTTTCTCACGAACCCCGTTGTAGTCGAAAAGAAAAACAGAAAGTGGCGAGTTTGGTCTCGGCACATATTGTTACAGAATAGTGTGTTTGGTCTCAAGAACATAGGCGCGACTTATCAACGCCTCGTAAACCGCATGTTCTCCGAGCAGCTTGGAAAAACTATGGAGTTTTACATCAATGATATGCTCGTAAAGTCTGTCAAAGGATGCGATCATGTTGCCCACCTGCAGGATTGTTTCGAAAGACTAAACCTGCAAACATGAAACAAAACCCGGCCAATTGCAGGTTTGCAGTGGCATCAGGGGAGTTCCTTGGATATCTAGTCATGTATCGTGGAATGAAAGATAATCCAAAAAAAAATCAATGCGCTGATCGAAATGGCCACTCCGAGGACAAAACGAGATATACAAAGGTTAACAGGGAGAGTCGCAGCACTTAATTGCTTCATCTCGCGATCAACGGACAAATGCTTATCCTTCTACGACACCTTGAAAGGGAACAAAAAATTGAGTGGTCGGAGGAATGCAAAAAAGCTTTCAAACAGTTAAAGCAGTACTTAACCACTTCCCCAGTTCTTGTGAAACCTATCAAAGGGGAGCCTATATTTCTATACATCGCAGTATCAATGACGGCTGTAAGCAGTGTTCTCATCAGAGAAGAACACAGTGAGCAAGAAAACAAATTATTTATGTAAGTAAAACCTTGTTGGATGCCGAGACAACCCTCAAATGGAAAATCTGGCACTCTCTGTCGTGATGTATGTACGACAACTGAGAGCATACTTCCAATAGCACGCAATCGTAGTCCTCACCTCGTTCCACAAACGATTTTTCCCAGTCCCAGTCAATCACGGAGGTTAGCAAGGTGGGCAGTCAAACTAACTGAATACGGTATTAAGTATCAGGCGATGACTTACGCAAAGTCTCGAGTACTCGCCAATTTCTTGGTAGAACTCCCCCACCGAGGTATGACAAACCAAGAACAAAATTCTACATGGACCCTTAATGTCAATGGGTCTTCATCCAAACAAGGGTGGGGGGGGATGGAATTCAACTCACGTCCCCTACAGAGGAATTGTTGGAACAATCATTTAGACTAATTTTCACGCTTTAAACAACAAAGCCGAGTACGAAGCTCTTGTCGCGGGTTTGCGGCTAGCTCATGGTGTCAAGATACGCAATACCCATGTGTACTGCGATTCCCAAAAAGGAGAAAATCAATACATCGGGGAATACAAAGAAAGAGACGATTGAATGGATGCATATCTAAAACTCGTCCAGGATCTAACTTAGAACTTCGATCAATTTGCTCTCATCTTAATTCCCCACGCGGAAAACGCCCATGACGACACCCTAGCGGCCATAGCTTCAAGTTCGGATACGGGTCTTAGAAGAGTAATCCCCGTGGAATCCATAGAGCATCCAAGCATCGGGCCACCAGTCATCATAAACCTAATCAACTAGCAATACGGTTACGACAATGACATCCAACCCAAGGAAAATTTGGGACAATCCGAATATGGTTTAGATAAGCCATGGATGGAAACAATCGTAGGGTACATCAAACGGGACACTCCCTGAAGAAAGAGGGCGGCACAAAAAAATTAAAACCCTGGCCATGCGATACGTTCTAGTGGACGGAGAACTCTACAAATGGAGGTTCTCCGGATATCTTATGACCTGCGTGGAAAGAGACAAAACGCGTAAAATTATGGAAGAGGTCCACTTTGGATCTTGCGGAAATACTTCTGGCGGGACATACCTCGCAATCAAAATAAAACTCCACAGATATTTTTGCCCAACGATGATCAAAGATTGCGAGAGATTTGCACGAAAGTGCGAACAATGCATAAAGCACACACCAACAATGCACCAACCAGCAGAAGTACTCTCGTCAATTTTGGCATCATACCCGTTCATGCGTTGGTCGATGGACATCGTCGGTGCCATGCATATGTCCAAACAGAAACACTTTCTCTTAGTCTTAACAGATTTCTTCTCGAAATGGGTTGAAGCAGATTCATACGCAATCATAAAGGACACCCAAGTAAAAAAAACTACATATAAAAAAATATCATATGCAGGCACGGAATCCCGCATGAAATTGTAATAGACCACGGTTCGTGGACTCGACCGACTGGCAGCACCATCAAACAAAGGGAACAGTAAAAAAAAAGACATACAGAAACTGATCTAAAAACCGAAAAAGGTGACGCAAATACCTTAGCAAAAGCGGCAGCAGCGTCTAAATGTGCCCCTCGCTCTTGGTGATTTTCTGGAACAGGAAGAACTCACTCTCTTTCCCTTATCAAATAAGCTAGGGATGCCGCGCCTCCGGATCCTCCAAAATAGCAACTTCATTTGTATGCTCGAACGACCAGCGAAGAGCAGCGCCCACGACATCCATGTCTGACGAAGAAACTATTCCTTCACTATGAACTCTCTTGCGAACACGCCCTGACCCTTCGACTTGGTCAGGCAATACTGAAGGATCAAGGTGGGGGCTGTGGATCGTACTTGGGACGTCCCATCGCCTCCTTCAGTCGCGTCAAGAGACTCTTCCCCAAACTCAGATCGCATCTGAGGCACCTATGTGCCTTATGCTGTCACAGCAAGGGGGTCCACCACCGTCGGGGCTGGGGATGAAGAGCCCAGAAAGTTGATAATCTTCGCGGTATCCGTAGCTATGGCTTTGCAGCTCTCTGAGGAAAAGTAAGCCGACAGGAAGAACCGCGCACCAACTGTTGAGACTGAGTCAAAAAACTAGACTCTTCAGCATGTTTCTGGCTAACCTTATCTGCTCAAACTCTTGCTGGTAAACATGTAGGTAACGAACAACAAAACAGTCATAAAAATAGAGAGGGAACAAAAGAAAAAAAAATTGAATGAAATCAAATCTCGTAGCTGAGAAGACTGACGAGGAGAAGTGCGAACCGGAGGCGAGTTTGGAAGAGGATCCCAACTGAAATACTGAGTTCATCGAGCACCCTCGTTCTACTAATAAAAGGCCAGCCGACGACCCCATCACGAATACGGCATACAAGTAGAAAAGACGCTCTTATAAAGGCTCCATCCCAGAAGTATCAAGCAACTTTATCCATACAGAGGGTAGCCGGGAATGATCAAAATTCCCCAATGAAGCCTTGCTAGCCTCAAAGAAGAAATATTTTTCTCTCCATTTATCTCTCCCAGGAATTTCAGTCAGGATCTTGCAATGTGCACAAGGAGAAAAATAAAATGTACCCTCGAAGCCAAGATTCCTTTTTATAGAACAAAGATTAACCATGTCGAGGACACTCAAAGGAATACTCATCTCCCAGGAAAGAACCAAGAGACCCGTCACGCGACAAGCAATGTTCGACAGAATAGGAAAAACTAATCCACACATCTCAAAGAATATTTTGTAGGCACAAAGAATCCAGACTTCACTCACTCAGGGAATTCAATTCTCAACGGGGGAGACAGTCGAATCTCGTCAGGAATCCCGAACAACTACCTGAAAGCGACAAGCGTATCTCCGTCATCTTTGATCGAACATGAGGACCAAACAGCTCTCCTTCCTGAATCGCAATGGAAACGTGCCCAGCCATTAAGGATCTACGGAGTTGAAGAGAATATCCACGGTTCATTTAAAAAAAGACAAAGTTAGAATGAAAAAAATACTTCCTTCAACAACGGAGACTCTTCGAATATTAATGGAGTGAAAACCTAGATGTCACAGCAGTTATTGAGGACGTGGGGACTCGCACCATCTAAAGTATCAAAAGAAGAGAAATCAAATTATGCGTCGGATCTTCGAAAGTGCCCTTGTATCGAACGGTAACCATAGCTTCAAAAGTCTTATTGAAATCAAACCGATTAGTCAGAAAATATGATGAACCGAATGCGTACTAGCTAAGGAGCATAAAATACGAAGCCAAGACTACGTAGAGTAGAGAGATCAGAAATTTTCAGACACACACACACACCTGAGGAGATCGACTTAGTTGAGATCTAGATTACTCTTTCTCTATTGTATTTTTTTTGTACTTTGGTCTTAGTGTATTAACGGATTCACTCTTATTAATATATTTTGGTGCAAACTACCTTAAGGATCTACTCACATAGACATTTTCCCTAAATCTTACTTGACATGCCTGTTTTTATTGTTCTAGTAGGATATAAATATCCTAAGCAATTAGCTATCAAATTAACCCTAGTCTTAAAACTAAAATAATACTCTTGCCAAAAGAGATCAAGTGTAGTACTTAGAGATCGAATCCACAGAGAGCAATGACACCCAATAGATTTCTTATTTCTAAAGATTAAGCTAGGTGAAAATAAATATTATTGGTAATCAATCAATTAAGAAAATATTCTTTATCAAGAAGTAAATATGCAATATGGAAATATGCTAATAATGCAAATATGGAAATATTATAATAACCTCACTAGATGCAAATGTAAATATGCTAGATCTAGGGTTTCAAGCCTAATGGATTATAGGGAATATGAAGCACATAAATGTAAATATTCTAGAACTCAAGTATTAACTATTCTGACCCTTTTAACTCCAACTCTCATATGCGAGCAAAAGGAAAGACCATCGATCGACCGCTAAGGCTTGATGCCGATCGACGGTGAATTCAGAAGGAAGTGTGAATGATATTTGACAAGTCCACCAGACTTATCAGACCAGATCTCGCATGCGCCTAACAACCTAGTTCCATGAAGCCTATTCTGGCACAGAACTTACTCTCGTAGTCGTCCATGTCATACTTTTGAGATTTAGTTAACTACTCTAGAATGCAAGCATTAAGCACAACTCAATTGGTGGATATTAACTTAACCTAGCAATCCTTCTTTTGGGCTAATCCATGATTGCTATCATTCAACCCTAAATCTAGTTGATAACTACTTAGGCCTAATTAAAGAAAGAACAATAGTCTTAATATAATGCACAGATAAAATATTGGGGTTCCAATACAAATCTCTCTAAGTAGTTATGAATCTTCTCCCCTAAAAATCCTAAAATTATAAGACCCAAAACTCTTTGTGCACACCTTGTACACCCCTCTCTTGTCTCTCAATACATAAGCATAAATATAAAAACCACAAAACTTAGGTCAAAACTCGTCGAGGGCATTCTCATCATTTGTCTCTAAGTTGGGTTTTTAAGTCGGTTGTCTGCGATTTGGATGTCGATCGAAGGCAAGTGTGCAGCATCGATCGACCTTGGTCTCTTATCCTCGGTTGACTCCAAGGTTGTGTTGTCAATCGACGACTATCTTGTACTTCGACTTCTCAAATGGTCAGCTACGGATTCTTCTCCTCTAAATGCTCTAAAAGCTCCAAGTATCTTTATATATCTCCAAAATGTTCCTGCACCTGTAAAGACTCTAAAACATAGCCTAGACACACATATTAGACCCTAAATAGAGTCTATAACATGGCCTAAAACTGGTAATAAATAGGCTATATCAACTTCCCTAGACTTACACTTTTGTTTGTCCTCAAGCAAACTAAGCCTGTGAAAGAGGTTTTGAAAAGCGGAGACTCACATAATGTCTAAGTAAAACTGTCACCCTACTTTGTTGCAACCACATCCTATCAAGCCAATCACAGAAAAAAATATATACCCTATCCTAGTATAGCAACCAAATTCATTCTACCAACAACTTAGCAAAAACTAGTCTGACTCACCCCTATGCTGATTTCATTTCTTTGTATAAAATAAAAGTGTAGGCTTTACCTTGGGAGTATTGATTAAAGGACACATGAATTCATACCACTGCAAGTATCTGAAGAATTAGGCACAAAGTCTTCTATGATTCCTTTCTTCCCCCTTTTCTCTCTGAATCTTTTTAGATCTCAAACTTAATGGACAATGATGCTGATACAGTCCATCTTGTCATCTCATTTTTGATTTTCTTCTTCTTTTGTTTTGTTTTCTTTTTTTTCTTTTGTTTTTTGGGCAAAGTCGTAGGCGAATAGCGGGCTTATCAGTAATGTACCTACCCCTCGCTTCCAACTATGTGTTATCGTTCCTACGAATTAGAATAATGTGGTCATAAGTAATGTACCTACCCCTCTGCATCTTGAGAAGTCATCCCAATCTGTTAAGCTTTTAGGTAGATGCTGAAGAGAAAGAGAGAAGGGAACCAAAGGTGAAATGACTTGTACCTACAAACTTGCAGAAGGAATCCGATCCAGTGTATACTAAGCCCAAAGCAAGCATATAATGTCAGGATTAGTGTTGGAAATCAGCTTCGGTTCCTTCAAACTTTCTAAGCAAGTGTGATATAGTGGTAGGATGATCCACTTTGGTATCTATAGTAGTCTCTGCAAACAACATTCTAAAAATGGTGCTAAACTGTGGTTAGTCAATTATAAATCTTGATCATAATCCGCTTCTTGACTCAATAAAACATTTTGAAAAACTTATATACATAGTAAATAAACCTCAAAACAAATCAAATAGCATTAGCGAACCTCCCCCGGACTTAAATTACATTGTCCCTAGTGTAATACGTCTCATATTGGTTAGGAAAAATTAAATCATAAGTAAATTTAAGTAGAAAAGTCGATACCAGACTTTGTAAAAGAGTGTCAATTAATGGTAGGCGTATGGGTTTGATCATTGGTCGTGATCCATTGTCGACTGATGGTGCCTCTATGGTGTCGATCGATGGTTGACTCAAATAGTCTACAAAACAAGGTAAAACTCGAAATAAATAGTAGTATAAGTAAAAATTAAATAAAGTCTTACTAAACAGTGGGGTGCCTCCCACTCAGCGCTTGGTTATAGTCTTAAGCTTGACGTTGTGAACTTTTTGACTAGTATGGAGGTGGATCAACAATTGGAAAACAAGTGTCTACATCTTCTTTGCTCTTCTGAAACCATGTACCAATGACGCTCTTAATTGTCTCATCTCCTATGGTTTTCTCATTCCTTATAACCGCTCTAGCAACCTCCATTGAATGCATACCCCCTTGTAGTTTCTCAATTAGCATTCAAAGTCTGGGAGCTGTAGTCTCTGATATATCCTCCAATCGCTGAGAAATATCTTCCTTCATCATGCTATGAGAAAAAGCAATTTCATCGAACCTATCTTCCAATTGTATTTCTGCTGCTGTCCTATGTATGTTGGCTTCAGTGTCGATCGATAGCCTGATGTTGCCGTCGATCGATGCCAGCACGTCTGCCCCAATCGCATGCTGTCTCTGAACAATATCCAAATCTTGCTTTATCTCATCCATGTGTGTGGTCAGACCGATGAGGCAGTTGTCTATAGGATAGTAAACATCATCTAGCCTCCTGTAGAAATCATCCAGTGACATCTCTTGAGCTCTGTAGATCTCATGCACAATATCATCAATCTCTTCTGTGTTGTATGTCTTTTGATTCTTCATAGACATAGCAATCTTTGCTGCATGTTTAAACATAAGTAGCTATTCTCAAACAAATTAGCTCTCTCTAGAACTGCTCTGATGTCTTCAGCTTGCACATTCACTACTCTTTCATCTATAGCTCGTGCAATACCATTCTCATCTCTGTACATATCATACTCATCTTTCTTTTACCAATGGAAAAGTCTTTTACCCTTACCATAAAAAAATCTTGTACCTTACTCGAAACGCCACTCGATCGATTGTGGAGAATTGTACGCATTGGGTAGACAAAATTTGTGTACCTCCAGGAAGGGGTTATTGATCGATGCACGATGGATTCTGTCGATCGATCTAGGATTCTTGGGAGTGTATGGAACATTACAGGTCGTCTCGTTCTTTTGCTCCTCAATGTCGATCGATGCTGTATGATGCCCGTTGATCGATGGCTGCTGATGTTGTCCAAATAAAGTTCCCGATCCATTATCTATAATAAGGGCATCTGCTACATCCTCCTTAGATAAGTGTAGGATTCTCCCATGAAGAGCCCGTGCACATCCCTCTGGGTCTTTGAAATTCCGAACTCATCCGGTATAAGATTACCAATATTTGTATCTTCTGCTCCAAGTTCGTGTTCTGGTTGGCGTCTGATGTTGTTCGATGGTTAGGAGTAGCCGACGATTGATGCTCGATTATCAACTGTCACGTTCATCACCCAGCCATCGTCTTCTGATGCTAGGCCGCAATATTCAATTTGCTCTTCCTCTCTGTAATGTTCGTCGTATCCTTCTCAAGCTTCACCGTATACTTGGCATGTCGGACATGTGTCGATCGATGGTGTATGGTGACCGTCAATCGATGCTCGATAACCATATTGTTGCCCGAAAAGGTTTCCAGATCCATTAGCCATGGAAAGTATATCTGCTATATCTTCCCTCGTGACATTTAGTAGTTTGTCATCCATAACTCTTGCGTGACTGTCTGGATCTCTCATGACATTGAACTCATCTGGTTGTATATAACAATATTACTTCTCGCATTCTGCAGCATAATCTAGTTTGGACTCTTCTGTTAGGTCAATATCGATCGATGGCATAAGGGGACCGTCGATCGATGGCATAAGGGGACCGTCGATCAATGTCAATTTCCCGAGTTGATGAGAAATATGAAAACACCAGCCTCTTCCATTGCAATACCACGGTACTCGATTATCTCTTCTTCTCTGTAGTACTCATCGTACTCGGGGTAGTTTGGGTTGTAACAACCATCTGCATGGCAGTTATTGATATGTTATGGAGTATAGTTTTCGATCAATAACGAATTGTGGGTGTCGGCCGATTGTTGAATTGCAAACGCGTTGATCTATTGTCTTGGCTGGGTATCGATCAATGCTCCATATTTTGATTCTTCATTGAAGTCATAATCTCAGAAGCATGTGGCCACAAGCTATGCATCATCACACAATTCAATTAGAGTAGCCTTTTTCTTATTCTTGACAGGTTTATAGAAAATATTTTGATCAATTAGAGTTAGATACAACCTGTTTAATTTCATATCACAGATAGCTCCCACGGTAGCAATGAATTATCTCCCAAGTAGTAGTGAAGATTTCCAACCTATCCTGATTTCCATCATGTGGAAGTCTACTGGAAATATGGTGTTGTTAGTCTGTACTCGAACATCTTTTACCATCCCTCTTGAGTTCACTTTGGAGCAGTCTACAAATGTGAAGGAATCATTGGAGGGTTCCACTTTCAGGTTCAGCTCCTCTGCCATAGTCTTTGGCATAATGCTCACTGATGATCCAGTATCATAGAGGGCATTGGGGTATTCATTGCCCTTGATAAAGAATAGAACCACGAACTTCCCATGATCACTTTTCTTCTTCAGATAAGTCCTCTGTTTCATCTTTTTGTGAGATGATTGAACATGATCTCTATATCATCGTATGTCGCCCTTGTTTCCCTGAAAAACATCCATAACCTGTGAGTATAATAAGCTTCATCAAAAGGAGTATCTAAAGGAATTTTGAAAACTCTTTTGGTAAAGCTATCTATCTCCTTTTCATTGGCTTCTCTGCATTAAATTTTGGGGATCTTTTGCTTCCTCTTGGAGTGTCTCTCATCTTCTCTATCAAGGTCCATACTTTTAGATGTGTCAGTATTCTGTTCTGAAACCGTTTTGGTTGGATGCACAATCAAACTCGCAGTGATGCTTGGCAGTCGAACCGGCTTCCTCATGTGTCGATCGATCCTCATGTCGCATTGTTGATCGATACTTCTATCTCTTTGTCAGTCGATTGTCCCATATAGGTGTCGATCGATGTTAGTCGATTCACACGAAGCCACTGATGCTGCAGGAATCATTGTCGATTGATGCTCATAGTGTGGTGTCGATCGACACCGATTCGAACTGCCGAATGACATGGGACTTTCCACATGAAAATCTCCTTCTTGGAGCTTTTTCCTCTTAACTTCCTGCCAAAAATCATCATCAATCAATGCATTGATGTGGTGCTTCTGTACAGCCTTTATTTTTTCTTTGATCAGGCTCTCATGCCTCCTAATGGTTTCACTTGTTTGCAGCACTTGATTATCTAGCTTCTTAACATGGGTGTTGAGATTTTTGAACTTGGTGTTGAGGTTGAGGTACAAACCATCTATCTTTCCATTGAAATCCATAGTCATCTTCTGCTGTCCCTCTAAAACTTTGTCAACCATTTCTTCGATCATGCTTTCTTGAGTTTCTGGAGGAGGATTCTGGTAGTAGGAAGATCCAAAAGTTTTGATGTTGTTGAAGGGTTTTTGCTGAATTTTGATTAAAGTTACTCCTTTGACCATTCCCATAGTAGTTCATGTTCAAACCTGGATTCCCTTGTCTCTGAAAACCATTCCTATCAATGTAGATCACAACCTCTTCTTCAATCTCATCATCTCCGGATTCTATTGCTTCTACTTCAGAAAAAGTGACCTGCTTCCTGAAGAATTTCTGAACACTATCCAGTTTTGCCTGTACTTCTTCAATCTGATCCATGCTCAAAGTTGGAGTTGATTTCTTCCTTTTAAAGTCTGTGTTCTTGGTGGTGCTGTTGGATGTCAGATTCTCAATCAACCTTGTAGCTTCTTCAGGATTCCTAGTGTTGAAATTTCCCTCACTAGTTGTATCAAAGCCATCAGATACTGTAATCCAATACCTGTGGGAACCGAAATTCGCATTGTCGATTTCTGTTGAATTAGGAACGTAGGGTAAACCCTATATCCCAGAGATCTCGGATATCTGCTAAACCACACACCAATCATTCAGAATATAAAGTAAATATAGAAAAATAAAAGGAAGAATCGAAAAGAGAGCAAGTCGATGTCATATTCCAAATTTGCGTATGAGCGTTTATATCAAGATAAAAGCCTTGGCTATGAAAGCTGTCGGCGAGATCCCTAGTTCTAACAACCTAAGACTGAAAAACCCTGGTTGAGTCGCAGCTCGAATAACAAAAACGAAAAGTTGCCTAAAATAAGTGCTATGTTTGCTCTGAGTAGAGATTTTCGTGTGTCTTGCATCATCACCGTCAAAGTCCTTATATACTCCTCTAGAGGCGGTTTTCTTTTTCCCCTTCTGCCCTTGGTCGAATTTATCGCTTCACGGAAATTTTCCTTTTTTTCCTCGATCTTCATGATTATCTTTGGAAACTTAAAATTTATCCTACGATCATGACATTTATCTGCCGAACTTAACATTTATCCCTTCCTGCAAAATAAAAGATAAACTATCACAAAGTTTGGGCTCGATTTCGGATAAAATCACGAGTGGGCCTTTAGCTGAGCTTTAGACCTTCTCGGGCTGTTTTTTGACTTAAGTGTTTTTACGATTTTATCGAAAGAGCATTCTTAAGACAATGCCATCCGAGAGATACGTTCATTTGTATGGGGTGGGCGACTCCAGGTGTTTAGTTTACCGTTATCATCTTATATGATTGACACGATCCTTTCACGAGAAAACGAGTCCTTTCAGTAGAGTTCCAACGTTAGCCTCGATTGAGACGAAACAAAGATAAGTTCGATCAATTTTCGAAAGAAGGAGTTACAAGGAAGAAGTGAAAATGGATTGATTGATCTAACTCCCCGAACGGGCAAGTTGGATTGCTCATGGTACCTAACTCGCCCGTTTGGCAAGTTAGGCTTGTCCAACTCGTCAAACGGGCGAGTTGGTTTATCCAACTTGCCCGTTTGGCGAGTTTGGCCTTTCCAACTCGCTGAAAGGATGATTTGGTCGTCTTGATCTACCCAACTCGCCGAACGGGCGAATTGGTCGGCCCACGCTATCCAACTCACCAAATGGGGAGTTGGTCGGCCCATGATGTCCAACTTGCCCGTTAGGCAAGTTGTACTGTTCCAACTCGCCAAACGGGCGAGTTGGTCAGCCCACGCTGCCCAACTCCCCAAACAGGCAAGTTGGTCAGCAAGCATCGCCAACTTTCCCATTTGGGTGAGTTGCTTAGTTCTTTTGATTCGATTTGTTCGTTCGACGAGCTGGACGTCTTGCTCGGCCAAATTTTCCGTCCAGGGAGTTGGATGATCGAGCCTTCTAGTTGTTTCGTTGTGTTTCCGTTCGGGGATACGTTGACCCGAGGTCTTAAGACAAACTCTTCTTGATGGCTCACTTATGCAGACCATTCCTTCGTGATCAGCCGAGATTTCACTTCGTTTTTCCCGTTCCTCTTTTTCTGAGATATTATCTCTTTTTCACAAAGGGCACATTTCCCGGTAGGTCTTTGACGTTGATTCCATCATAACCGATTTTGACCGCAACCGTTAGCCCCCTAGCTCGTTAGAAATGTGATGTTCTTGCGAGCGTTTTTGGGGCATATTGGATAAATTAGGCAAAATCCGAGGTCAGAAGCCTGGGGGTGAAATAGTGAATCCTTTCTTCTATAAGTATGTGGAGTGGGTTTTCAAATTCTTCATTTGCACATTTCCACAAACTTTTTTCAAGAATCAAAAGTTTTTCTCCTCTCTTTCCTTCCTTTGGCGAAAAGAAAGTTATGTCTTCAAGAAGAAATGTTTCCTCAAGGCCTCTTCACGACCGTTATGTCCATGAGGGTTCCAGCTCGCAACACAATGATGCTGGGCCAAAGGTGCTCATTCGATTGATCCTGAAGTAGCTGAGGCGTATTGGGTGGCCAGGGGAGAAGTGAAACCTCCTAGACCTGGTACGGGGGCCTTGCCTCCGTTTCATGCCAACCCTATGGAGGGTTGTCCCAGCAGAAGGTATCCGAATGGGCTTTCTGCCACCCGGAGCCATTGCTGAGTTCCTGAGTTAGTCGACTTTCGTCTTCCAGAGGTTAAAGAGGTTGCTGAATCACCGCCCGAGGGTTACTTCACTTGTTGTGAGGCGTACCTAATGCAGTGCCATTTGTGGTTTCCCATTCCCGAGATCATGGCACGACTTCTCGACTGTTCCAAGATATCAATTAGTCAAATAAACCCGTGTGGTTTGCAGCATATTGTCGGGATTCTTGTGCCGAGTTACGAATTAGGTATGACCCTTGATTCCAACCATCTCGACGCTATACTTAAACCGGTCGGGAAGTAGTCCATAGTTCAGTTGAGGCTTCGAATAAAAATAATTAGAAAAGGGGGGGGCGAAAGGTCATAAAAACGAGGGTTCGGGATCGGGGATGACGATCATAAGGGAATTTGTGTCGAACTATCATAACTGGCGGGAGCACTTCTTTTTTGTCCTCGTTAACGATGTGTATGTAGAAGCAAATGGCCTCTCCATCTTTAGGACTAAATGGGGTCGGAAAGGTATCATTGATCAAGGGTCGCCTCCTCTCTCTTTTTTCGGTTTTGGTGAAGTTCGATCTCTAATATATTTTGTTTACATTTTAATTTTAGAGACAAATCTTTTCCCTCCGAGTCCGAAAGGTCTAGATACCATCTGACACTTTCTTTGCGGTCTCCCGTGTTTTTGGAAAATGTTTAACCCAAAAAGGGTTAGCCATGCTATTGCTCTCCACCGTTCTCGGTACAAGCCAGATCTGCCGGTAGAGTAAGAGTCGGAGGCAACCATGGATGGATTCGTTCCGTGTACGGTTTGCAAAAGAGAGGAAAGATCGAAGACTCGCAAGGAAAAACACATAGTTGTCGAAGATGAAGCGGCAAACATGTGGTGCTCCCCCGACAACATACTAAGAGACTACCTAAATAGTCAAGTAGGCAGGAGTAGTGGTGAACAGGACGATCTCGATGAGCTGCTTGGTTTTGACTATCCTCCGAGCATAGGTGGGTCTAGCGAGACTCCAGTGTTTACCCAGGTGTCGAGGATGGTCAAAGGGGTAAGTTTTTATTATTCTCTTTTGGGGACGAGCTTTTTATTGAATTTGAGATTCTTCGCAGGGTCTCCTTATGATGAACCGAGGACTTGACGCTAGCTGCAAGGAGGCATGCATGACTCAGTTCAGGGCTAAGACAGCCAACAATGAGATTGCTCGTCTGAGAGATGAGTTGAAAAGTTCTCGTCGTCGTGAGAGGGAGTCGGTCGCGATGGAGGTTCGTCGCGCTTATAGGCGACGGAAGAGAGAAATGGCTGAAGTCATGAAGACCCGTCTCGAAAAGTTCTCGTATGATATATAGGAGCTTACGAAGGGTTATAAGGACTTCGGGGATTATCGCGAGTGTCACGGGCTGTAGGAAGACTATACCTCACGCAGGCCCCTGCTTATTCATTTGGTGCCGAATGTGCGAGGCAGACCGAACGCATGAACGAGAGGGACATGGACTTTGCGATTCCTCAGATCGAGGAGAGGATTTGGGAACAGTGGAATCCGATTCCTGTTTCTCCCGATGCGGTGGAGGCCGAGGTGGGGACTGCTGATGAGATGGGTGAGGTAAACTAGGCGACGGCTTCTCTGGATGTCAATGAATATTCGCTCGGTAGATCGATGACCGGGTGCTTTGTATTTGACGAGTAATGGCGAGGTCACGACTGATTCGGGAATGTGTTCTTCTGCATTATTGTATGTTTCTGTTTCGTTCGTTTTCGGCCGACTATGGTCGTATGTAGCTGGACGGCCGAGTGTGTCCTTGAATCCCTATCTTTTATTAGCTTTCATTCGAACAGTGCTTTTTATGATAAGTGGTTTTTAAAAAGATGTTTGGAATTTGTTTAGTGTAGAAAGGAAACTCGAGTTGTCATCTCCACTTCCTCTCTTTTTTTGCGGATCATCCTATTTTTTGTTTGTATGAGATGTTCGAGGAGTTTTTGAAGTTTCGAGAATGTTTAGATACGGATGAAGAGACATACTTTTAGGATCTCGTATCTTTTTGATATCCTGCCTTGAGATGTTAGAGACCAGTATGATGGGTTTAGGGCAAGACCTAGGTTTACTTTCGATTTAAGGATTTGCGATGACTAATTGGCTTTCATTTTGTCTGATTCGATTTTAACCTGACTCCGTTCCAATTTAAAGTCCGCGATAGGTTCTTCGCCTATATGACTTGTCTGGTCAGAGTCGAGAATCTCTTCTGGGACAGTTCTTAAGTCTCTCGAAGGTGCTGACTAAAGTTTTGGATTTATTTAATAACGCGCTATTTATCCTAGTTGGATGTGAGAGGATCTGTCCTTAGGAGGGACTTGGTGTGTTCGTTTAAGAAGGCTAAAGTGCTCGGCGGGGCCAATTGCCGAGTGTTTTATAGTTGTGAATGGACTGGGGGTTTGTTCTCGAAAATTCAGACGATGTCTCGCCTATTTTCTTGAAAACTTACTTTGCGTAAGTAATGCTTTGAGCATATGGGACCAGGGTCTCGTGCTTCGGTCGGGAATCAAAATTGATGATTCGACCGAGATAAGATAGTGTGGAGTTGATCCGTTTCAAGACAGAATGATTTTTTGTGAGTTTCCGTTTATGGGATGCTGCGATAATCGTTTTGCTCGTATATGGATGTATAATGTAATGTTTCTTTGCGGGATGATAGGAAAATTATGAAATTATAAAGAAGTCTTTATTGCCGAATTTTTTAAAAAATTTTTGAGAACAATGTAAGAATTTTACTTCTGAATGTGAGAATATACGAGTATTCGTATATGTACCCACTCCCCCCCCTTTTTAGGGAGAGGGATAGCTGAACTCGTCTGTTGACGAGCTGCCTACGTACCTCTTTTGAGGATCAAGTCATCTCGTGGTTTTGCTTGTTTGGGCGAGTCTGATTACTCGGCCGTTGTGTTTGTGTCGACTGCGTCAGTTGCTGGGTCGACGTCTTCCGTTGGACTTTTCTTCTTCGATGGGCTTTGACGCGTCGGGCAATGAAACTGGTTGTTAACTGGCCGTTGCTAGAGTTGACGGTTCTGGGTCTTCTTTGCCCAAAGTACTTTCGGCTGATGCATGGGCTATCTTCGGGCGCTTGGTCTTTGCCATCGAGGTGTTTGTGATTTTTCTTAGCCTGTTCTCGGCCAGGAAGCAGCGTCTCGACTGCTTTTGGTAGCCCCAATCACGGCAATTCCGTAATGAGTTGGGAACTTAATGCCTAAGTGATAAATCGATGGGACTGACTTCATGGAGTTTAGCCAAGGCGTGACCATGATGACGGTTTAGATGGCTGGGTGATCGACGACTGCAAAATCGAAGATCTTGGTGACTTCTATTGCCGCAACGGGTAGTTTAATTGACCCAAGGATCATTGATGTAGTGCCAGAGAAACCAGTAAGAGGCTTAGGTGATGGAACAACTTCGCCTAAATCGTTGTTCATCCTTTTGAGAGTGTCGCAAAAGATGACGTCAACCGTGGTTCCGTGTCAATGAGAACCCAAGCGACCTTGAGATGTCTTATCACGAGATCGTTTACGAGTGGATCGCAATGTGGCTGATCGATCCCTCCGGCCTCTTCTTCATCGAAAGGGATTGCTCCTTTCAGAGTGTCATTAGTCATAGGTCATATTGGCGAATTTGCACTTGTCTCGGCCTTACACTGAAAAGCTTTGATGGCCGAGACGGTACCGCTGCAATATTACGATCTGCCGATGATCATGTTTAACCTGCGATGGTTGTTGTCGTTGCTCTTCTCATCATGCTTTCTTCCACGCTTTTCTCCCAATTGGTTCCCTTGGGAAGGGTCTTCCGTTTGAAGAGTCTAGTCGTTTTTCAGGGGGTGATCCAAGTCGCGGATGAGATCTTTCACGCTTGAGATTCCGGTGAGTTCTCCGGAGAGCAGCTTCGCGACCAACCTTGCACCAAGAACTCTTCGCTTAATTTTCGAGTGTCCACAGGTTTGGTGAAAATCGGAGAAGGCGTTTTTGTCGTAATTCAGGTTTCGGGTCCACGTGTTACCCTTTGTCCGTCCTTGCTCTGATCCGGAGTTAATAGTGTAGCTATGCGCCCCTGCATTTCTCGGTCTTCGCGATGGACAATTTTTTCGTTGCGAGGGTTTTTCTTCTTTAATTTCTTGTCCGACCCTGGATCTTTTGACGCATTCTTCGCTGGCTTCCATTTCTGGGACAAGAACTTTTTCTCTTCTTCGATGATGATGTAATCTGTTGCTTTGTGAAGCGCGTCCTGGATTGTACGCGGTTTTCCCAAAGTTATCCACTTTCTAAACTTTGACTTGAACCACAGCGTTTTTTCGAAGTGTGTGAATTGCGACTTTGTTGCTTATCCCGCTGACACTAGCCATGATGGTTTTGAAACGTTTTATGAAGTCGCGGAGAGTTTCGTCCTCTCTCTAGGATAAGCTCCAGAGGTCCACGTCGGAGGTTTCTCGATCTTTTAACATTGAATATTGTTTGAAGATTTCTGAGGTGAGCTGGCGGAAGCTTCCGATGGAGTTTGTCCTGAGGGGAGAGAACCATTCTATCGCTGCTCCGCGGAGGTTTTCTACGAAGAGGCGCCATTCACCGGTATCTCTCTCTCTTTTTCTCTAAACTTGGCTCTACCCATCGCCACATGAAAAGCCTGTACGTGTGCCTTAGGGTCAGTAGTTTTGTCGTATGGAATCACTTTGACCTTCCCAGGATCCGAAACCCTGGTTTTGTTGATATGAGCAGTAAAGGGTGTTTTACGAGCCTATTCGAGCAGCAAATCGATATTTGGTGCAGTGCTAGGAGCGGGATGGATTTGGATTCACCGCCCTAAATTCGGCTACCGTTTCTATGCGATCATCACGGAGATCGCGAACTTCGGAACTCTTGCTAGCAGATTTACGACTTTGTCGGCGTTTTTTGCGACTGTTTCGAGTTTTCTCCTCGGCAAGTTCTTCTTGTTGATTCCAGAAGATAACTTCTTCCTCTTCATTCATAGGGTTGTTGAACTGGGATTCGTCTCCAGCCACTTGGCTCCTTGTGCGGCGTGGAAGTATGTATGCGTCTTCGTCTGTGGGTTCAGACTGACTACTAGATTCCACGTTGACACTTTCGAGTTCTCCTACTTCTTTATCTTCTTCAGTAGGAGGAAGGTCTCTCGGGTTTTTCCGTGTTGGCACGGGGGTCACTCTGTACCCCCTTCCTTCTAGCGCCAAATTGTAGGAACCGAAATTCGCACTGTCAATTTCCGTTGAATTAGGAATGTAGTGTAAAACCTAGTTTTCTAGAGATCCTGGATATCTGTTAAACCACACGCTAATCAATCCGAATACGAAGTAAAGATAGAAAAATAAAGTAAGAATCGAAAAGAGAGCAAATAGATGTCTTATTCCGAAATTTGCGTATGAGCGTTTAAAACATGATAGGAGCCTTGGCTATGTGAGCTGTCAGTGAGAACCCTAGTTCTAACAACCTAAGATTGCAAAATCCTAGTTGAGTCGAATAACAAAAATAGAAAGTTGCCTAAGTGCTATGTTTGCTCTGAGTAGAGATTTTCGTGTGTCTTGCATCATCAGCCTCGAAGTCTTTATATACTCCTCTAGAGGTGGTTTGCTCTTTCCCTTTCTGCCCTTGGTTGAATTTATCGCTTCGCGAAAATATTCTTTTTTATCTTGATCTTCAAGATTATCTTTGGAACTTAACATTATCCTCCGATCTTGACATTATCTTCCGAACTTAACATTTATCCATTCCTGCAAAATAAAATATAAACAGTCACAAAGTTTGGGCTCAATTTTGGATAAAATCGCGAGTAGTCCTTTAGCCGAGTTTTAGACCTTCTCGGGCTGTTTTTTTTACTTAAGGGTTTTTATGATTTTATCGAGAGAGCATTTTTAAGACAACGTCATCCAAGAGTTAAGATCTTTCCTATGGGGCGTGCGACTCCAGGTGTTTAGTTAACCGTAATTGGCTTATACGATCGACCCGATCCTTTCATGAGAAAATACGTCCTTTCGGTAGAGTTCCAATGTCTATCTTGATCAAGAAGAAACAAAGATAAGTTCGATCAAGTTTCAAAAGACGGAGTTACGAGGACAAGGTGAAAATGGATTGATTGATCTAACTCGCCGAACGGGCTAGTTGGATTGCTCGTGGTACCTAACTCGCCCGTTTGGCGAGTTGGGCGTTGATTGATCTAACTCGCCGAATGGTCTAGTTGGATTGCTCGTGGTACCTAACTCGCCCGTTTGGTGAGTTGGGCTTGTCCAACTTGCCGAATGGCCGAGTTGGTAGTCTTGATCGACCCGACTCGCCGAATGGGCGATTTGGTTGAGCCATGCTGTCCAACTCGCCCGTTCGGCAAGTTGGACGTCTTTCTTGGCTAACTTCTCCTTCCGGGGAGTTGGATGATCAAGCCTTCTAGTCGTTTCGTCGTGTTGCCGTTGGGGGATACGCTAACCCGAGGTTTTAAGAAAAACTCTTCTTGATGGCTCACTTATGTAGACCATTCCTTCGTGATCAGCCGAGATTTGAATTTGATTTTTCCCGTTCCCCTTTTCCGAGATTTATCTCTTTTTCACGAAGGACGCATTTTCCGGTAGGTTTCTAACGTTGATTTCGTCGTAACCGATTATGAACCCAACAATACCTCTAAATAAAGTTCTGAGAAGTTGCACTTTGTTGAACTCGTGATGTTGATAATCTCTTTGGTATGATTGTAATCTGATCCCAGAGTTTCTGAAAGATTCTGAGGGTTTTTGTGAAAATGTAGCAATCTTGCTCGTCGGATCTTATGCTCTTTCATCATAATATAAGTTACGCAAAAAGCGTTCTTGATGTCAGTACAAGATGTCAGGAATCCTTGTGGTAACTGCTTAAGCCAGTATAAAGCTTCTCCAGCGAGTGAGTACTTGAAGAGCTTACAAAAGAGATAGTCTCCGGGGACTCCATTGGCTTAGATACCGGTCACGAGATCCTCAAATTGCGCCAGATGATCCATAGGGTGCTCATGTCGCAACCCATGATAAGGTATTTTTGCTACAAGTCTGAAGAAAGTAGGCTTGATTTTAAAATCATTTCTCTGAAAATCTGGAGGACAAATGGAGGATCTGTTGGTGTAGAACTGGCCTGGACAGTTGTAGTCAACTAGTATTCTCTGAGCATATTGGGAATTAGCTTCAGGTTGAGCAGCTGAAGCGGCTGCTTCTGTATAAGGGATTATGATCCCTTGATCGCATGTCTTTTGACTTGCAGCCTTACGCAGATGACCGTCGAGGTCATGCAGGTTTCCATCCTCATCCCGAGTCAATATTAAAGTCGCAACCATTTGAACTGGTTTGCTTTTGTCGATTGATGTGGGTAAGCTGTTGTCGATCGGTGCTATGTGATCAGTGTCGGTCAATGCTTGAGTTATGATGTCGGTCGATGATGTCCGTAAAGAAGTGTCGGTCGACGCGTTATAGGTGATGTCGATCGATGCTTGTCGTCTTTCTTTGTGGATTGTACGTTCGAGTTTATCGGGGCCAGAGACTAGCAGTTCTTGTCTTTTATTGCTCCTGGTGTGTCTTTGCATGCAACTGAAAACAAAGGAAAAGAAAAATTTAGTAACTTAAAAGTAGTAACAAACCTAGATTAAATCCTATAAATTAAATCAATGGCGATCAATGCTCCCCCGGAATGACGCCAAATTTGACATGCGTGTTTTTATTGTTCTACTAGGGTATAAATATCATAAACAATTAACTATCAAATTAACCCTAGTCTTAGCACACAAATAATATTCTTGCCAAAAGAGATCATGTGTAGTACTTAGGGATCGAATCCACAGAGAGCAATGACACACAATAGATTTCTTATTTCTAAAGATTAAGCTAGGTGAATATATATATTAGAGGCAAACAATCAACAAAAAAATATTTTGTATCAAGAAGTAGAGATGCAATATGGAAATATGCTAATTATGCAAATATGGAAATATTCTAATAAACTAAATAGATCCAAATGTAAATATGCTAGATCTAGGGTTTCAAGCCTAATGGATTATAGGGAATATGAAGCACAAAAATGTAAATATTCTAGAACTCCAACTCTCGTATACGCGCAAAAGGAAAGACCATTGATTGACGGCTAAGGCATGATGTCGATCGATGGTGAAATCAGAAAGAAGTTTGAACGATATTTGATAAGTCCACCAGACTTAGTAGACCAGCTCTGCATGTGCCTAACAGCCTAGTTCAATGGAGTCTATTCTGGCACATAACCTACTCTCGTAGTCAACCATGTCTTACTTTCGAAATCCTAGTTAGCTACTCTAGAATGCAAGCATTAAGCACAACTTAATTGATGGATATTAACTTAACCTAGCAATCCTACTTTTGGGCTAATCCATGATTGCTATCATTCAACCCTAAATCTAGTTAACAACTACTCAGACATAATTAAAGAAAGAACAATTGTCTGAATATAATGCATCGATAAAATACTGGGGTTCCAATACAAATATCTCTAAGGAGTTATGAATCTTCTCCCCTAAATATCCTGAAAGTATTAAACCCAAAACTCTTTGTGCACACCTTGCACACCCCTCTCATGTCTCTCAGTACATAAGCATAAATATAAAAAACCTAAAACTTAGATCAAAACTCGTCCATGGCATTCTCATCATTTGTCTCTAAGTGGGGATTTTAAATCGGTTATCTGCGATTTGAATGTTGATCGATGGCAAATGTGTAGCATCGATCAACCTTGGTCTTTTATCATCGGTCGACTCCAAGGTTGTGTCATCGATCGACGACTGTCTTGTACTTGAACTCCTCAAATGGTCAGCTACGAATTCTTCTACTTTAAAAGCTTTAAAAGCTCCAAGTATCTCCATATATCTTCAAAACGTTTCATTACTTATAAATACTTTAAAACACAGTCAAGACACACATAATAGATCATACATATAATCTATAACATGACCTAAAACTAGTAATAAATAAACTATATCATTACTCTAAACTAATCAAAATCGTTGATCGCAAGTTAGCTCCCACATCCACTTTTAAGAATGGATTACTTTAATATTCTGGAAATTAAAATATCAATCTGTTAACAAGACGACACAAATTTTAAATAATGATTCCACTTTTGCAGGCCTTGAAAGAAAGCCAAGAAGAGTTCAAGAAAATCATCAGAGCAATTAGTGTTTGAAGCATATTTACACAACAACTTAAGTAATCTATTTACTGGGTATCTAGCATTTTCAAAACCTCTAATCCTTTTTGCCACTCACTTTTAAAGTTACAATCCAGAAACATCAAAATTTGATCAAGCTATTGAATCCGTTTGTTAGTTAAACATCTAAAAGCTCAAGCTTTGAAATAAATTCTAAAACCTTACAAACTTTAAAAATATATACATACAATTGAATTGGGTTTTGACTTTTAAATTTATTTTTTGCAACTGTTAATATCATTATAATGAAACAAGATTTACGTCAAGATAATCTAAGTTTAGTGTCGCCTAAAGAGCATTCGGTTCTTCTTTGTAGAGATAGTGTTTTTGATCTCATGATCAATATTTGTGAAAAATAATTGAAGTGCTAAGTGAGGTGTTGTTGTGAAGAACATTGTTCTTTTTTTCCTAATATGAAACACGCCGGCCTGAGTTACCATTTTCAGAATCGGAAGCGGAAACTGTACTGGCGTTGTAATTGTTAGCTTGATTACTTACGATGAATGCTAGCAGTTCTAACCAATTAATAAACATTTGCAATGGTCCGCTTATAAGTGAGAAAACCATACCCCATATATTTGAGCTATAGTCACAACAGAAGAGAAGACGATCTCTGGTTTCTGGATCCCAAGAACAGAGGCAGATTGATGTGTGGCTGAGTATGCGTGATGTGAATTTTTTTACATTCGTATGTAGACATAAACAATTAGTACAATAAATTGTTTTTTTTTCTAATGATACATTCTTATTAGTTAATACAAAGAAAGGTCCATTACTGTTGATCAAATATGTGAAAAGCAAAGATAAACAAATCCACTGAATACAATAATGGGCAATTCTATCAAATAGTCTTTTTTAAGTTTTTGTTATCAATAGATCTCTCAGGAAAGAAAATGATCGACTAGCTTTTTTATTAAAAAAATTTTAATATATATTTTTTAATTTAAACCCTCAGAAGTTAATGATGGATGCTTTCTTAAATGTTGATGGAGCATCCTCCCCCAAAGTTGCTTCCAACGGAAGTGATAAAGGACATGAGTTAGTTCCCAAGTAACGGAAGACTCGCCTTTTTACAGAGGATCCCTCAGGAAAACAAGGTAAGTTTCCAGCAAGTGATGATACACAGATGATAGTAAGCCAGGAAGTTCAGTCGGAAGAGGTGAATCAAGCTGCTGTGGTTGAGGTTGAGAAAAGTAACCAGGAAGAGAAGCGTGAGGATCAGTGCTATGATTCTTTAGTTTTTCCACAGGGTGGTGACATTGCATCAAACTGCATGGAAGGTATGGAAAAAGGTGACTTGGACATCTCTATGGAGGAGGATGATAATGACTTGGATGAGCCAGAAACGGAAGGAGTTCCAGCAGTAGAAGAGGAACAGCTTAAGAAGAAGAAAGTGGTGAGGGCAGGGTTCTGTGTCATGAGAGGAAGAACCAAAAAAAATGTATTGTGCAGGGGTTAATTACCCCACGCAATAAACAGATGTCGAAACAAGCAAGTAAGGAAGGAGATAGGGGCCTTGTGCTTCCGAAAAGGGCTGTCCTAAAGCCCAAATCCAACCAAGAATAAGGACCATATGGTTCTGTGCTGCTCTGTCTTGTTTAAGTTTATGTTCAAGTTTCAGTTTCAGTTTTTGATCCAGTTAGAGTTAAAGCTCAAGATTGAGTCTCTCTCTGTTTTTTCTTTAAATTTTTCTTTCGGAATTCCTACTATTAAGTGCTTTGGTCTTAGAGTACCTTGTGGTGTTGCTATTCCTCGTTTGCTGGTTTTTGTTTTATGGTTTTAGTCTGTTGGTCTGTGAAGTTCGTTTTGGTTCTCACAAAGTTATGGAATAATAATATTGGCATTGGTTTTTATGGAAGATTCGTACAGTTTGCTGGACCATGTTCTATAGTAGAGAATATAGCTATGTCAAGGAAAAAAGTTTTGGGGTAGCTATGACCAAATGAATGGTTATACGGGGGTTATAAGATAAATTTTGTCTCAGAGGCATAGGCAGGGGCTTTAAACCATATGGGATGGGGAGAATGATTTGCTCTTGTTTCAGCTCTATAATTATTCAGGTGAATGTAGTCTTAGTTGGTATGGTATATACAGGAACAAACCTTGTGATGATCTTGGTCTTTTTTGGCTGCAGAGGGTTCATGTATGGGCATTATCCTCGCGACGCTAGGGGATTTGCTATGAGGCATAAGAAGAGATGGGGGAAAACGAAATCTGTGGCATTGCATAAGTCACAGTCTCTGCAACAGAAGTGTGTAGGGGAGTCTCCAGTAAGGTTTGTGGATACATGATGCAGATTGTAACGCCCCGACCGCCCACGGCTAATGGGCCATCCATGCCCGTTCTCTCAGCCCGTGGGCTCCATCCCATCCGACGGCCGTGCGTTAATTTTTTCAAGGTTCGAAATCATTGTTTACTGACCCTGCAATCACCACACGATCTTTCCCCGTGTTTTGGCCTCACTCGCACGGTATCGCGAATCACTTCCCGATAGGTCACCCATCCTTTCACTACTCCAGCATAAGCACGCTTAACTCTGGAGTTCTAAACGAAGGTGTGACGGAAAAGGTAAGTCAATTTTTGGTGACATAGGTAGCCAAATCAATTCTCTTAAGCCTTTTCCACATATCACAACTCGGGATGTTACAATTCACCCCCTCTCAAAGAACGCAACGTCCTCGTTGCGCCCCACGACAGGTCTCAAGACGCCTCTCGGATCAGAACCGAGATGGCTAACTAGCTTTGATACCACTTGTAACGCCCCAACCGCCCCTACCGGTGAGTCATCCATCCCTCTATCGGGCTCGTGGGCCCCACCCCTGTCTGACGGTCGGTGCGTTAATTTTTCCAAGGCTCGAAATCATTGTTTACTGACCCTGCAATCACCACCCGACCTTTCCCCGTGTTTTGGCCTCACTCGCACGGTATCGCGAATCACTTCCCGATAGGTCACCCATCCTTTCACTACTCCAGCCCAAGCACGCTTAACCCTAGAGTTCTAAACGGATGTGTGACTGAAAAGGTAAGTCAACTTTGGTGACATAGGTAGCCAAATCAATTCTCTTAAGCCTTTCCACATATCACAACTCGGGATGTTACAATTCACCCCCTCTCAAAGAACGCAAAGAACGCAACGCCCTCGTTGCGCCCCACGACAGGTCTCAAGACGCTTCTCAGGTCAGAACTGAGATGGCTAACCAGCTCTGCTACCACTTGTAACACCCCGCTCCCCCGGGTCCGATCCGGGGTTATGAGCATGGAGTTATGAACATGGGTCTACTCATTTAGACCACCCATCATGTCCGTTACCAGTCCCAGGAGTCATCGGACGCATTATCCTTCGCTCAAATACCAACCCAACCATATCCACATACTACTACTTACAGTCCTGCACATAGGGAAATGGAAAGGAGGGCATGAGTAAATAGGTTACTCAGTAAAGCAGTTCTAGACCAGCCTCTCCGCATGAACTCTACACTACTTAATGCGAAACAAGAGCTGGCAAGCCACTACAATCAATCATTCAAATGCATCATACGATATCACACAACATCATTTCCATTCCTTTCTATCAATCTAGCGATCACACAATACAATGAACTCAGTCACTGCCACAACATAGATTTATATTTAAGTGTTCTAGACCTCTAGACTCATTCAGGACCTATTCGCCTGCGGACCTGTCTCCGCCACGAGCGACCCTAATCGTTATCGACAGCGCTGCTAACTCATACCGTAAACCACGGCTTCCTCCCCATCGTTACCTCCCTTCTTCTTCGACGCGTTCTAACGCACTAAAAATTATCGACGACATTCGTTATTGCCCTAGCTTAATTCATCGACGGCATTTGCCCACACAGATTGATCGACGGCTTTCGCCCAAACAAATTAATCGACGGCTTTCGCCCAAATATAATTGATTGACGGCTTTTGCCCAAACATACTTGATCGACGGGGTACAACGCCCAATAGTCTCATTGACTTTCAAATTTATCCCACAACCGGTTATCCTTTAACAACCGGTTACATCTAGGTTCCTTCATTGTAACAATCAACGTACTCTCAACACATCCCATTCATTCTTATCATCATTCATTCTTATTTGTCATTTCACATTCTCATTACTCATTCACATTTCTCATTATCATATCTTGTTTCTATCCCGCCGTCGCGCGGTCACCGTTCTTTCATGGTTTCCTCACTTACCTTCCCGCGGGTACCTCATGTTAGGCTATTGTCCCGCGGTGACTCATCACACTCTAGACGCCACCCGTTTTCGGTGTCTCACATAAGACTACAAACATGTTCATTGACTCGTTCTCATTTCACATTCTCAATCTCATTTTCATTCTTATTCTCATTCTCATGTTCATTGACTCGTTCTCATTTCACATTAGCCTTAAATTGGACCCTAACACATTCATTAGACGCCACCCATTCTCGGTGTCACACACATACTTCATTTTACATCCATACATACATGATACCAATTGTAATCCCTTATACCACTTTCATTCATCATATCTCTATTAACCTAGGCATGCACTTCTTTATAGCAACCTAGCTTTCATCATCATTCATCATCAATCATCACATAACAACCACTCACACAAGCAATCATTCATCATAAATCATCCACATCAACACAAGGCAGTTCATTAAGTCTTTTAAACAGTGTGAAGGTTCTTATGCAACATGATTCATTCATCTAACAACTTAGCTCCCATTATGATCTATCAACTTAACTTTCAATCAAGGACTATCCAAACCCTAGTTCCAACATCAACTAGTATAAAGGACAAGAGAAGAAAATTGGGTTTGAATCACCTCACCTTAGAATAGATCTGAGATCTAGGGTTTTGGATCTGGAAACGGGATTAGATCTGAGAATATCTGAATAACGAGCAATCACCACCGCCACACGTCCTCCGTGTCCACCACTCGCGACGGCTTCTTGGCGAGGAGAGAGGAAGCGAACGGCGAGGAGAGAGACAAGGTTCACGGGAGAGAGAAGAGATGCTCGACGGTTAGGGCTTTTGTCTTCTGGGAATTTCTCTGCAGAGCTTCGCTAGGGTTTGAGAATGAGAAAAAGAAAAGGAGGCTGCTTCTATTTATAAGAAAAAAAAGAAGGGAACCTAGGTCTAAACCCTAATGGACCGTAGACAAGGCTTTTTCCTTTAAAAATTTTTGGGTTTGGGTTTTGGGATGTTACACAGATATTTGGGCAGCATGATGATTTATCATGTGTCTGGTGTGGAGTGGCAAACCGCATCAAGTTACCCTACATATTGCCTGAACAAAAATTATGGCCGAATATAGTTGTCAAGATTTACATTACAGTGCTTCTTGTTTTTTCAATAATTAATTTTTCTATGATACAAGATTTGGAAAGATATGTGTGTTTTAAGGGCTCCAATATTATATACAGGATAGCTTTTTATATTTGTTGGATAATGTATCTGGTTTGGCCGAGTAGTACTTACAATGATGATGATACATGGGTATGGATTTATCATTTTAACAAATGTCATGTGGGTTTTATGGGGCTATACATGCAATTGAGAGTTTCGAATGAATTAACTATTTATCTGGTTCTGGGGTTCTCTTTTTTCATCGGGGTTTATGGCCTACATTGGAGTGGATGGATATTAATTTCGAGGATCCTCCTTTTTTCTAACGATGCATACCATACGGAGCAGTTAGGTATAGAAGATGGAGCACTTAGGATATTTATTGGTCAATTTCTAGGGACTCACGCAGAAAGAGACTCATACTAAGGTTTGTGGATGAAAATATTAAGCTGGAACTACGAAGGAATGAGAAAGGAGACTATTAGTTATTTACGAGAAACATAGTATAAATATAAAACCGACTTTCTGTTTCTTTCGGAAACCAAACAGAAAAATAATTTTATATCAAGATTTTCAAGCTCATTTTGGATATACCTTTGTACAACGGTTAATCCTTGAGGAAGAAATGGGGGACTTGCTTTATTCTATAGTTTAATGTACAAGGTCTATGTTATTTCACCAAGTAATCGGCTTATAGATGTGGAGGCAGAATACAATGGCAAGCATATTTATATTTCTTTCGTATAAGGTGACCCAGTACAAAATCTTCGGGAGTATGTTTGGGAACAATTGATAAGGTTAGGACTGTTATGGAATGACCCTTGGTTCCTCATAGGGAATTTTAATGAAATAACAGGAAATCACGAAAAAAGGAGGACCCCTGCGACATGCCTCCACTTTTCTTTCGTTTAATAATATGATTGAGATATGTGGTTTTCTGGAATTCCTAGTTTGGGGAATTCTTTATCGTGGAAGGAATGAAGAGGAGGGGGGCAAATTATTCGGTGTCGTTTGGACCGGGCGTTGGGAAATACAAATGGCATTCTCTTTTCCCATGCTCGTATGCAGAGTATTTAGGCATCGTTGGATCTGATCATCGGCCAATTATAACCACTCTTGAAGATAAAATAGTCAAAACTAAGAGGCAATTTCAATTTGATAAACGATGGATATGTGTGAATGGATTTATGGATTCTATCAAGACAGGATGGAAATCTTCGACCAATCTTATTAGAGGCGGTGTTGTGGAGAGAATTCGGAACTGTAGACATGAAATTTCAATATGAAGGAAAATAAATTTACCATATGGAAAGGCAAATACAAATAATTTACAGAAGGCCATTAAGGAAGCTCAAAACGATGACTCTAAGTCCCATGAAGAGATTATGGAAGTCACGAGAAAGTTAAAAGAAGCTTATAGAGATGAAGAAATGTATTGGGAGCAGAATAGTAGAAATCTATGGAATACTAAAGGTGATAGGAAAACAGAGTTTTAGCAGGCACTCACAAAATAAAGAAAATCACAAAATAAAATCATAGGTATGCATGATGAAAAGGGAAATTGGGTCAATTCGGAGACTCAAAAAGAGACAGTGGCGGTGAGCTATTTTGAAAATTTGTTTCAATCGACACTACCACACGATTTTGAGCAATTCTTAGAGGAAGTACTAGAGTTATTTACAGATGATCAGAACCTAAGGTTGATGCGCAGGGTTTCTGAAGAGGAGGTGAGAAAAGATTTGTTTTTGATGCATAAGGAAAAAGCCCCTGAGCCAGATGGCATAACAACGCTTTTCTTTCAACAATCATGGTCAATAATTAAGAATGATATAGTCCAATTGGTGAATGATTTCCTGGAAAGAGGTTTGCTGGATGAGAAGATTAATGTGACACATATCTGTCTCATCCCCAAGACGGCTAGGCCAAGTCTAATGACAGAATTGCGACCAATTAGTTTATGCAATGTGGGGTATAACATAATTTCCAATTTGTTATGTCAAAGACTTAAACCTTTACTTCTTGAATTGATATCGGAAATGCAGTCCGCCTTTGTGTCAGGCAGATTAATTTCTGATAATATCTTGATTGCACATGAGATGTTTCATGCTTTATGGATGAATAACTCTTGCAAGGAAAAATTCTTAGCTTTGAAGACCGACATGAGCGAAGTTTATGACAGATTAGAATGGCCTTTCATTCAAATGATTTTCCTAAAGAAGGGTTTACATGGTAATGGGTCTCACGGATTATGAGATGCATTACTTCGGTTAAATACCAAGTTCTAATTAATGGGCAGCCCCAAGGTAAATTACTCCAAAAAGGGGCCTAGAACAGGGAGACCCGCTTTCACCATACATTTTTAACAGGAAATTTGACACACAAGTGGTATCTCAAAGGTATAGCTTGCATGAAATTTAGCCATGGAACGCCCATAATTGCGTTGTTAATTTAGCTGAGGGTCATAGTAGCTTCTCCCAAGAATCTCACTATCCGGCTCGGACTCTCTTTGATTTCAGAGAGCTCAAATTTCATTCTCTCGAGGATATCTTTGAAGATAAGATCGGCCGAGCTTCCAGTGTCGACCAACACCCTTGCAACATCGATATCGTGGATGGTCAACTCAATGACAAGGAGATCATTGTGAGGGTTAGCCTTATCGGTTGGTGCTCTATCCTTGAAAGAGATAGATGTGTTTTTTGTTTGGTTAGACATACCGCTTAGTGATCGGTCGGTGATTATAGTGATAGAGAATCCGACCCCCCTCCTACTAGCCCCAAACAATGAGAACCACAATTTGCACTCTCGGTTTCGGTGAACGGAGGAATGTCAAGAAACCCTAACTTTCCTTGAGGTCCCGGTTTATCTGTGTAAACCCACAAATACGAAAAACAAACAATAACAAGATATCAAAAGAAATTGCATAGAGGCTTTTTATTGATTAAGACAAAGAAATGTTACAGAGATTGACCGTAAACAAGATGGACGGAAATTTTTGAACAGTGGAGAACAGAAGAAACAAAACAATTAAACATTCTAAATATCAAACTCGCTAGTCTAGCAGCCTGGATCCTAAGTTCTCCTAAAGCTAACAATAATTTCTCCCAAAACCTAATTTTCGGATCCCTTTGCTTTTGTCATGGCTCCTCTTATATAAGTCTCCAAAGTCAGTCGTCTTTTCTTTTCTACCCCCGCTTAGAGTTTATCTTCAGCGGAAATCTTTCTTATCTTCTCGATTTTCCATAATTATTCTGAAACTTGACAATTATCTTCTTTTCCATTTATCCCATGCATAAATTCGGTAGACTGTCATTGCAATCGGGTTCATTCTCGATCTAAAATTGTAAATGGGCCTTTATCGCGTTTTAGGTCCTTTCGTGCCGTTTTGCGATTTTTACGATTTCTTTCGGAGAAATCGATCCTTCATACGTTTACATGATGTTGGTTCAGAAAAATAATAAACAAATCATGTAATCGAAAAACATTGGTGTTTAAGTTAATCGTTGTCATTCTACACGATCGACTTGAAGTTTTGGCGAGAAGATAAGTTTTTAAGATTTTTATCGTTAAAATTTAACGGAAACTCCAATCGAGATGAAACAAGAGACGTCTTAGAAGAAATCTTACCGAGAGAGTGACGAAGATGTGTGGTCTAGTCACCCATGGACGATTAGACATTGTTTGCATGTCTAGTCGCCCATGGGCGACTAGACAATGTTTTGTGTCTAGTTGCCCATGGGCGGTTAGACAGTGTTCGCGATTCTTTGTTGTCCCGAAGTTTATTGTGTATGATTGTCCAGAATGAGCCTTTCGAGGATATTCTTAGCAATCATGGACGTTGATTTCAAGATTATTGTTTTTGACCGTAACACATATGATTTTCTGTTTCTCGGGTTGAGCACACTTTTAGCAACAAGAAAGAAGCCTCTATTAGAAGAATAAGATTCCAGCTGAACCACCCAATAAGGAATCAAGCTAAGATGGGGAGACATCTCGTCTTTTAAGTACCAAAAGCAAGGCCAAGTCTTTGGACTATTGATAACTTCCACCAATGTTTTGTTATCCAAAGACAAGGAGACCTTGGTGAATCGTTGAGGAATTTTGCATTGGCTGGACCAGATAAAGGTTGATAAAGCAGCATCAAGAGATGAATTCGTATTTAAAGTGAACCATTCCTTCTGAGTCCCTTGCAACCCAAGCAGCCCCTCCTATCTTGTTTTTCTTTGACCAGACTGAACCAATAATGCATTTGATCCATGATTCTTAATGAGGATCCCATTGTGGAGCAGGTAAGGCTAAGTGTTCCTCATTCCTTAGTTTTTCATTCTGATCGATTTTTTTTTTTGCTAAAAACCAGAGCTAACAGTCTGAAGAACTAGACTTGAGAATTGTATTAACATCAATTGGACATCCTTCAAACAAGAACTTATTCCTTGACTTCCAAATATTCCAAAGAGAGTAAGACCGCTACATTGTGATAAATTGATTTGTCTTGAAAGCCATATTGAGGTGATGGAAATCCTGAAAGTGCCCAAGCTTTTCTTGATACAGAACAAGAGAACAGTACGTGATTTATAACCTCCTCATTTAAGCCACAAACTTGGCATAAATTGTCTGTTTCCTGCCTCTTCGAGCAAGTAAGTCATAAACAAGTAAACCATCGCTAAGCATTTTCCACATGAAGTTCTTGATCTTTGGTTCAGATTCTAGCTTTTAAATCTTATGTTTCAAGACCAAGAAGGAAGCTTGAGTGTTTGCTTCTGCAATTGAATCTTTCATGTACGCTTGACAAGCTAGCCAATAGGCTGATTTGACAGTTAAATATCCAAACCTATTGAACCCCCAACTCCAAAAATCTTCTAATGATGGAACCAGTTTGATCTCGTGGATTCTGTGATATGTCCAGGAAAAAATAACTCTTCTAGTTTCGATTGATTCCACGATCTTGAGCTGGAGTCAATGAGATCCTTTACCATAAGGTTAGCATCGAAGAGATAATTTTTTTATCCAAGGAGCTATGCAACCTTCTTCTCTGTCATCAATCCATTTGTCACACCAGACTCTTATATATTGTCCATTACCCACCATACGGATGAGAACCTTCCCTAAAAGTTCTCTACCAAATAATACACTTCTCCACGCATATGAAGGTCTAGAACCCAAATTAGATTCCAAGAAGGAAGAGTGTTGATAGTACCTGCTCTTTAGAACTCTAGCCAGAAGACAGTAGCCCTTGAAGGAGCCTCCAAGCTTGCATAGCTAAAATGACTTGATTGAACAATTCTATATCTTTGAATCCCAATCCTCCAAGGTCCTTTGAAAGTCACATCTTCTCCCAACTTATCCAATGCATTTTACTTGTTTGTTCAAGAGAGTTCCACCAGAACATTGACATGGCAGAGGGGAGATTATAACATGTGGTATTGGGTAATTTAAAACAAGACAAGGCATGTACATGCATAGAGAGACTCACAACTTTAAGTAAAATCTCTTTCCCAGCCTGAGATAAAGTTCTTGTATACCAACCAGAGAGTCTACCCTTTAAACCATTCTTCAAGTAATTTAACAAATCTACTTTCAGATCTGCTAAAGCATTCAGGAAAAACCAAGTATGTTCCTGCAACACCAACATTTTGGATTACCATCTTCTCATGAATACCTTCATTTTCTTGATCCAGCACATTTGCTCCAAAGGTAATGCAGGGCTTCTGAACATTCATAATTTGGCTAGTGACCGCTCCATATCTATGAAGAATCCCTTTTAACTCTTGAGCTTGATCCAAGGTGCATGGCTTCGCACATAAAAGGACTTTCATCTCAAAAAGCAGATGATGTAAGGATGGACCTTTATCTGAGAATTTAATGCCATCGATAACATCGGAAGCTTCTGCTCTGTTGAGAAGATGAGAAAGTCCTTCTGAACATAGAACGAATAAGAATGGAGATAAGTGATCTCTCTGTCTCAACCCTCTTTGTGGAGTAATTAAACCATGAACTTGATCATTTATAAGAACTGAGAATTGAAGTTTACCAAAGAAACACAATATATGACCAAATTAATCCATCTCTCATCCACTCCTAAAGCCAAGAGAAGAGACCTTAGATAGTTCCATTTTACTATGTCCAAAGCTTTGGAGAGATCTGATTTGAAAGACATGTGTATTCTGCAGAGAATTACGGATGGGTAAGAAGACCATTGACAAGCTCATTTTCATCAATAATATTGTCTGTTAAGATCTTAATTTTACCAACCACAAATGAGCAACTGTGGCATGGAGAGTTTATCCCACTCATTTGATTCAGCCATATGTGGTGACATATCTATATCTATTTAGATTAATAAATAAGAACATGTTTGTTCCTTTAGTGTCACTTCATCAACAAGAGAACAAAGCATGACATGTAAACAATATTTTTAAATAACTATTATTTGTTTCACATTACTCATTATCTTACTGTTTATACTAAATCTATTAAAATATATAATCTATAAATTATTTTATTTTAATTCAATTATTTTTTTTACATATACAGTCTCTGAATATAATAGTTTAACACAAACGATATAATATAATAAAAACAAATTAACTTTTTAAAAACATAAGAATAAAAATAGAGCTGAAGTGAGATTTATGCAAATAAAAAAAAGTAAATTTTCTAGAATTTTTATTTTAGTTTTCTGATAATTCTAGAATAACAAAAAACCATTGAAAATCATAACAAAAGTTAATATATAATTTGATTTTATATAAATCAGCTTTGAGGATAGAAAATAACAAAATATAATAACTAATACAATAACATTTAGAAAATACATATTATAACTTTAGCTTGGTTAATAACTAAATTAGAAAATAATAATTTAGTGAAAAGACATAATAGAATTTAGTAGTACACAATAAAATACATAAATATTAAACATATTAAAGAAAACCACAAGTAATACATAATCAAAACTTTCTAAAGATAATTGAAAAACATAGTATATTAAGATATAATAAATAAATTAAGAAACGAAAGTACAAAAATGAAAAAGTTAGTTTTCATGTATAAATAAGTGATTAAGTTATAATATATAAATAAATATTAATTTTTTTATTATAAGAAAGTTACGGCATGGATTCAAAAAATAGTCAGTAAGCATATATATATTTAATACTGATAAAAATAAAAATTACTATCTCAATTCGATAATATATGACATTTTATAAAAATGGTATTTCAATATGCAAGATGTTTTAAGAGTTCTATTTGAACTTTAATCTTGTTAAAAATTGTTTAACTAATTATATTTTATAGTCTTCTTATGATTGGTTGAATGATTTTTAATATATACTGCCAATTTTTCTTTTAAGAAAAGTGAGTATTTTTTTTTAATTTTTATGTGTGTTTAGATATAAAATCTTACATTATTAAACATAAAAGGTATATTTGGATAATCCAAACGATATATGGTATACAAAAAAACATGACAAGAACATAAATTAAACTAGATTACGTAAAATTAAACAAATATATCACAATATGTACACCGTCGACATAATTACGAACATAGCCCATTCTAACCATATCAACCAGTGAATTTGAAATATAGCTAATCGCAACAAGAATGAAGTTAACTATTTTTCTTGTAACGACAAAAGACTCTTCTATTACTCAAAAACATGAGGTGGTTTGAGAATTCAGAACGAAATATAACAACCAATAAACAATAAATTTCGATGAAAGGAACGTGCTACCATTGTTAAAACATCAGCTGTCCGATTGATTTGTTTTGGAATGTGGCTGATCTTGAAATCTTCGTTGAAGTGCAATAACCTTTCCAATTTTCATCGAAAAACTCGGCCACTCTTGAGGAGATTAAATCATCGCTATGACCACTTTGCAGTCTGTCCCGAATTTCTGGCATGAAGTGTGCTGGATCATCGCTTCTATCGCCCAAATGATGCCTCTAACTCTGAGTGTAAAGAAGACATACAGTTTTCTTTGTTTTTCAACTCTATGAATTGTTTCTTTTCGTTCTCATCTTTCCATACACATCCAAACCCACTAAACTACGCCTCAGTAGTCCAAGATCCATCAACCAAACAAATATTAGACAAGCTTGGGGCTTGTACATTTGTTTGTTGGATCACTGTGTTTTCCACGGGTGAGTTTACCTCAAACCACACTTTACATTCACTTTTGAAATGACTAATAAGTTCCAGGGGGTTTCAATCTATTCCTTTAAATAACTTATCATTTCAAGCTTTCCAAAAATACCAAATAATCCTTGGATAAGGATCCATATCTAGTTCAGGATCTTCAATCTCATTATTCCTCCAGAATCGATAATTCAGATTTCCATAAATACTCAAAACAGGAAAAACACTTGGACACGAGGGTGTCGAGGCAAGAGCCCATGCCTGTATCGTCGGAGGACATTCGAAGATGGCATGATTAACAGTCTCATCTGATTCCCCGCACCTTGGGCAGTGATGATCACAACGCATATGCCATTTTGTCAACTTTCCGGTCACTGCTATATATCCCGACACCAACTGCCAAATCAAATGCCATATTTTGGAGGGCACATTAATTTTCCAGGCCTGTGCTTTAAGCTTAGTTACACTTGCTCCAAGACCTCAATGTCATGGTCTTGTCTTAAGATATTCCTTGCAATCCAATAACCAGATTTCACTGTATACATCCCATGTCTTGTGTAGGTCCACCTAAACTTATCTTCCCAATATGACTGACTTATGGCCAAACTTCGAATGATTGATACATCTTCAGGAACAATAAGGTTATCCAGAAAATCAAGATTCCACACATTTGGGTCCCTAGTGATTACCTCGTTTACAGTCATTCTCAAGTGTATTCCATAATGCAAAGGCCTTGCAAGACGTGCTGGAACAACTGGAATCCATAGGTCTTCTGATGTAACCATGGCTGAGCTAGCTGACTATGCGACAAAAGAAAAACCTGGATGGATGAAAGGCGAGCATGTTGAGCTGAAACCAGCTGGAAAAGTTGTGGGTCAGATCCATGGACGAGTTGATTCTCTCTGTCAGCCCAAAAGAAGTTCAAAACACAAGTTAAGGATTCATTCCTCCTTTCTAATGAGCAGGACACGAAATTCAAGCTCAAGACACCATTTGAAACTGTTTTAGATCAAATGATCCAAGAACAGGTTCTGCAGCCCATGAAGAACTCATAGCAAATCCACTTTGGGTTTGTTTTAAGCCAAATTCGACCATCCCTTTGTTCAGTCAATTTCAAGCTCATTCTCACCAAGAATACAAAGATAGATTCAGCAAGAAGTCTTGATCGTGGGCATGCCAAGATTCATTTAACAAAAAACTTTATTAGGATCCAAAATCAAGTCTACATTCCTAGTTTCTAAGTTTCTTATTTTCTGCACTTGTCTTTTGGTTTCTACATATTTTGTAACCTATATAATTGTAGGCACGGCCAGAATAAGATTCATTCACCTTTTTATCAAAATTCTCTCTAAATTTGTGAATCATTTGTTCATTTTTGAACATTGATTGCTAAAGATTTCATTCTCTGACTACAAAACTTGTCTTTGATCACAGTCAGAATTCATTCTCTTGATTTTGATACTTCTACACAAGTGTTGATCAATCCACATGTCCTCAATTAAGTTCATCAACCATTTCGACTTCTATCCATCAATACCATCATCATCCACCATCCAAACCATCAGATCAACCTTCAAAGTATCAGGGACAAAAAGATCTCCTCATAAGGGATTCATCATTTGGTATCATAGCAGATTTGAAGGCTCTTGATCTATGGTTTGATTATGACTTTTCACATTCTTTCTGGTTTTGGGGTTTTTGACCATCTGATCTTTTTTCTCTTTATCAAACACTCTTTTCTGTCTATCTATTGTATCTGCAAGAGGGTCAACCAGATTATCAAAAAAAAAAACGAAAAACGTAAATCAAAAGAGAAACCATAGAAAAATCGAGGAGAAATCCGACCAAGGCTGAAGAGAAATCCAGCCTCTGGTGGTAAAGCCTCTTGCAACCAAAAATCTTGCAATATGTCTATCTCATTCTTCTGTTTTGGGGTTAGGGGATTGTTCCCTAAAGTTTGATCTTTGTTTGTTGCTAAGCTACTGGATTCATAGAAAACACGTGAGAGAAACACAAGAGAGAAGTAAGGCTTCAGCTCTGTTATTGTGCTAATTTTCCTTGTTGAGTTTCTTATCAGGAAACCATTGTTGGAGATGTCAGTAAAAGAAAGGAGGCACTAACTGTTACATTGAATTAATTGCAGATGGAAGCAATGATGTCTGAGGTAATGAAAAGAATGAAAAATACTGATCCATTTCAACAGAAACATGCTAATGATAT
The DNA here is from genome assembly GCA_905132765.1 of Moricandia arvensis. Classification (NCBI taxonomy): domain Eukaryota; kingdom Viridiplantae; phylum Streptophyta; class Magnoliopsida; order Brassicales; family Brassicaceae; genus Moricandia; species Moricandia arvensis. The sequence continues at coordinate 68,286 of CAJHQP010000174.1, read as the reverse complement.
CTTTGATAATGTTTCTTAGGTTCAGAAGGATGCTAAGATCAAAAGGAGGAGCATGATACCATCTTTCTGTGACAGAAATGACCCTGATGGCTACTTGGAGTGGAAACAGCAAATGGAACTTGTTTTTGATGGCCAAAACAAATCAGAAAGAAAGAAGGTTAGATTGGCTACAACACAGTTATGTGGTGATGCCAGTCAATGGTGGGATCAGCTTGTTACTACCAGAAGAATAACAGGAGAAGCACAAGTTTCATCTTGGTTTGAGCTGAAACACTTCATGAAGAAACACTTTGTTTCTGGTAACTACAACATAAAACAACTAAGACATACAAAAGAGGAGATACGAACTTGCCCTGACCATGATCACCCAAGAAAGTCTCAGTCACATAAACAAAGAAGGATAGAGCCACGTCCTCTCTCAAGCATCAGTGAGTCACTGTGTTCTAAGAAGGAATAAGCTATCCCAAAGCTAAAAATAGAACCATCTAAGGTAAGTAAAGAACCTGAGATAGAAAATGAGTTTTCTCTTTTCTCTCCTTAGTCTGAACTTGTTGTCATTAAAACCTGTGATGAACTAACTTATCTGGAAGTACAACCGAGTAGTGTTGCTTTAGTGTCTCAGGTCTCAGAAGAAAACTCAGCAGAAAAAGCCAAAAAAAGTTCACCACTAGAAGAAGTGTTGGAACAGCCCAACATTGAAGCAGAAACAAACGCTAAGTCATTCTCTTTGACCTCTAAAGAGCACTGTAAGGATCTTGATATGGTTAGTTCTTTGCATGAAATGTTTGTTAAGCTCAGTTCCAGTGATGTAAAACATTTTGGTGTCGAACAAGTAAAAAAATTTTGTGTTACAAACTCTGTTTTTGATAACATGATTCATTCTTTTAAAGTGTTTGAACTTTATAAACTCTCTGATCAAAAACGTTTTCAATATGGCAATGACATCAATCCTGGTCTTGTTTTACTCTTGATCAATTTATGGAAAATAACAAAAGTTTTGATCATCCTGAAAAGTCACTGAAGATTATTTTGCAACAACCTGATTTATGTTTCAGAAAACCTTGTGATTCATTTGCTTGTTTTAAAGATAATAGCTTTGATCTGAGTTTTTCCATGCATGGAATGGTCTATGATAATTTATTTGCATTGAATTATGCCATGAACAAACCTAAGAAGTTGCAGGAACCGAAATCAGTTAGGGCTGAAACCGAGTTTATTTCTGATTATGTTTTGAAACCTCCTAGCCTATGTTCTGAAACTGAAAATAATTGTTTGTGATAAGATCATGCTTGTAGAAGGATGTTGTTTTGAGCTTTGTGATATATTAGTGTACAACACATTCTTTGAAAGTCATGCTAAACCTGTGAGACATGTGCTTGATTTTGAATATGATCTTGAACTTAAAGTTTTGTATTCTGAATCTGAACAAGTTAGGCACGTTTTGAAGATGTTCTATGATATTTCATGCCTTGAAAACATTCTGGTTTACAACACTTTCTTTGATAAAAATTCTGAGCCTTGGTTAAGTAATCCTCAGTTTGAATTTGATCTTTGGTGTTCTGAATCTGAGAAACTTGTACCTGTTTTGAAGTTGTTCTTTAGGAACTATGCTATCACGTGCCTTGACAACATTCTGGTGTAACACACTTACTTTCATAGGAATCATGATGATCTGAAATGTGTGCTACATGTTCTGGGAAAAGGAACTTTGGTTTAAGATCTGAACCATTACATGTCTTGCGTATATGATACTGGTATTCTAATTTCTATTTGGAGTGTCCAGGATCAACAGAGTCAGTCGCAGACGAGTAAAGGGGGCAAAAGCAAACACCATTCTTATCAGCCTAAGATTTGGAGATGGAATTACCTGAGAAAAATGTCTTCAAAACTCCAAGGAAGTCCCATTCTATAACCTTTCTTTGATGTTGCTTCCATGCTTATTTCTATGATCATTTGTCTCCCTTGTTACTTGTTTCTTTTTGATGTAGGAGGCTTGGATTTGAGGTCAAATCCTTTCAAAGGAGGAGGGGATGATGTAACTGTGGCTGAGCTAGCTGACTATGCGACAAAAGACAAACCTGGATGGATGAAAGGCGAGCATGCTGAGCTGAAGCCAGCTGGAAAAGTTGTGGGTCAGATCCATGGACGAGTTGGTTCTCTCTCTCATCCCAAAAGAAGTTCAAAACACAAGTTAAAGATTCATTCCTACTTTCTGATGAGCAGGCCACGAAATTCAAGCCCAAGAAGCCAATTGAAATTGTTTTGGATCAAATGGTCTGCTAAAAGCAGTCTTCTTCTCGGCTAAAAGCAGTCTTCTTCTCGGCTAAAAGCAATCTTGAGCCGAGTTAATGCATTTGTATTTAGCCTCTATGAGCTGAGTCGATGTTCCAAGCTTCACGGGCAAGACATGCTATCTCACGGACCTTGGGGAGTGATGTAATCCACCTCCTACAGTAAGTTCCCCCCAGTTCATTTGTGAGTGGCGTAGCCAATCTCAATGAATTTTGGATCAGGTTCGGAGGATAGATGGTCTGGTGCGAGAGGATATTATGTACGTTTTGTCAGAGGCACAATGTACCGTAATCGAAACGGCTCGTCGTTGGGTCTGATGTTTCATTCGTGCTTTTTCTCGAATAGGTTTTGGTCGGCCAGTCAATTTTCGCCTTTCTGGAATGAGGCTGACCAGATTATGTCCTTCACAACCCAACAATTTATGCATGGTTTGCTTTGATATGGATCGGAAAATTTGGTTTAGCTTGGACTGGCTTTTGGTTTGAATCGGTTTACACCGAGAATCTGAGCCGTCGCGAAGAAAAAAGTGGGCATTTGGGTGTTTCCGAGCCCCATTTAGGTCTTTTTAGATCTAATGATGACGCCCTTGGGAAGCGCGCCTCATTTTCTTTATGAATAGCGGACCCCTCTTCATGATCGCTATTCTTCTCTACACTCTCAAGTATTTTCTCCTTCTCCCTCTCTACTTCTCTCTCTAGGTTTTCGTCGTAGATTAGGTAATGCCTTGTCCCAATAAGAATCATGCCCCTGAAGGAGTGGTTATCCTGAGAGAAAAGGGGGAAGGTAGTCACTACCGTATCGAGCCCTGTTCGGGATATTACGGCTAACGAGAGTCGAGTTCAGTTTTATTTACCGTGATGTGATAAAGGACACAGTGAATATGAGTTTCGCTCGTCGTCTGTTAGTCGCAGATGCTACGAGGCAGTTCAGAGAGGAAGAAAGAGGAGGCCGCGGCGTGAGCGACAACCAGGAACCTACGAGTAATGATCAGCACACCTCAGGGGACAAGTCAGGTGAAACGAGAAGAAATCCTTGAACAGATCATGTCAACCGTCGGGACTTTTTTCCTACTTGGTTTTACCCGGGTTCGATCTTTGAAGAACTTCCAGCGTTAACCCCCGGGTTGATGTGTTCATCGGACGTAGAAGAACAAGCTTGGGGGAATGTGAAAGGAACTTGGTCAACTTCTGTGAAGATGTTGCTGAGGGAGTGTGGAGATTTGGGTGTGAATTTTCTCATTCCCATGTACGAGCATACACCATGGTCCCCCTCCAGTGGGTATCAGTGCGTATATGAGTCGTTCTTCTAGGGCGACATGAAGCTGTGGTTCCCAATTCCCTGACTTATTACGTCGTATGCTTTTCGTCGAGATGTTGCGTCCAGTCAGTTTTTAAATTGATCTTTCTGTATAGCTGTTGCGATGATGGTCTTGGCTGCTGGAATTGACATCTTGATGAGTGTTCGGGTATTTGAAGAACTGAACTTTGTAAAGCTGATGCCAAAAGGTTTATTCTAGGTGAAAATGCGACTGAACTACAATATCTTTATCGGTCATCCGAATAAAATGCCGCACTGGCAGCGTTATTACTTCTTTGTTAAGGCCGACAGATCGCCATTTGAGGAACCAACAAAGAATGACTTTTGAGTTCTTTGTAACTACAGAATCGGTTGATCGCTGTTGCTGGCAGTCTATTTTTACTTTCCGCTCCTAAACGTCTCTCTTTTTTTTTGCAGTTGCTGGCAGACTTTTGATTGGGCATCTAAACTTCCGTTCTTAGTTGCGCCCGGTAAGAAACGACTACAGCTTTTCACGGGACAAGAACATCGGTTAATCAAGAGAGCTAGAGGGATGAAGGAACTTCCTGACTTGAGCGTATCCTTGGAACCCAATTGAAGCTTCTAGGAAACAATCAAATGGCTGCGATTGACGGGATGGACCTGAGAAGTCACACGGGTGTGGAATCTCTGTTAGAAGTGATCCCCAAAATCTCTGATGCGGGAGATATGGAGAACAACCCCGAATCTGAGATTCCTAAGCCCAATAAGAAAGGGAAAAAGAGAGCAAAGGGATACCTTTTGTTGCAGCGAAGAATGCCTCTGCCAAAGGCAAATAGAAATTGTATGAGAATCGCGAAGAGGCACACTCTAGGGGTCGTCCTAAGAAGAAAAAAGCGGCCAAGAAGAAGCAGGAGGTGGTGATCCAGGATATGATGGTTCACGAGCAAGTAGGCAGCAGGCCTGCTGCTCAAACTGAAGAACGTTTGGATGGAACCGCTTTGGAAGAACATGATACTCCTCTCGTTGTGCTGCTTAAGTGGAGAAAGAAGATGAAACATGTCAGAGGTGAACATGACGTGTTGGCTCCTGGAGAGCTAAATGCTAGTCAGGCAGTTAGCAATACCGCCGAGAAAGATATTCAACCTTCGTTTAAAGGGTCTATCCCTAAGGTCACTTTGCAGACGTCTGGGAGTGGAGGCCCCGTTTCTAGAAAGTCTCGGTTGAGTTTCCTGATCAGGTAGAGTTCAAATATGACTGCTATAGGCCCCTCTTTATGCTCCAGTTAAATGCACTGAGTTGATCCGGTAGATTTGGGGTAGGCCGAAGGAAATGCCTGTCGCAACTTAGTGTTCAAGGATGCCTATATTCATGCTGTGCGGACCAAATTTTTGGTAAGAATTTGCTTTCCATTCTCTCGTTGTTTTTGTTGTCAAAATTTAACTAATGTTTCCCTTTTTGCAGAGTGACGGAAGTAGGAATTTCGTAATCAAGAAGTATGATACGGACGTGAAGCAGACGCTTGCTTAGCTGGGATGGGCCGATACACTTGGAGGTGTATGAGGGCGAATCTTAGAGATTAAGAAGCCTCTTGGACGTGTGATGGTCTTCACACAAGGGTGCGGATGACCTTGTATAGTGTAGATTGATCAAACCCACGAGTGTAACCTCGTTCCTAGGCGTGATTGGCACGTCTGAAAGGTTCCCCTACCTTATGATCGTGTGTGTTCAAGAAGAACAAAGATAAAGTCTCAAAGAGACAAAGAACTCAGAGAGAATTCTATAAAATATAGCTTTATTAAATTATTGCTTAAGTAAAAATGTGTAGGCTACATAGGTTTATATAGTAAAGAATAGAGTAGCAAAAAGGAAAAGCTAGCCAACCGTTGGAAAAGGTAAAAACACCATTGGCTTCAAACTAAAATGAAAAAACTTAGTACGTAGGAAAATTGCCTAAATGTCTTTTAAAAAAGAAATATGCACTTTCTTTTGCATGGATTGATGTTTGAGGCTTCTCTGGGTTATCTCGTCCTGACTTAATAAAGGGAACTAGTTGTTTCTCCTTCTGGTCAAAATTTCCATTTTTGCTTGGTCTATATTTCCATTTTTGCTTGGTCGATATTTCCATTTTTGGTCAAAAATAAATCTTGACCAACTTCTTCTTTAGTCCCAACTGGTTGACATAAGTGACCTCCTTGACTTGTGATCTCCCCATCTCTTCTTTGGCCCAACTCTTGCTTCAACTCCGATTTGCCCAGTTGAGTTGATCGAACCATCTCTTCCGGTTTAACCATCTTCTCTGTCTCGTCTAGGTCATCAAGATCACTCCTGATAAACTCATCTAGCTTACCCATCTTGCACCATAGTCGTCCATATAATCCAATAGTCGATTGATGCTGGATAAATAACATAACAAGGCCCATAGCCTTCACTCTGTCCAATACCTCATGGATCAAGCCAATAAGTTTTCCAGAAAACCCATTAGACCATACTATGATCCAGTGCCTAGTTGGTTCATGCATTGTATTCAAACCCTTCACGTTGACGCTGTTCAGGATCACTCCATCCCTCCTCCTTTAAAAGGATTTGTACACAAATCCGAACCTTCTAAGTAGTCCAAAGTGTGAACCGAAATTCGCATTGTCGATTTCCGTTGATTTAGGAAGGCAAGGTAAACCTAGCTTTTCCATAGGTTCCAGGTTTATGCTAAGCCAAAACGTCAAGTGACCAAACAGTGAGAACGAAAGATATAACAATGAATTGATAAAAACGAAAAGAGAGCAAAGAAGATCTTGTTCTGAATCAGCGATTTGAGCGTTACAACAGGTAAAACCTTGGTGGAAAGGGCCGTCGGCGAATTCCTAATTCTAACCTTGTAAGACTTGAATAACTTAGTTGAGTCGCAGCTCCATAACAAAAAACGGAAATATGCCTAATTTCCCTAAATGCTATGTTTTCTTTTAGTAATATTCTTTGTAATATGCATCTTCAACCTCGAAGTCCTTATATACTCCTCACATTGCCGGTTTTCTCTTTCCCTTTCTGCCCTCGGTTGAGTTTATCGCTTCGCGGAAATCTTCTATTTTCCTTCGATCTTTGTGATTATCTTTGGAAACTTAACATTTATCTTCCAAACTTAACATTTATCTCTTCCTGCAAAATAAAAGATAGACTGTCACTATGATTTGTTTGCTCGTGCGGTCCAACTTCCCCGTTCGGCGAGTTGGACGACTTGCTTGGTCCAATTCTTCCGTTCGGCGAGTTGGAAGATTGATTCTTATAGTCGTTTCGTTGTTTCGATGCTCGGGGATCCGTTTATCAGAGGTCTATAGTAGCCTTTCTCGAGGACTTATCATGCAAACCCTTTTTCAGAGTTCATATGAAACTTGAATTGTGAATTCTCTTATCTATAAGTATGTGGAGTAAGTTTTCAAATTCTTTACTCGCTCATTTTCACAAACTCTTTTCTAAGATTAAAAGATATTCTCCTCTCTTCTCTCACTTTGGTATAATTTTTTTGTATCATGTCTTCAAGGAGAAAAGCTTCCACTAAGTCTCGCCGCGACCGTTCCTTTCCTGGCGGCTCTAGCTCACAAAACCACGACGTTGGGCCAAAGGTGGAGTTCTTGGAAAAATTGGTTGATCCTGAGGAGGCTGAGGCATAATGGGCGGCAAAGGGCGAAATAAAGCCTCCTAGGCCTGGCACGTGGGCTCCTCCTCCGTTTCGTGCTAACTCCGTGGAGGGTTCTCCGAGCAAGAACTGCATGTTTGGTCTTGCTGCCATCCAGGGCTTCTACCAAGTTCCAGAGTTAGTTGATTTTTGTGTACCGGAAGCTGGGGAAATTACCGAGTCTCCACCCAAGGGCTACTTCACGTGCTATGAGGCGTACTTGATGCAGTGCCATCAATGGTTTCCCATCCCTGAAGTCAGTGCGCAGATTTTCAACCGATTCAAGCTATCGATCAGTCAGATAAACCCATGCGGTTTGCAACGCATCATCATAATTTTTGCGCTGAGTTACGAACTGGGAATGACCTTTGATGCCAAACACCTTGTAGCCATGCTGAAGCTCTAGGGGAATTCGGCCATAGTTCAGCTGAGGCCACGGCCGGGCATGACGATGATAACGAAGTTTGTGTCAAACTATCATGACTGGAGAGAGCACTTCTTCTTTTGTCGCGTTAACGATGCATCTGTAGAAGCGAACGACATTCCCATATTTAAGTCTAGATGGGGTCGGAAAGGTATTCTCGATCAATTTTCCTCGAGTTTCTATTTTGATGATGTTCGATCTTACGTGCTTGTTTTTTCGTTTAATAGAGACTAATCCACTTCCTCCGAGTCGGGCTTGAACACTGTCTGAGACTTGCTCCGTGGACGTCCGTACTTTTGGGCCACGTTCACCCCGAATGGGTTAGCCGTGCTGTTTCTCTCAACCCCTCTTGGTTTCGTAGACTTTTCGGTCCAGGAAGGATCAGAGTCAAGAATGAATGGATTCGTTCCGTGTGAGGTCCGAGCAAGGAGGGAAAGGTCGAAGTCCTGCAAAGACAAGCACGTCGTCGTTGATGATGACGTGGTCGACGGGCAGTGCTTTCCTGATAATATACTTAGAGACTACCTCAACAGTCAAGTAGGCGCCCGTGGCAGACAGAACAATCTTGACAGTTGCTTGATTTTGAATTTCCTCTGGCCATAGATGGGTCCAGCAGGGTTTCGAAGTTTACCTAGGCGTCGAGGATGGTTAATGGGGTAATTTTTGGTCCTTGAGCATTTCTTTTCATGGCCGAGCTTCTCTTGACTTTGAGATCTTTCGGAGGTTCTTATCATGATGAATCGAGCCCTTGATGCAAGCTGCCAAGAGGCTCCAATGGCTCAATTAAGGGCTGAGACGGCTGATAAAGAGATTTCCGTTTGAGAGACGAATTGGAGTCTGTCGTTGTGAGAGAGAATCAGTTGCGACAGAGGTTGATCGTGCTTATAGAACGAGGGAAGAAAGAGATGGCTGAAGTCATGAAGACCCGTCGTGACAAGTTCTCGTGCGAGTTTGAGGAGCTTATGAGAGGTTATAAGGATCTCGTGGATTATATCTTACGTATTCCCCTAACTATTCGTTTGGTGCCGAGTATGCGAGGCAAACTCAGCTCATGAACAAGAGAGATAGGGACTTCGCGATTCCCCAAATCGAGGAGAGGATTGGGAGCAGTGGAACCTGATTCCCGTTTCTCCTGATACGGTGGAAACCAAGACGGGACCGCCGATGAGACAAGCTAGACCAGCCAATGACTGCCCTGGACGTCAACGACTACTCACTTGGGAGGTCGATGACTGGGTACTTTGGTCTCGGCGACTGATCGTAAGGTTGCCCGCAATGTATTTGGGAATGTGTTCCCTTGTACTTATAGTGTGTTTACATTATTCATTCATCTCCAGTGAAGTGTGGTTGGGTATCATGTAGCGGGACTGGCCATGTGTGGCTTTGAATCCTTGCTGTTTATCGGCATTTGTTTGAACCGTGTTTTATAAAAAGGGGTTTCGAGAATGGTTGGATTTTGTTAAGTGTAGGGAAAAATTTTGAGTTGTTATATCACCTTGTACCCCTCTTTGTGGATCATCCTATTCTTTACTTGTTCGGGATGTTCAAGAAGTTCCCAAAGTTTTGAGAGCGTTTAGATGCGGATGAAGAGACATGCTTTCAGGATGATACAAGCCTAAGCTATCAAAGGTTTCATAAAACTCTGGGATGAACAGATCTTCAAGCTAATAGATAGATAATATGATAATGATGGGTCGAAGAGCACCAAAAAGGCTACGGATGACCTTTGATACAACTCACAAGCCTAATTCTAAGTGAATCCACACAAAGACAGAGACGCACACGTTTCCTAGCGTAAAGAATCCACCTTATAAACATAGAGAAACAAGAAACAAGCATAAAAGCTTTAAAGAGAAAACTTTGTTTTTATTCAGTAATCAAGTCTGATTCTACAATAAGTTGAGAGGAGCTTTATATATAGCTCGTGTACAAAGTTATTGCAGTCAAAAGACATAAATAAGAAGAGAAAATTAAGCAAAACTCACATTAAAAAGAAAGAATAAATTGGATGGTCAAAAGGCTAATCTCAAGGGAGTGAAATTAGTTTACTAAGGAGAATATTGACCACACCTTTAATTCCTTGGATTCATATCCTTAGTATCTGATAAGAAGGCTTAAGAGGTGGCCTGTTGTTGGGTAAATCCAGCTGACTAAAATGAACCATAGTGCTGATGTCGTCTAGGTTCATCCGAGTCAAAATATGGTAAGTCTTGTCTCCTTTATATTTTGAAGCACTCTGAATAATTTTGAATAGATTAAACCTTCCATAAGCTTCATTTTTTATAGAGACTTTCCTGTATGTGAGCATGTCTTGACTGAGATTGGAAATTTATGAGCAGTGGATTTTGATACCCACATCATACCCTCCTCCATGAAAAAGTTTAGTCCGCAAAACTTGTTCATGAGACATAGTGTGCCCCTTGAATGTTGGTGGACCTCTTCTGATGGCTCCTCCTTTTCAGTGGGAAATGTTGGGAAAGGAGACTCATCTGGTGGATTAATCGGTTCATATGCTTTGTTTCCATGCTCAATTCAGACAGCTAGTTGGACCAACTCTTCTAAACCATTGCAGATGTACCCTTGTATGTGCACACGTATCTCACCTCTCAGCCGATAAAAAAACTGGTCCATGACATTCTCATTGCTTACTCCTGGATTGAGCCGAATGCGACGATACTTAAATTTCTTGAGATACTCCATGACCGTCTTATCATATTGGCAAAGTGTACGAAACTGCCTCCGGATTTCTTGATACTGATCACGTTGAATGTATTGTTTTCTCATCAGATTTTTCATCTCATCCTAAGTTGATTCCCGAGAATACCCAATATGATTTCCTTTTTCAGTAGATTGGCTCCACCAATGTTGAGCTTGGTTGATGAGTTGATCAGCTGCAATGTACACCTTCTCAGAATCTGGACAGCCGCAAGAATGGAAGAACTCGTTCATCTTGTGCTCCCATTCAAAGTACTCATCAGAGTCTGTTCCTCCTGCAAAATAATATTATTCTTGCTTTAAAAGACTCCAAGGATGGCTCGTCATGTCACTGTAGCTGGGATGGTTTTCCATGGTTTTTTTTTAAAGAAACTTAGAAAACCAAAAACAGAAAAGAAAGAAAGATGTAAAAGATTTTTTTTCTGAGAATCAAATGAAGAACAAAACAAATACAAAAAGATAGATGTTAGGAGCTTTTAGCTCTAATACCAAAAATGATACAAGCCTAAGCTATCAAAGGCTTCATAAAACACTTGGATTAACATATCTCCAAGCTAATAGATAGATAGTATGATAATGATGGGCCGAAGAGCACCAAAAAGGCTATGGATGGTCTTTGATACAACTCACAAGCCTAAGTATAAGTGAATCCACACAAAGACAGAGACTCACACGTTTCCTAGCATAAGGAATCCACCTTAGAAACATAGAGATACAAGAAACAAGCATAAAAGCTTTAAAGAGAAAACTTTGTTTTTATTCATTAATCAAGTTTGATTCTACATTGAGTTGAGAGGAGCTTTATATATAGCTCATGTACATAGTAATTGCAGTCATAAGACATTAATGAGAAGAGAAAATTAAGCAATAATCAGATTAAAAAGAAAGAATAAATTGGATGGTCAAAAGGCTAATCTCAAGGAAGTGAAATTAGCTTACTAAGGAGAATATTTACCGTGCCTTTAATTCCTTGGATTCATATCCTTAGTAGCTGATAAGGAGGCTTAAGAGGTGGCTTGTTGTTGGGTAAATCCAGCTGATTAAAATGGACCATAGTGCTGATGTTGTCTAGGTTCATCGAAGTCCAAATATGGTAAGTCTTGTCTCCTTTATATTTTGAAGCACTCTGAATAATTCTGAATAGTTTAAACCTTCCAGAAGATTCATTTTTATGTAGATACTTTCATGAATGTGAGCTTGTATTGACTGAGATTGGACATTTATGAGCAGTGGATTTAATGCCCACATCATACCCTCCTCCTTGAAAAAGTTTTGTCCTGAAAACTTGTTCATGCGACATAGTGGTACAAAATATTGCTGGACCTCTTCTGATGACTCCTCCTTTTCATGGGGAATTGTTGGCAAAGGAGACACATCTGGTGGATTACTCGGTTCAGATGATTTCTTTCCATCCTCAATTCAGACAGCGAGTTGGACCAAATCATCTAAACCATTGCAGATGTACCTTTGTATGTGCACACGTATCTCACCTCTCAGCCCATAAACAAACTGGTCCGTGACATTCTCATTGCTTACTCCTGGATTGAGCCGAATGCGAAGATACTTGAACTGCTTGAGATACTCCATGACCGTCTTATCATCTTGGCAAAGTGTACGAAAATGCCTCCGGATTTCTTGATATATATCACGTGGGATGTATTGTTTTCTTATCAGATTTTTCATCTCATCCCAAGTTGATTCCCGAGAATACCCACAATGATTTCCTTTTGCAGTAGATTGGCTCCACCAGTGTTGAGCTTGGTTGATGAGTTGATCGGCTGCAATGTACACCTTCTCAAAATCTGGACAGCCGCAAGAATGAAAGAACTCGTTCATCTTGTGCTCCCAGTCAAAGTACACATCAGGGTCTGTTCCTTCTGAAAAATAATAATCTTCTTGCTTTAAAAGACTCCAAGGATGGCTTGCCATGTTTCTGTAGCTGAGATGGTTTTCCATGGTTTTTTTAAAGAAACTTAGAAAACCAAAAACACACAAGAAAGAAATATGTAAAAGATTTTTTTGTTTGAGAATCAAATGAAGAACAAAACAAACACAAAAATATAGATGTTAGGAGCTTTTAGCTCTGATACCAAAAATGATACAAGCCTAAGCTATCAAAGGCTTCATAAAACTCTTGGATGAACAGCTCTTCAAGCTAATGGATAGATAATATGATAATGATGGGTTAATGAGCACTAAAAAGGCTACGGATGGCCTTTGATACAACTCAAAAGTCTAAGTATAAGTGAATCCACCCAAAGACAGAGACTCACACGTTCCCTAGCGTAAGGAATCCACACAAAGACAGAGACTCACATGTTTCCTAGCATAAGGAATCCACCTTAGAAACATAGAGAAACAAGCATAAAAGCTTTAAAGAGAAAACTTTGTTTTTATTCAATAATTAAGTCTGATTCTACAATGAGTTGAGAGGAGTTTTATATATAGCTCGTGTACATAGTTATTGCAGTCAAAAGACATAAATAAGAAGAGAAAATTAAGCAAAACTCACATTAAAAAGAAAGAATAAATTGGATGGTCAAAAGGCTAATCTCAAGGGAGTGAAATTAGCTTACTAAGGAGAATATTGACCACACCTTTAATTCATTGGATTCATATCCTTAGTAAATGATAAAGAGGCTTAAGAGGTGGCCTGTTGTTTGGTGAATCCAGTTGACTAAAATGAGCCATAGTGCTTATGTCGTCTAGGTTCATCCAAGTCCAAATATGGTAAGTCTTGTCTCCTTTATATTTTGAAGCACTCTGAATAAGTCTGAATAGTTTAACCTTCCAGAAGCTTCATTTTTAAGTAGAGACTTTCTTGGATGTGAGGTTGTCTTGACTGAGATTGGACATTTATGAGCAGTGTATTTGATGCCCACATCATACCCTCCTCCTTGAAAAAGTTTTGTCCTGAAAACTTGTCATGCGACATAGTGGCACCCAATATTGCTGGACCTCTTCTGATGACTCCTCCTTTTCATGGGGAATTGTTGGCAAAGGAGACACATCTGGTGGATTACTCGGTTCAGATAATTTCTTTCCATCCTCAATTCGGACAGCGAGTTGGACCAACTCATCTAAACCATTGCAGATGTACCTTTGTATGTGCACACGTATCTCACCTCTCAGCCAATAAACAAACTGGTCCGTGACATTCTCATTGCTTACTCCTGGATTGAGCCGAATGCGAAGATACTTGAACTACTTGAGATACTCCATGACCGTCTTATCATCTTGGCAAAGTGTACAAAAATGCCTCCGGATTTCTTGATATATATCACGTGGGATGTATTGTTTTCTTATCAGATTTTTCATCTCATCCCAAGTTGATTCCCGAGAATACCCACAATGATTTCCTTTTTCCGTAGATTGGCTCCACCAGTGTTGAGCTTGGTTGATGAGTTGATCGGCTGCAATGTACACCTTCTCAAAATCTGGAAAGCCGCAAGAATGGAAGAACTCGTTCATCATGTGCTCCCATTCAAAGTACTCATCAGGGTCTATTCCTCCTACTAAATAATAATCTTCTTGCTTTAAAAGACTCCAAGGATGGCTCGCCATGTTTCTGTAGCTGGGATGGTTTTCCATGGTTTTTTTTTTACAGAAACTTAGAAAACCAAAAACAGAAAAGAGAGAAAGATGTCAAAGATTTTTTTTTTTGAGAATCAAATGAAGAACAAAACAAACACAAAAATATAGATGTTAGGAGCTTTTAGCTCTGATACCAAAAATGATACAAGCCTAAGCTATCAAAGGCTTCATAAAACTCTTGGATGAACAGCTCTTCAAGCTAATGGATAAGTAATATGATAATGATGGGTTAATGAGCACTAAAAAGGCTACGGATGGCCTTTGATACAACTCAAAAGTCTAAGTATAAGTGAATCCACACAAAGACAAAGACTCACACGTTTCCTAGCGTAAGGAATTCACACAAAGACAGAGACTCACACGATTCCTAGCGTAAGGAATCCACCTTATAAACATAGAGAAACAAGCATAAAAGCTTTAAAGAGAAAACTTTGTTTTTATTCAATAATTAAGTCTGATTCTACAATGAGTTGAGAGGAGTTTTATATATAGCTCGTGTACATAGTTATTGCAGTCATACGACAAATAAAAGGAGAAAATTAAGCAAAAATCACATTAAAAAGAATAAATTGTATGGTCAAAAGGCTAATCTCAAGGGAGTGAAATTAGCTTACTAAGGAGAATATTGACCACACCTTTAATTCATTGGATTCATATCCTTAGTAACTGATAAAGAGGCTTAAGAGGTGGCCTGTTGTTTGGTGAATCCAGTTGACTAAAATGAGCCATAGTGCTTATGTCGTCTAGGTTCATCCAAGTCCAAATATGGTAAGTCTTGTCTCCTTTATATTTTGAAGCACTCTGAATAAGTCTGAATAGTTTAACCTTCCAGAAGCTTCATTTTTAAGTAGAGACTTTCTTGGATGTGAGCTTGTCTTGACTGAGATTGGACATTTATGAGCAGTGTATTTGATGCCCACATCATACCCTTCTCCTTGAAAAAGTTTGTCCTCAAAACTTGTTCATGCGACATAGTGGTACCCAATGTTGCTGGACCTCTTCTGATGACTTCTCCTTTTCAGTGGAAATTGTTGGCAAAGGAGACACATTTGGTGGATTACTCGGTTCAGATGATTTGTTTCCATTCTCAATTCAGACAGCGAGTTGGACCAAGTCATCTAAACCATTCAGATGTACCTTTGTATGTGCACATGTATCTCACCTCTCAGCCCATAAACAAACTGGTCTGTGACATTCTCATTGCTTACTCCTGAATTGAGCCAAATGCGAAGATACTTGAGCTGCTTGAGATACTCCATGACCGTCTAATCATCTTGGCAAAGTGTACGAAACTGCCTCCGGATTTCTTGATATATATCACGTGGGATGTATTGTTTTCTTATCAGATTTTTCATCTCATCCCAAGTTGATTCCCGAGAATGCCCACAATAATTTCCTTTTGCAGTAGATTGGCTCCACCAGTGTTGAGCTTGGTTGATGAGTTGATCGGCTGCAATGTACACCTTCTCAAAATCTGGACAGCCGCAAGAATGGAAGAACTTGTTCATCTTGTGCTCCCATTCAAAGTAATCATCAGGGTCTGTTCCTTCTGCAAAATAATAATCTTCTTGCTTTAAAAGACTCCAAGGATGGCTTGCCATGTTTCTGTAGCTGGGAAGGTTTTCCATGTTTTCTTTTTAAAGAAACTTAGAAAACCAAAAACACGCAAGAGAGAAAGATGTAAAAGATTTTTTTTTGAGAATCAAATGAAGAACAAAACAAAAACAAAAATATAGATGTTAGGAGCTTTTAGCTCTGATACATAAAATGATACAAGCCTAAGCTATCAAAGGCTTCATAAAACTCTTGGATGAACAACTCTTCAAGCTAATGGATAGATAATCTGATAATGATGGGTTAATGAGCACCAAAAAGGCTACGTATGGCCTTTGATACAACTCAAAAGACTAAGTCTAAGTGAATCCACACAAAGACAGAGACTCACACGTTTCCTAGCGTAAGGAATCCACCTTAGAAACATAGAGAAACAAACATAAAAGCTTTAAAGAGAAAACTTTGTTTTTATTCAATAATCAAGTCTGATTCTACAATGAGTTGAGAGGAGCTTTATATATAGCTCGTGTACATAGTTATTGCAGTCATACGACATAAATAAGAGGAGAAAATTAAGAAAAATCACATTAATAAAAATAATAAATTGGATGGTCAAAAGGCTAATCTCAAGGGAGTGAAATTAGCTTACTAAGGAGAATATTGACCACGCCTTTAATTCCTTGGATTCATATCCATAGTAGCTGATAAGGAGGCTTAAGATGTGGCATGTTGTTTGGTTAATCCAGCTGACTAAAATGAACCATAGTGTTAATGTCGTCTAGGTTCAACCGAGTCTAAATATGGTAAGTCTTGTCTCCTTTATATTTTAAAGCACTCTGAATAATTCTGAATAGTTTAAACCTTCCAGAAGCTTCATTTTTATGAAGAGACTTTCATGGATGTGAGCTTGTCTTGACAGAGATTGGACATTTATGAGTAGTGGATTTGATGCCCACATCATACCCTCTTCCTTGAAAAATTTTTGTCCTCAAAACTTGTTCATGCGACCTAGTGGTACCCAATGTTGCTGGACCTTTTCTGATGGCTCCTCCTTTTCAGTGGGAATTGTTGGCAAAGGAGAAATATCTGGTGGATTTATTGGTTCAGATGATTTGTTTCCATGCTCAATTCGGACTGCGAGTTAGACCAACTCATCTAAACCATTGCAGATGTACCTTTGTATGTGCACACGTATCTCACCTCTCAGCCCATAAACAAACTGGTCCGTGACATTCTCATTGCTTACTCCTGGATTGGGCCGAATGCGAAGATACTTGAACTGCTTGAGATACTCCATGACCGTCTTATCATATTGGCAAAGTGTACGAAACTGCCTCCGGATTTCTTGATATATATCACGTGGGATGTATTGTTTTCTTATCAGATTTTTCATCTCATCCCAAGTTAATTCCCGAGAATACCCACAATGATTTCCTTTTGCAGTAGATTGGCTCCACCAGTGTTGAGATTTGTTGATGAGTTGATCAGCTGCAATGTACACCTTCTCAGAATCTGGACAGCCGCAAGACTGGAAGAACTCGTTCATCTTGTGCTCCCATTCAAAGTACTCATCAGAGTCCGTTCCTCTTGCAAAATAATAATCTTCTTGCTTTAAAAGACTCCAAGGATGGTTCGCCATGTTGCTGTAGCTGGGATGGTTTTCCATGTTTTTTTTAAAAGAAACTTAGAAAACCAAAAACAGAAAAGAAAGAAAGATGTAAAAGATTTTTTTTTTCTGAGGATCAAATGAAGAACAAAACAAACACAAAAAGATAGATGTTAGGAGCTTTTAGCTCTGATACCAAAAATGATACAAGCCTAAGCTATCAAAGACTTCATAAAACACTTTGATTAACAGATCTTCAAGCTAATGGATAGATAGTATGATAATGATGGGTCGAAGAGCACCAACAAGGCTACGAATGGCCTTTGATACAACTGACAAGCCTAGGTCTAAGTGAATCCATGCAAAGACAGAGACTCACACGTTTCCTAGCCTAAAGAATCCACCTTAGAAACATAGAGATACAAGAAACAAGCATAAAAGCTTTAAAGAGAAAACTTTGTTTTTATTCATTAATCAAGTCTGATTCTACAATAATTTGAGAGGAGCTTTATATATAGCACGTGTACATAGTTATTGCAGTCATAAGACATAGATGAGAAGATAAAATTAAGCAAAAACAGATTAAAAAGAAAGAATAAAATGGATGGTCAAAAGGCAAATCTCAAGGAATGAAATTAGCTTACTAAGGAGAATATTTACCATGCCTTTAATTCCTTGGATTCATATCCTTAGTAGCTGGTAAAGAGGCTTAAGAGGTGGCCTGTTGTTGGGTAAATCCAGCTGAGTAAAATGAACCATAGTGCTCATGTCGTCTAGGTTAATCCGAGTCCAAATATGGTAAGTCTTGTCTCCTTTATATTTTGAAGCACTCTGAATAATTCTGAATAGTTTAAACCTTCCAGAAGATTCATTTTTATGTAGAGACTTTTATGGATGTGAGCTTGTCTTGACTGATATTGGACATTTATGAGCAGTGAATTTGATGCCCACATAGTGGTACCCAATGTTGCTGGACCTCTTCTGATGGATCCTCCTTTTCAGTGGGAGTTGTTGGCAAAGGAGACACATCTGGTGGATTAATCGGTTCAGATGATTTGTTTCCATGCACAATTCGGACAGCGAGTTGGACCAACTCATCTAAGCCATTGCAGATGTACCTTTGTATGTGCACACGTATCCCACCTCTCAGCCCATAAACAACTGGTCCGTGACATTCTCATTGCTTACTCCTGGATTGAGCCGAATGTGAAGATACTTGCACTGCTTGGGATACTCCATGACCGTCTTATCATCTTGGCAAAGTGCACGAAACTGCCTCCGGATTTCTTGATATATATCACGTGGGATGTATTGTTTTCTTATCAGATTTTTCATCTCATCCCAAGTTGATTCCCGAGAATACCCACAATGATTTCCTTTTGCAGTAGATTGGCTCCACCAGTGTTGAGCTTGGTTGATGAGTTGATCGGCTGCAATGTACACCTTCTCAAATCTGGACAGCCGCAAGAATGGAAGAACTCTTTCATCTTGTGCTCCCATTCAAAGTACTCATCAGGGTCTGTTCCTCCTGCAAAATAATAATCTTCTTGCTTTGAAAGACTCCAAGGATGGCTTGCCATGTTTCTGTAGCTGGGATTGTTTTCCATGGATTTTTTAAAGAAACTTAGAAAACCAAAAACACAAAAGAAAGAAAGATGTAAAAGAATTTTTTTTTTGATAATCAAATGAAGAACAAAACAAACACAAAATATAGATGTTAGGAGCTTTTAGCTCTTGGATGAACAGATCTTCAAGCTATTGGATAGATAATATGATAATGATGGGTTGAAGAGCACCAAAAAGGCTACGGATGGCCTTTGATACAACTCAAAAATATAAATCTAAGTGAATCCACACAAAGACAGAGACTCACACGGTTCCTAGCGTAAGAAATCCACCTTAGAAGAATAGAGAAACAAGCATAAAAGCTTTAAAGAGAAAACTTTGTTTTATTCAATAATCAAGTATGATTCTACAATGAGTTGAGACGAGCTTTATATATAGCTCGTGTACATAGTTAATGCAGTCAAAAGACATAATTGAGAAGAGAAAATTAAGCAAAAACCACATTAAAAAGAAGGAATAAATTGGATGGTCAAAAGGCTAATCTCAAGGGAGTGAAATTAGCTTACTAAGGAGAATATTGACCACACCTTTAATTCCTTGTATACATATCCTTAGTAGGTGATAAGGAGGCTTCAGAGGTGGCCTGTTGTTTGGTAAATACGGCCGAATAAAATGAACCATAGTGCTGATGTCGTCTAGGTTCATCCGAGTCCAAATATGGTAAGTCTTGTCTCCTTTATATTTTGAAGCACCCTGAATAATTCTGAATAGTTTAAACCTTCCAGAAGCTTCATTTTTATGTAGAGACTTTCCTGGATGTGAGCTTGTCTTGACTGAGATTAGACATTTATGAGCAGTGGATTTGATGCCCACATCAAACCCTCCTCCTTGAAAAAGTTTTATCCTCAAAACTTCTTCATGCGACATAGTGGTGCCCCTTGAATTTTGCTGGACCTCTTCTGATGGCTCCTCCTTTTTAGTGGGAATTGTTGGAAAATGAGACTCATCCGGTGGATTAATCGGTTCAGATGCTTTGTTTCCATGCTCAATTCGGGCATTTTGTTTGACCAACTCTTCAAAACCATTGCAGATGTACCCTTGTATATGCACACGTATCTCACATCTCAGCCCATAAACAAAACGGTCCATCACATTCTCATCGCTTACTCCTGGATTGAGACGAATGCGAAGATACTTGAACTGCTTGAGATACTCCCTTACCATCTTATCATCTTGGCAAAATGTACGAAACTGCCTCCGGATTTCTTGATACAGATCACGTGTGATGTATTGTTTTCACATCAGATTTTTCATCAAACACAAAAAAGATAGATGATAGGAGCTTTTAGCTTTGATACCAAAAATGATACAAGCGTAAGCTATCAAAGGCTTCATAAAACTCTTGGATGAACATATCTTCAAGCTAATGGATAGATAGTATGATAATGATGGGTCGAAGAGCACCAACAAGGCTACGAATGGCCTTTGATACAACTGACAAGCCTAGGTCTAAGTGAATCCATGCAAAGACAGAGACTCACACGTTTCCTAGCCTAAAGAATCCACCTTAGAAACATAGAGATACAAGAAACAAGCATAAAAGCTTTAAAGAGAAAACTTTGTTTTTATTCAGTAATCAAGTCTGATTCTACAATAAGTTGAGAGGAGCTTTATATATAGCTCGTGTACAAAGTTATTGCAGTCAAAAGACATAAATAAGAAGAGAAAATTAAGCAAAACTCACATTAAAAAGAAAGAATAAATTGGATGGTCAAAAGGCTAATCTCAAGGGAGTGAAATTAGTTTACTAAGGAGAATATTGACCACACCTTTAATTCCTTGGATTCATATCCTTAGTAGCTGATAAGGAGGCTTAAGAGGTGGCCTGTTGTTGGGTAAATCCGGCTGAATAAAATGAACCATAGTGCTGATGTTGTCTAGGTTCATCCGAGTCCAAATATGGTAAGTCTTGTCTCCTTTATATTTTGAAGCACCCTGAATAATTCTGAATAGTTTAAAACTTCCAGAAGCTTCATTTTTTTGTAGAGACTTTACTGGATGTGAGCTTTTCTTGACTGAGATTGGACATTCATGAGCAGTGGATTTGATGCCCACATCATACCCTCCTCCTTGAAAAAGTTTTGTCCTCAAAATTTGTTCATGCAACATAGTGGTGCCCCTTGAATGTTGCTGGACCTCTTCTGATGGCTGCTTCTTTTCAGTGGGAATTGTTGGCAAAGGAGACTCAGCTGGTGGATTAATCGATTCAGATGCTTTGTTTCCATGCTCAATTCGGACAGCTAGTGGGACCAACTTTTATAAACCATTGCAGATGTACCCTTGTATGTGCACACGTATATCACCTCTCAGCCCATAAACAAACTGGTCCATCACATTCTCATTGCTTACTCCTGGATTGAGCTGAATGCGAAGATACTTGAATTGGTTGAGATACTCCATGACCGTCTTATCATCTTGGCAAAGTGTACGAAACTGCCTCCGGATTTCTTGATACTGATCACGTGGGATGTATTGTTTTTTCATCAGATTTTTCATCTCATCCCAAGTTGATTCCCGAGAATACCCACAATGATTTACTTTTTCAGTAGATTGGCTCCATCAGTGTTGAGCTTGGTTGATTAGTTGATCGGTTGCAATGTACACCTTCTCAAAATCTGGACAGCCGCAAGACTGGAAGAACTCATTCATCTTGTGCTCCCATTCAAAGTACTCATCAGGATCTATACCTCCTGCAAAATAATATTCTTCTTGCTTTAAAAGACTCCAAGGATGGCTCGCCATGTTTCTGTAGCTGGGATGGTTTTCCATGTTTTTTTTTAAAGAAACTTAGAAAACCAAAAACAGAAAAGAAAGAAAGATGTAAAAGATGTTTTTTTGAGAATCAAATTAAGAGCAAAACAAACACAAAAAGATAGATGATATGATCTTTTAGCTCTGATACCAAAAATGATACAAGCCTAAGTTATCAAAGGCTTCATAAAACTCTTGGATGAACAGAACTTCAAGCTAATGGATAGATAGTATGATAATGATGGGTCAAAGAGCACCACAAAGGCAGCAGATGGCCTTTTATACAACTCACAAGCATAAGTCTAAGTGAATCCACACAAAGACAGAGACTCACACGTTCCTAGCCTAAGGAATCCACCTTATAAACATAGAGAAACAAGAACAAACTTAAAAGCTTTAAAGAGAAAACTGTGTTTTTTTTTAATAATCAAGTCTGATTCTACAATGAGTTGAGAGGAACTTTATATATAGCCCGTGTGCATAGTTATCGCAGTCAAAAGACATAAATGAGAAGAGAAAATTAAGCAAAAATCACATTAAAAAGAAAGAATAAATTGGATGGTGAAAAGGCTAATATCAAGGGAGTGAAATTAGCTTACCTAGGAGATTATTGACTAGCCCTCTTATTCCTTGGATTCATATCCTTAGTAGCTGATAAGGAGGATTAAGAGGTGGCCTTTTATTGGGTAACTCCAGCTGACTAAAATGAACCATAGTGCTAGGTTCATCCGAGTCCAAATACGGTAAGTCTTGTCTCGTTTATATTTTGAAGCACTCTGAATAATTCTGAATAGTTTAAACCTTCCCGAAGTTTCATTTTTATGTACAAACTTTCGTGGATGTGAGCTTGTCTTGACTGAGACTGGACATTTTGGTGCCCCTTGAATGTTTTGTCCTCAAAACTTGTTCATGTGACATAGTGGTGACCCTTGAAAGTTGCTGGACCTCTTCTGATGGCTCCAACTTTTTAGTGGGAATTGTTGGCAAAGGAGACACATTTGGTGGATTAATCGGTCCAGATGCTTTGTTTCCATGCTCAATTCGGAAAGCTAGTTGGACCAACTCTTCTAAACCATTGCAGATGTACCCTTGTATGTGCACACATATCTTACCAACCAGCCCATAAACAAACTGGTCCATGAAATTCTCATTGCTTACTCATGGGTTGAGCCGAATGCGAAGATACTTGAATTTCTTGAGATACTCCATGACTGTCTTATCATCTTGGTAAAGTGTACGAAACTGCCTCCATATTTCTTGATACTGATCACGTGAGATGTATTGTTTTCTCATCAGATTTTCATCTCATCCCAAGTTGATCCCGAGAATACCCACAGTCATTTCCTTTCACAGCAGATTGGCTCCACCAGTGTTGAGCTTGATTGATGAGTTGATCGGCTGCAATGTACACCTTCTCAAAATCTGGAAAGCCGCAAGAATGGAAGAACTCGTTCATCATGTGCTCCCATTCAAAGTACTCATCAGGGTCTATTCCTCCTACTAAATAATAATCTTCTTGCTTTAAAAGACTCCAAGGATGGCTCGCCATGTTTCTGTAGCTGGGATGGTTTTCCATGGTTTTTTTTTTTACAGAAACTTAGAAAACCAAAAACAGAAAAGAGAGAAAGATGTCAAAGATTTTTTTTTTTGAGAATCAAATGAAGAACAAAACAAACAAAAAAGATAGATGATATGAGCTTTTAGCTCTGATACCAAAAATGATACAAGCATAAGCTATCAAAGGCTTCATAAAACTCTTGGATGAACAGATCTTCAAGCTAATGGATAGATAGTATGATAATGATGGGTCGAAGAGCACCAAAAAGGCTACAAATGGCCTTTGATACAACTCACAAGCCTAAGTATAAGTGAATCCACACAAAGACAGAGACTCACACGTTTCCTTGCCTAAGGAATCCACATTATAAACATAGAGAAACAAGAAACAAGCATAAGAGCTTTAAAGAGAAAACTTTGTTTTTATTCAATAATAAAGTCTGATTCTACAATGAGTTGAGACGAGCTTTATATATAGCTCGTGTACATAGTTAATGCAGTCAAAAGACATAAATGAGATGAAAAAATTAAGCAAAAATCACATTAAAAAGAAAGAATAAATTGGATGGTCAAAAGGCTAATCTCAAGGGAGTGAAATTAGCTTACTAAGGAGAATACTGACCACACCATTAATTCCTTGTATACATATCATTAGTAGCTGATAAGGAGGCTTAAGAGGTGGCCTGTTGTTGGGTAAATCCGGCCGAATAAAATGAACCATAGTGCTGATGTCGTCTACGTTCATCCGAGTCCAAATATGGTAAGTCTTGTCTCCTTTATATTTTGAAGCACCCTGAATAATTCTGAATAGTTTAAACCTTCCAAAAGTTGGATGTGAGATTGTCTTGACGATATTAGACATTTATGAGCAGTGGATTTGATGCTCACATCAAACCCTCCTCCTTGAAAAAGTTTTGTCCTCAAAACTTGTTCATGCGACATAGTGGTGCCCCTTGAATTTTGCTGGACCTCTTCTGATGGCTCCTCCTTACTCCTGGATTGAGCCGAATGCGAAGATACTTTAATTTCTTGAGATACTCCATGACCGTCTTATCATCTTGGCAAAGTGTATGAAACTTCCTCCAAATTTCTTGATACTGATCACGCGGGATGTATTGTTTTCTCATCAGATTTTCATCTCATCCCAAGTTGATTCCCGAGAATACCCACAATGATTTCCTTTTGCAGTAGATTGGCTCCACCAGTGTTGAGCTTGGTTGATGAGTTGATCGGCTGCAATGTACACCTTCTCAAAATCCGGAAAGCCGCAAGAATGGAAGAACTCGTTCATCTTGTTCTCCCATTCAAAGTACTCATCAGGGTCTATTCCTCCTACAAAATAATAATCTACTTGCTTTGAAAGACTTTAAGGATGGCTCACCATGTTTCTGTAGCTGGGATGGTTTTTTTAAAAAGAAACTTAGAAAACCAAAAACAGAAAAGAAAGAAAGATGTAAAAGATTTTTTTTAAGAATCAAATGAAGAACAAATGAAACACAAAAAGATAGATGATAGGAGCTTTTAGCTTTGATACCAAAATGATACACGCGTAAGATATCAAAGGCTTCATAAAACTCTTGGAGGAACAGATCTTCAAGCTAATGGATAGATAGTATGATAATGATGGGTCAAAGAGCACCAAAAAGGCTACGGATGACATTTGATACAACTCACAAGCCTAAGTCTAAGTGGATCCACACAAAGACAGAGACTCACACGTTTCCTAGCCTAAGGAATCCTCCTTATAAACATAGAGAAACAAGAAACAAGCATAAAAGCTTTAAAGAGAAAACTTTGTTTTTATTTAATAATAAAGTCTGTTTCTACAATGAGTTGAGAGGAGCTTTATATATAGCTCGTTTACATAGCATTCCAGTCAAAAGACATAAATGAGAAGAGAAAATTAAGCAAAAACCACATTAAAAAGAAAGAATAAATTGGCTGGTCAAAAGGCTAATCTCAAGGGGAGTGAAATCAGCTTACTATGGAGAATATTGACCACGCCTTTAATTCCTTGGATTTATATCCTTAGTAGCTGATAAGTAGGCTTAAGTGGTTGCCTGTTGTCGGGTAAATCCAGCTGACTAAAACAAACCATAGGGTTGATGTCGTCTAGGTTCATCCGAGTCCAAATATGATAAGTCTTGTCTCCATTATATTTTTAAGCACTCTGAATAATTCTGAGTAGTTTAAACCTTCTAGAAGTTTCATTTTTATGTACTGATTTTCCTGAATGTGAGCTTGTCTTGACTGAGATTAGACATTTATGAGCAGTGGATTTGAAGCCCACATCACAGGATCTCTTATCTTCTCGATATCACGCCTTGAGACGTTAGAGACAAGTGTGTTGGTTTAGGGAAAGACCTAAGTTTACTTTAGGTCTGAGGCTTTGCGATGACTAATCGGCTTTTGTTTGTCTGTTGCGATTTTAACCTGACTCCGTTCCGAGTTAATGTCCGCGATAGGTTCTCGGCTTATACGACTTGTCTGGTCGGAGTCGAGCATATCTCCGGAGATAATTTTTAAGTCATCTGGAAGTTATAACCAAAATTTCGGATTTTTCATAGTACGCTATTTATCCTAGTCGGATGTGAGAGGATTTATCCCTTGGGACGGATCTGGTGCCTTTGTTTAAGACGGCTAAAGTGCTTCGCGGGTCCAATCGACAATCAATGGAATGGGAGCGTGTTCTCAAAAATCCAGGCGACGTCTCGCTTATTTTTTTTGAAAACATGCTTTTTGTTAGTAATGTTTTGAACATCTGGGATCAGGGTCTCGTGCTCTGGTCGGGAGTCAGAATCGACAATTTGACCAAGATATGTTTGTTGAGAAGTTTTAGTGGTCAGTGGGATATGTTGATCTCGGCGATGCCTTAGTCAATGTGACGAAGTTTCTTTGCTGTGTAAGATATTGTGGAGCTGATCTGTTTTGAGGTAGGATGATTTGTCTTAGGCTGTGTTCGGCCAGGAAGCAACGTCTCGACTGTTTCTGGCATTCCCAGATCACGGCAATACCGTTACGAGTTGGGAATTTAATCCCTAAGTGATAAATCGACGGAACTGGCTTCATGGCGTTTAGCCAAGGCGTGCCCATGATGACCTTGTAAATGGTTGGGTGGTCGACGACCGCGATGTCGACGATCTAGGTGACTTCTTTTGCTGCAACGGGCAGTTTAATTGATCTGAGGGTCATCAGCGTCGTGCCAGAGAAGTCGGTCCACGGTTTTGGTGATGGTACGACTTCCCCTAATTCGAGTTCATACTATTGAGAGTATCACGGAAGATGACGTTGACCATGCTTCCCGTTTCATGAGAAGCATGGCGACCTTGGGATCTCTTATTATGAGATCGATCACGAGTGGATTGCAGTGTGGCTGATCAATCCTGCCGCCATCTTCTTCATCGAAAGTGATTGCTCCTTTCGGGTTGTCACTGGGCGTGGACCACTTCGGCGAATTTGCGCTTGCCTCGTCCTTGCACTTATAATCTTTTTTGGGCGAGACGGTATCGCCACAATATTGCTACCCGCCGATGATCATGTTCACCCTGTGGCGATTGTTGTCATTGCGCTTCTCTTCCTACCTTCTTCCACGCTTTTCTCTCGATTGGTTCCCTTGGGAAGAGTTATCCGTTTGAGGAACCTTGTCGTTTCTCGGGGGGCAGTCTGAATCGCGGATGAGATTTTTTACGCTAGAAACTTTGGAGTTCTCGGTGAGCATCTGTTCGGCCAACCTCGCACCAAGGAACTTTGCAGTTAATGGTTGAGTGACCGCGGGCCTGGTGAAAGTCGCATAAGACATTCTTATCGTAATTCAGATTTTGGGTCCACGTGTTGCCCGTCGTCCGGCCTTGCTCCGATCCGAATTTAATAGCGTAGTTATGCGTTCCCTGGGTTTCTTCTTCCCCGCGGTGAATGCTTTTATCGTTGCGGGGGTTTTTATTTTTTAACTTCTGATCCGATCTTGGATCCTTTGACGAATTCTTCGACCGCTTCCACTTCTGCGACAAGAACTTTGTCTCTTCTTAGATGATGATGTAATCCGTGGCCTTGTGAAGCGCATCCTAGATCGTAGCGGCTTCTCCAAAGTTATCCACTTTCTGACATTTGATTTGTACCATAGCAACTTCCGGAGCGCGTCTATGGCCACTTTGTTGCTTATCCAGCTGACTCTAGCCATGACAGTTTTGAATCGTTTTATGAAGTCTTCGAGAGACTCGTCCTCTCCCTGGGACAGGCTTCAAAGTTCGACATCGGAGGTTACTCGATCTATGAACATCGAGTATTGCTTGAGAAACTCCAAGGTGAGCTGGCGGAAACTTCCGATGGAATTTCGCCTAAAGAGAGAGAACCACTCGAGCGATGCTCCTCGAAGGTTTTCCATGAAGAGGCGGCATTCGCCGACGTCTCTTTCTCTTTATCTGAACCTGGCTCTTCCCATTGCGGCCTGGAACCTACAAGTGTGCCTTGGGATCGCTGGTACCTTCATATGGTGTCACCTTGATCTTTCCAGGATCTGAAACCCTAGTCTTGGTGATGCGATTAGTGAAAGGCGTTATGTGAGCCTCTTCGAGGAGCAGATCGATCTCCAGTGCGGTGCTAGTAGCGTGATGGATTTGAGACTTCACTGCTCTACCTTCGGCTACCGTATTCATGAGATGATCGCGGAGATTATGAATCTCAGAGTTTTTGCTAGCAGATTTCTGACCTTGTCGGCGTTTGCCGTAAGTATTCCGAATTTCCTCCTCGGCCAGTTCTTCGTGTTCGTTCCAGAAGATAGCTTCTTCTTCTTTGGTCATAGAGTTGTCTAACTGGAACTCCTCCCAAGTCGGTCGGCTCCTTATACGACGTGGATGTACGTCTGCGTCTTCGTCCGTAGGCTAGGACTGGCTGCAAGAATCCACGTTAATGCGTTTGATTTGTCCTTCCTCTTTATTTTTCTGTGTTGGCGCTGGGGTTATTCCGTCGGGACTTTGTCTAGAAGGTTTCCCATGTGTGTTGTCGGACCGGTCCAAAGGAGTTGCGAAATTGAGTCTTCTTCTGTGGATTCAGGTTGTTCCAGACGGAAAAATGGCCATGCTCCTTGCTGTTAGGGTTTCAACTTATTTAGCGAGAGAACTCATGACCTTGTCTTGTTATGTGATGTAGACTTTATTATGCACCCTCATATTAACCCTATAAGCTATTTTTATTCTCTCAAATAAGTGGTTCAATTGTAGTACTTATGGATCGAATTCATAGGGAGCGTGGATACACAATAGACTATAGATGTTTAGATTAAGCTAGGAAAATAGTTTATTAAAGAAATAATAGTAAACAAGTAAGCAGGTGATTGGTTTGATAACAATAAGATGAAATAGCTAGGTCTATAGATATATCAATCGATGGATTCAAAACACAAATCAAGGATGCTAAGGTTTTTATAGATCAAATTCTAGAACTCGAATTCAATAAGCAAGTAATCCAGCTATTGCATAAAATTACAAATCAGATGCCTAAGTTCTATGTTCCAGATCTCGCATGCAAACAAGAATCGAACGTCGATCGATACCAATGCTTTGGTATCGATCGATGCTACCTCAGACAAGCATTAACACACATATAGATAATGTTCAACTAGATTGACCAACTCTCGTATGCGCCTAGATATCTAATCCACGCAGGGCTCGGGTTCCGTTAATTAATTTCACTCTGGTGCCTTTCAATTGTCCTATGATTCTAGGTTCAAGTAATCAGTCACGCTCTTGTGCTATTCCACTACTCTAAATCCTAGTATTACAAGCCAACGTGGTGTAGAACTCTATAGATGACCTATCAATCATTTGACTATCAGTTTGACATTAAGAACATGAAATTCCTAAACCTAACAAGATGATTACTTAGAAATGGAAGCGATAACATAAATCATAATCTGAATAAATCATAGTCTGAATAAATACTAGATATGTAAATCAATATAAAACCAAAGGAGTTCCAATCAATATAAAACCCAAGGAGTTCCAATCAATATCTTGAAGGAGAATCAATCTTCCCTCCAAAACTTAAGACAATGAATAAAATAAAGCTTAGCCGTCAACAGTGGCTTAGAAAACTATATAAATTGGGTCTAAACTTGTCTACGGGTATTCTAGTAAATTGTGGTAGCTTATGGCTTAAGTCGGCCATAAAACAAGTCGGTACTGTCTTCTGGGATAACCGTCGATCGAACCAAACCTTGGCAATCGATTGCCACTCATTCATCTTCTCGACATCTTCTCGACAGCTTCCTATCGCGAGGAAGATAGACCACACTTCAGTAAATCGGGCATAACAATAGATTTAACCGTCAGATGGACCTCAAACCGGTGGAATTGGAAAGATAACTCAAAGAATCATCTTGTGTCCAAATATAACCACAATCGCACCGTGGGAAGATCTTCATCCATAGATAAACCTCTGATGAATCTGCGCAGTTCTGCATCTCAAACATCTCCAGAATCGCCAAAGTACTCTAGAACGTACCTGAACATGAAAATACTCTAAAACATACTCAAAAAATATATAATAGACTCTAAATAGGGCTTATATCATGGCACAATAGTGGTAAATATAAGGCCCTATCAACTCCCCCAGACTTAATATTTTTCTTGTCCTCACACAAAAAAGTCTGTGAAAGGGGTTTTGGAAAGCGGAGACTCACATAATGTCTAAGTTTACTATCACCGTACTTTGTTGCAACCACATCCTATCAAGTCAATCACAAAGAAATTTTATATACCATATCCTAGTATAGCAACCAAATCCATTCTACCAACAAGTTAGCAAATACTAGTCTAACTCACCCCACTACTGATTTCATTTCTTTGCATAAAATAAAAGCGCAGGCTTTACCTTGGGAGTATCGATCAAAGGACACATGGAATCTTACCTCTGCAAGTATATGAACAACCAGACACACAGTCTTCTCTGATTCCTTTCTTCCCCCTTTTCTCTGATTCCTTTCTTCCCCCTTTTCTCTGATTCCTTTATTCCCCCTTTTTTCTCTTCTCTGAATCTTTTTAGATCTCAATCTTAATGGACAATGATGCTGATATAGTCCATCTTGCCATTCTATTTTCGATTTTCTTCTTCTTTCTTCTTCTTTTTTTTTCCTTTTCTCTTTTGCTTTTTGGGAAAAGTTGTAGGCGAATAGTGGAGTCATCGGTAATGTACCTACCTCTCGCTTCCAACAATGTGTGATCGTTCCTCCGAATTAGAATAATGGGGTCATCAGTAATGTACCTACCCCTCTGCATCTCATGAAGTCATCTCAATCTTTTAAGCTTGTAGGTAGATGCTGAAGAGAGAGAGAGAGAGAGAGAGAGAGAGAGAGAGAGAGAGAAGGGAACCAAAATTGCAATGACCTGTACCTACAAACTTCCAAAAGGAATCCGATCTAGTGTATGCCAAGCCCCAAAGCAAGCAAATAATGTCAGGATTAGTGTTGGAAATCAGCTTCGGTTCCTTCAAACTTTCTAAGCAAGTGTGATATAGTGGCAGGATGATCCACTTTGGTTTCTCTAGTAATCTCTGCAAACAATATTTTAAGAATGGTGCTAAAGTGTGGTTAGTCAATAATAAATCCTGATAATAGTCCCCTTCTTGACTCAATAAATGTTTTTGAAAAATTGATAGTTATAGCATATAAAAATCAAAGTAAACCAACTAGCATTAGCGAACCTCCCCTAGACTTAAATTACACTAACCAAGTGTAATCCGCCCCGGATTGGTTAGGAAAAAGTAATCATAAGTAAATAGATTAAGTAGAAAAACTCAATACTAAACCCTGTAAAAGAGTATCGTTCGATGGTAGGCGTGTGTGGTCGATCAATGGTCGCTATTCATTGTCGACTGATGGTGCCTCTATGGTGTCGATCGATGGTGGACTCAAACAGTCTACAAAACAAAGTAAAACTCGAAATAAATAGTAGTATGACTAAAACGAAATAAAGACTTACTAAACAGTGGGTTTCCTCCCACTCAGCGCTTGGTTATAGTCATTAGCTTGACTTCTGAAGATCTGATTTAGTCTGGATGAGATTAAGAACTTGTTCCAGAACAGCTCTCAGTGTCCCTCTTCCTCATTTTGTTGACTGTTGGTAAAAGCTCTTGCATAAGCTTCCCCTTTGTCTTTCAGCTCTGGATCACATAGCACCCTGACATTGGTAAAAGGTTGTATACTTTCCTTGCAGCAAATCCAATACAAAAGACTTCTCTCATAACATCGCGAAGGAACCGGTGACAAGAAATCTGCATCTACCGTCTTTTTATTCTCCCTGGTCCTTCCCCTAAACTTAGGCTTTTCAATCACTTGTCGCTCTAAAATATGGAGAGTGTAGATCGACGCTATTAGGCGAGTGTCGATTGACGCTGATGCTGGTGATGTGGTTTCGTGGTTTGAATCATATGCAGGGGCTGGATCTTCAGACGGCTCTACCCATGAAATAAACCTCTCACTTCTGATCTTTGCCACAAGATAGTAGAAGAAATTTTCATCAAAATTAGTGAGGCACAAATTATTCTTCTTGAGATCACAAACTGCCCCCACTGTAGCCATAAAGGCTCTTGCAAAGATAAGAGAAGATTCTCACCTGATTTGATTCCCAAAACATGAAAGTCCACAGGGACAGTGCATTCACCTATCTCTACTTTAACATTCTTGATCATGCCTGCTGAGTGTACCTTGGAGGTTGCCACAGAGGCAAAACTATCTTGAGAAGGTTCCACCTTTAATCCTAACAGTTCAGCAGTGTTCTTGGCCATGATGCTGACTGCAGATCCAGGATCACCGAGGGCGTATGGGAAATTGGTGTTATGTATACAACATGGAATCAAAAACTTCCCAGGAGCTTGTTCCTTCTTCAGTGTCTTCTTGGATCTACGACTGACCATATTAAACAGCAGCTCAATGTCCTTATCTGTCTCCTTACTCTCTCTGAAGAAATTACCAAGTATATATTGGTGATATGCATCCTCAAGAGACATATCCTTAGGAACCCTCTTCACTCTCTTTTGAAATCCATCAAGTTCAGCCTTGTTAGCTTCGCTCTTGAGCTGCATGATTTTCCATGACAGATTCAGGTTCATCCATCTGGTGTCAATCGTTGAGTGCCGTCGATCGACACTGTCAACGAAAGAGGTTTCAGCTGGGATCAATTGCCCTTGTTCTGGTGCATCTACATTCTAGTGATTGGTGTTCACTGTTGGCCTTTCTGATGAGCGGTGAGCATTAGTGCTTGTCATGGGCGGGTGTCGGCCAATGCTCGGCTGCTGTTGTCCATCGTTGGGAGCCCGTTGATGTAGATCGATGTTGTCTTGTTGGTGTTGATTGACGACGTTTGTTTTAACATAATACGGACTGGGAGGATGCGTGTGTCGTGTGGTGAAGTCTGAGTGGTTCTGAATTCTCATCGTTCCTACGTGCTCTTTAATGGGTGTCGATCGATGCTCAGCTGATGGTGTCGATCAATGCTCAGCTGATGGTGTCGATCGACACCAGTGCGAGCTGCCAAAGGAAATAGAACTTTCGACTAGGAAAGCACCTTCTTCCAGCTTCTCATGGCGATTACTTCCCAAAAGTTATTGTCTAAGATGCCATCAGCCTGATGCATCTTGCTCTCCTCAGCTTTCTCTTTAACCAGAGCTTGTTGCTTCTTCACAGCTTCTGTTGTCTGAAAAACCTGGGTGTCTAGCATCATGACATGGGCGTCCAAGGCTTCAAATTTTCCAGTCAGCTCTTTGTTGTTAAAATCCAACTACAGATTTAAGTATGCAGTTGTGTTTTACTGAATTTCTATGACTTGTTCCATCATAGATTCCATTCTCTGAATATGGCCCTGAAAACTGATTTCATTTATATGATTCTCGTCCTCTTCTGCAGCCTCTTTCACAAACGAGACTACATGTACATAATCAGTTTTGGCCTCGACCTCAATGATTTTGTCGTTATTCATAACACCTAATTGCAACATGTGAGTATCCATATTCTCGATACTGTTGCTAGACACAAAGTTCCGAATCAGCCTCTTATCTTCCTCTGGAGCCGTGGTCTTAAATTTTCATTCTCTTGCCTGATCCAAAAGCATATGATACTGCACATCAATACCTTTGCAGAAGAATCCCAGCAGTTGAACCTCTGTGAAACCATGATGTGGACAGTATTTTTGGTACCTCTTAAATTTGTCCCCAGAGCTTCTAAACCCTTCAGTAGGTCTCTGAGAGAATGTCAAAATCCTATGCCTTAGCTCCTCCATCTTTTCATCATCAAAAAAATTAGTAAGAAACGCAGTCTTGACATCATCTTAGGTAGTGAGCGATCCTGGTGGTAGAATTTTCAGCCAAACAACTGCAGTCCCAGAGAGAGATTACTTAAATAATTTGTAGAGGAGATAGTATGTAGTTCCCTCATGCTCTGGGATGCTAAACACAAAATCCTCCAGTGTTTTAAGGTGGTCCATGGGATCTTGATGGAGAAGGCCATGAAAGGGGTGCTCGCGCACATGAATAAAGTATTCAGTTTTTATCTGACCTTCGATCCCCTGAATTTCTCGAGGTTGAATCGCAGACCTGTTAACAAAGACTTGAGTATGCCTGATCAAATTTTCTATCAATCGATACTCAGGGATTAAGGCCCCATGTGCATATAATTTCTGACTTGCTGCATTACACATATGACCCTCAGGTTCATGCATGTGTCCATTCCCATCAAGATAACTTCCGCGGCCATCTCTACTAGCCGGTTACTGCTGATCGATGGTATAGTAGAAGTGTCGAATCGATGTTCGTCCAAGAGTGGTGTCGATCGACGGAGAAGTGTTGTTGTCGATCGACGGAGAAGTGTTGTTGTCGATCGATGCTAGACGTTTCTCTCTGCGAATGGTGCGTTCAATAGCTGCTGGGTCTGAGAAAAGTAAGTTTTTTTATGTAAGTTACTAAAACAGAAAATAAAAACCTAGACTAAACATATTAATAAAGTCTAATGGCGATCCTCGCTCCCGGCAACAGCGCCAAATTTGATGTAGCTTTTATTATGCACTCTCAAATTTATCCTATAAGCTACTTTTACTCTCTCAAATAAGAGGTTCAATTGTAGTACGTAGGGATCGAATCCAAATGGATCGTGGGCACACAATAGACTATAGATGCTTAGATTAAGCTAGGCAAGAAGTTTATTAAGGAAGTAATAGTAAACAAGTAAGCATGTGATTGGTTTGATAACAATAAGATGAAATAGCTAGGTCTAGGGATTCATCAATCAATGGATTCAAAACACAAATCAAGGATGCTAAGGGTTTTAAAGATCAAATTCTAGAACTTGAATTCAATAAGCCAGTAATCCAGCTCTCGCATGCAATAACAAATCAGATGCCTAAGTTCTATGTTCCAGCTCTCGCATGGAAACAAGAATCAAGCGTCGATCGATACCAATGATTGGGTATCGATTGATGCTACCTCAGACAAGCATTCACACACATATAGATAATGTTCAACTAGATCCTAGAATAACTTTCGTATGGGCCTAGATATCTAATCCACACAGGGCTCGGGTTCCGTTAAATAAATTCACTCTCGTGCCTCTCAATTGTTCTATGATTCTAGGTTCAAGTAATCAGTCACACTCTCGTGTTATTCCACTACTATAGATCCTAGTATTACAAGCCACCCTGCTGTAGAGATCTATAGATAACCTAGCAATCCCGTGACTATCAGTTTGACATTAAGAACATGAAATCCTTAAACCTAACAAGATGATTACTCAGACATGGAAGCAATAACACAAATCATAGTCTGAATAATTACTAGATATGTAAATCAATATAAAGCCAAAGGATTTCCAATCAATCCATTTAAGGAGAATTGATATTCTCTCCAAAACTTAAGACAATGAATAAAATAAAGTTTAGCCGTCAACAATGGCTTAGAAAACTATATAAATTACGTCTAAACTCGTCCAGGGGTATTCTAGTAAATTGTGGTGGCTTCTTGGCTTAAGTCGGCCATTATACAAATCAGGCCAGTCTTCTGCAATCACTTTCGATCAACACCAAGTCTTGGCCGTCGATCAACACTCATTCATCTTCTCAACAGCTTCCTCTCGCGAGGCTGACAAACCGCGCTTCAGTAATTCAGGCATAACTTTAGATCTAACCGTCAGATGGACCTGACACCAGTGACACTGGAATGATAACTCTAAGACTCATCTTGTGTCCAAATATGACCACAATCTCACCGTGGGAAGATTTTCATATCTCAAACAGCTCCAAAATCGCCAAAGTACTCCAAAACGTACCTCAACCTGAAAATTATCTAAAACATACTCCAAACATATATAATAGACTCTAAATTGGGATTATATCAAGACACAATAGTGGTAAATACCAGGCCCTATCATTATGCCGACTTCTTTTCGAATGTTAAGAACATCTTCTTCACCTCCTCGAACGCTGCGGTGTTTGCGTCATAATTAACCGCAGTGACGTTCGTCGCTGGAGTGTTTTCAACGTTGTCGTCGCGAGGTTTTTAGTTGTTGAGATCATGAGCTGACATGTTTGATCGAGCGTTGGTGGCTGAGAGTTAGATTGATCCGTACACCCCCCCTTCTTCTAGCGCCAAACTTTGGAAACCAAAATTCGCACTGTCGGTTTCCGTTGATTTAGGAAGGCAATGTAAACCTAGCTTTCCCAGAGGTCCCGGATTTCTGCTAAGCCAAAACGCCAGGCGACCAAACAGTAAGAATAAACGATATAACTATGAATTGATAAAAAACGAAAGGAGAGCAAAGAAGATCTTATTACGAATTTGTGATTTTAGCGTTACAATAGGTAAAGTCTTGGCGTAAAGAGCCGTCGGCGAGTTCCTAATTCTAACCTTGTAAGACTTGAATAAAATAGTTGAGTCGCAACTCGATAACAAAAAACGGAAATGTGCCTAATTGCCCTAAATGATATGTTTGCTCTGAGTAAGATTCTTCGTAAATCTGCATCTTCAACCTTGAAGCCTTTATATACTACTCCCAGAGGCGGTGTGCTCTTTTCCTTTCTGCCCTCAGTCGAGTTTATCTCTTCGTATAAATCATCTATTTCCCTTCGATCATTGTGATTATCTTTGGAAACTTAACATTTATCTTATGAACTTAACATTTATCTCTTCCATCATAATAAAAAATAGACCGTCATTACGATTGGGCTCGATTTCGCGTAAAACTAAGATTGGGCTTTTAGCCGAGTTTAAGATATTCTTGGGCCGTTTTTCGACTTAAGCATTTTTACGATTTAGTTGAAAGAGTGCTTTCAAAATGATGTCAATTCCGAAGAGAGTTCGAATTTTTCGTATAGTGCAGGCAACTTTAAGTGTTTAGTTAACCGTTACCATTTTACACGAACAATTCAAACTTAATACGAAGAAACGAGTTCTTGCGGTGAAGTTCCAATGTCATTTTCGATCGAGAAAAAACAAGAACGAGTTTGACCTGATTTCAAAGGAGGGAGTCACGAGGATGGGATGAAAATGGATTACTTGTTCGAACCAACTCGCCCGTTCGGCGAGTTGGATTGGTCCAACACGCCGAACGGGTAAATTGGGGGGGGGGTTTGCTCGATCAAACTCGCCCGTTTGACGAGTTCAACTGGTCCAACTCGTCGAACGGGTGAGTTGGTCGTCTTGCTCGATCCAACTCGGCCATTCAGCGTGTTAGATTGGTCCAACTCGCCGAACGGGCGAGTTCGATTGGTCCAATTCCCCAAACAGGGGAGTTGGTCAGCTCGTGCGGCCAACTCGCATGTTCGGCGAGTTGGACGGCTTGCTTGGTCCAATTCTTCCCTTCAGTTAGTTGGAAGATCAATCCTTATAGTCGTTTCGTTGTTTCGATGCTCGAGGATCCGTTTATATAATGTCTAGAGTAGCCTTTCTCAAGGACTTATCATGCGAACCCTTTTTCAGAGTTCATACGAAACTTTATTTTGATTTTCCCGCTCTTTTTTTCAAAGAGAACATTTGTCGGGAAGTTTCTGACGTTGATTCCGTCGTAACTGTCACATCCCCGATCCTAGATAGGATCTTGTGTCTGACCGTGGTTCGAAGAAATGAGCTGCAGATCACTCTGATCAAGAGGTAGGTGATATAGCCTATTAATTACCAGTTTTAGGCCATGTTATAGGTTTTATTTAAGGTCTATTATGTGTGTTTGGGCTATGTTTTGGATTATTTACAGGTCCAATAACGTTTTGAGATATATAGAGATACTTGGAGCTTTTGGAGCATTTAGGGGTAAAGAATCCGTAGCTGACCATTTGAGGAGTCGAAGTACAAGACTTCCGTCGATCGACAACACAACCTTGGCGTCGATAGATGTTAAACGACCAAGGTCGATTGATGCTGCACACTTGCTTTCGATCGACGTCTAAATCGCAGACAGCCGATTCAAAGCCCAAGTTAGAAAAAAATAACAAAAATGCCCTGGACGAATTTTGACCTAAGTTTAGGGTTTTATATTTATGCCTTATGTAATGAGACAAGGGAGAGTGTGCAAGAGTGCAGAGTTTGGTGCACAAGGAGTTTTAGTTTTCTATTATAGTTTTAGGGTTTTTAGGGGAGAAAATTCATAACTCCTTAAGGAGATTTGTATTCGAACCCCAATATTTTATCTATGCATTATATTAAGACTATTGTTCTTACTTTAATTATGTCTGAGTAGTTACCAACTAGATTTATGATTGAATGATAGCAATCATGGATTAGCGCAAAAGTAAGATTGCTAGGTTAAGTTAATATCCATCAATTGAGTTGTGCTTAATGTTTGCATTCTAGAGTAGCTAACAA
Source organism: Moricandia arvensis (assembly GCA_905132765.1). Classification (NCBI taxonomy): domain Eukaryota; kingdom Viridiplantae; phylum Streptophyta; class Magnoliopsida; order Brassicales; family Brassicaceae; genus Moricandia; species Moricandia arvensis. Next base: position 30,390 of record CAJHQP010000174.1, on the reverse strand, counting down.
GGATCTCGAAAGTAGGACATGGACGACTACAAGTGAGAGCTGGTCTAATCAGTCTGGTGGACTTATCAAATCTCGATCACACTTCCTTCTGATTTCACCGTCGATCGACATCAGGCCTTATTGTTGATCGTTGATCTTTCCTTTTGCTCGCATAGGAGAGTTGGAGTTAAAAGGGTTAGAATAGTTAATATTTGAGTTCTAGAATATTTACATTTCCGTGCTTCCTATCTCCTATAATTCATTAGGTTTGAAACCCTAGATCTAGCATATTTACATTTACATCTAGTTAGTTTATTTAAAATATTTCCATATTTGCATTAGTAGAGTATTTACATATTTGCATTATTAGAATATTTCCATATTGCATCCCTATTTCTTGATAAAGAATATTTCCTTAATTTATTGTTTACCATTGATATATATATATATATTCACCTAATTTATTCTTTAGAAATAAGAAATATATTTTGTGTCATTTCTCTTTGTGGATTCGATCCCTAAATATTACACCTGATCTCTTTTGGCAAGAGTATTATTTGTTTGTTAAGATAATGTTTAATTTGATAGTTAATTGTCTAGGATATTTATACACTGCTAGAACAATAAAACACACCATGTTAAATTTGGCGTCGTTGACGGGGATTATTGATCACCATTAGATTTAATTTCTAGGATTTAGTCTAGGTTTGTTACTACTTTTCAAGTTACTGATTTTTTTCTTTTCATTTGTTTTTTCAGGTGCATGCAAAGACACACCAAAAGTACTAAATGATAAGAACTGCTATTCTCTGACCCCAAAAAACTTCTTTATGGACATCATCGACCGACATCGGAACTCGAGCATCGACCGAGACTGATTACATAGCACTGATCGACAGCAACTTACCCGCATCGATCGACCGAAGCAGACAAATTTAGATTGTTGCAACTTTAATATTGGTTCGGGATGAGAATGGAGACCTGCATTACCTTGACGGTCATCTGCGTAATGTAGCAGAACAAAAGATCAAGGAGAAAATAGAGGCTGTACAGAAGCACCACGTCAATGCATTGATTGATGATGATTTTGGCAGGAGGTTAAGAGGGAAAATATCCAAGAAGGAGATTTTCGTGTGGAAAGTTCCATGTCATTCGACAGTTCGCATTGGTGTCGATCGACACCAAACAATGAGCATCGATCGACAACGATTCATGCAGTATCAGTAGCTTTGTGTGAATCAACTAACATCGATCGACTCATACACGAAACAATCAACCGACATAGAGATATCGATCGACAATGCAACCTTAGTATCCATCGACATATGAGAGAGTCGGTTCGACTGCCAAGCACCACTGTGAATTTGATTGTGCGTCCAACCATGAAAGATTCAGAACAGAATACTGACACATCTGAAGCTATGGATCTTGCTAGAGAAGATGAGGGACACTCCAAGAGGAAGCAAAAGATCCCAAAACATCAACACAGAGAAGCCAATGAAAAAGAGATGGATAGCTTTGCCAAAAGAGTTTTCAAAATTCCTTTAGATACTCCTTTTATGTAGCTTATTATACTCGCAGGCTGTGGATGTTTTTTAGGGAAACAAGGGAGACAGACGATGATATAGAGATCATGTTCAATCATCTCTGAGAAAAGATGAAACAGAGGACTTGTCTAAAGAAGAAAAGTGATCCTGGGAAATTTGTGGTTCCATGCTTCATCAAGGGCAACGAATACCCCAATGCCATTTGTGATATTGGATCATTAGTGAGCATTATGCCAAAAACAATGGCAGAGGAGCTGAACCTGAAAGTGGAACCTCCAATGATTATTTCACATTTGTAGACAGCTCAAAAGTGAACTCAGGAGGGATGGTAAAATATGTTCCAGTACAGATTAACAACACCATAGTTCCAGTAGACTTCCACGTGATGGACATCAGGATAGATTGGAACTCTTCACTACTACTTGGGAGAGCATTCATAGCTACCGTGGGAGCTATCTGCGATAGGAAATTAAACAGGTTGTATGTATCTCTTATTGATCAAAATATTTTCTATGAACCTGGCTAAAATAAGAACAACGCTACTCTGATTGAATTGTGTGATGATGCAGAACTTGTGGCCACATGATTCTGCGATTATGAGTTAAATGAAGAGTGAGAAGATGGAGCATCGATCGATACCTAGCCCAGACAATCGATCGACGCTTTTGCTGTTCAGCAATCGGTCGACACCCACCCTTTGCTATCGATCGACAACCCTTCTCCAGAACCTATCAACTACTGCCACGCAGATGGTGGTTACAACCCAAGCCTGCCCCGAGTACGACGAAGATTACAGAGAAGAAGAGATAATCGAGTACCGTGGTATCGCAATGGAAGAGGCTGGTGTTTATCAAATTTCCCATTGACTCGGGAAATCGACATCGATCGACATAACCCTACGCCATAGATCGACACTGATCTAGAAGCAGAGTCCGAACTAGATTCAGATGCATAACGGGAGAAGGAATATGGTTAACTACAACCCGATGAGTTCGGTATCATGAGAGATCCAGATGGTCAAGCAAGAGCTATGGATGGCATACTACTAAATGGCACGAGGGAAGATATAGCGGATATACTTGCCATGGCTAATGGAGTTGGAAACTTTTTCCGGCAACAATATGGTTACCGAGCATCGGTCGATGGTCCCCATACACCATCAATCGAGAAACGTCTGACATGCCAAGGATACGGTGAAGCTTACGAAAGATACGATGAAGATTACAAAGAAGAAGATCATCTTGAATATCGCGGCCTAGAATCAGAAGACGCTGCTGGGTGATGAAGGCGGCAATAGATAATCGAGCGTCGATTGCCGGCTACTCCTGGCTATCAAACGACATCAGACACGAACCAGAACATGAACTTGGAGCAGAATATACATATATTAGTAATCTTAGACTGGATGACTTCGTAATTTTGAGAGACCCAGAGGGACGTGCACGGTCTCTTTATAGCAGAATTCTACATATATCTAAGGAGGATGTAGCATATGCGCTTATTATGGCTAATGGATCGGGTAATTCATTTGGAAAGAAGCAGCAACACTCGATCGACACTCATCATACAACATCGATCGACATTGAGGAGCAGAAGAACGTGACGATCGGTAATGTTCCATCTACTTCCAATCATCCTAGATCGATCGACAGCATCCATTGAGCATCAATCGACATAACCTTTCCGGCAAGCTTCTTCCTTCCAATGCCTATAATTCAAGAAGTCCACAATCGATCGATTGGAACAAACCACCATCGATCCACTAGCGTTTCGAGCAAGGTATGAGGGGTTTTAATGATAAAGGCATAAGACTTTTCAATTGGGAAAAGAAAGATGAGTATGGCATCTACAGCGATGAGAATGGTAATGCACGAGCTACAGACGGAAGAGTAGTGAATGTGCAAGCTGAAGACATCAGAGCAGTTCTAGAGAGAGCTAATTTTTTTGAGCAGAGCTACATATGTTTATCAGAACAACTAGAAAAGATCGCTATGTCTATGAAGAATCAGTGGACATACAGCAGAGCAGAGATTGATGATATTTTGCATGAGATCTACAAAGCTCAAGATATGTCACTAGATGATTTCTACAAGAGGCTGGATGATGTCTACCATCCTATAGACAACTGCCTCACCGGTTTGACTAGACGCATGTATGAGATGAAGCAAGATTTGGATATTATTCAGAGACATCATGCGATTTGGCCAGACGGACTGATATCGAGTGACGGCAACATCAGGCCATCGATCGACATTGAAGCCAACAGACAGAAGACCGCAATAGAAATACAATTGGAAGATAGGTTCGGTGAGATTGTTTTTTCTCGGAGCCTAATGAAGGAAGATATTTCTCAGCCATTGGAGGATATATCAGAGACTACAACTGCCATACTTATAGTGCTACAGCGCAGTATTGATTGCCTACAACAAAGAATGCATTCAATGGAGGTTTCTAGAGAAGTTATAAGAAATAAGAAAACTAGAGGAGATGAGGCAATGAGGAGCTTCATCGGTACATGGTTTCAGAAGAGCAAAGAAGAAGTAGACACTTGTTTTCCAAGTGTTGTTCCACCTCCATATTAGTCAGAAAGTTCACAACGTCGAGCTTAAGACTATAACCAAGCGCTGGGTGGGAGGCAACCCACTGTTTAGTAAGTCTTTATTTAGTTTTTTAGTTATACTACTATTTATTTCGAGTTTTACGTTTTTGTAGTTTGTTTGTGTCCACCATCGATCGATACCATATAGGCACCATCACTCGACAATGGATCTCGACCAGCGATCGACCCACACGCCTACCATCGATCGACACTCTCTTACAGAGAGAGGTATCTAGTTTTCTATTTAAACTATTTACTTATGATTTTATTTTTCCTAACCAATCCGGGACGAATTACATTGTGAAAATGTAATTTAAGTCTGGGGAGGTTCGCTAGTGGTATTTGATATTCTTTTAGGTTTATTTACTATAATATATATATATATATATATATATATATATAAGTTTTTCAAGAACTTGTATTTAGTCAAGAAAGGGAATATGATCAAGATTTATTATTGAATAACCACACTTTAGCACCATTTTTAGAAAGTTGTTTGCAGAGATTACTAGAGATACCAAAGTGGATCATCGTGCCACTATATCACACTTGCTTAGAAAGTTTGAAGGAACCAAAGCTTATTTCCAACACTAATCTTGGCATTATTTGCTTGCTTTGGGGATTGGTATACACTGGATCGAATTCGTTCTGCAAGTTTGTAGGTACAAGTCATTGCCCCTTTGGTTTCCCTCTCTCTCTCTTCAGTATCTACCTAAATGCTTAAAAGATTGAGATGACTTCCCGAGATGCATAGGGGTAGATACATTACTGATGACCCCACTATTCTAATTCGGAGGAACAATCACACATTGTTGGAAGCGAGGGGTACGTACATTACTGATGACCCCACTATTACCCTACAACTTTGCCCAAAAAGAAAAACCGAAAAATAAAATAAAAGAAGAAGAAAATTGAAAATAAAACGGCAAGATGGACTGTATCAACATCATTCTCCATTAAATTTGAGATCTAAAAAGATTCAGAAAGAAAAAGGGGGAAGAAATGAATCCGAGAAGACTTTGTGCCTGGTTGTTTAGATACTTGCATAGGTAAGAGTCCATGTGTCCTTTGATTGATACTCCCAAGGTAAAGCCTACACTTTTAGTTTATGCAAAGAAATGAAATCAGTAGAGGGGTGAGCCAAACTAGTATTTGTTAAGTTGTTGGTAGAATGAATTTTGTTGCTATACTAAGATAGGGTATATAAAGTTTCTCTGTCACTGAATTGATAGGATGTGGTTGCAACAAAATAGGATGACAGTTATACTTAGACATTATGTGAGTCTCCGCTTTTCAAAACCTCTTTCACAGGCTTAGTTTGCTTGAGGACAAGCAAAAGGTTAAGTTAGAAGGAGTTGATATAGCCTGTTTATTACCAGTTTTAGGCCATGTTATAGGCTCTATTTAGGGTCTATTTTGTGTTTCTAGGCTATTTTTGGAGTATTCACAGGTCCATGAATGTTTTGGAGATATATGGAGATACTTGGAGCTTTTGGAGCATTTAGAGGAGAAGAATTCGTAGCTGACCATTTGAGGTGTCGAAGTACAAGACTGTCGTCGATCGACGACACAACCTTGGTGTCAAACGATGTTAGAAGACCAATGTCAATGTTGCTGCACACGTGCCATCGATCGACGTCCAAATCGCAGACAACCGATTCAAAGCCCAAGTTAGAGACAAATGACGAAAATGCCCACTACGAGTTTTGACTTAAGTTTTAAGGTTATAGTGTGAAACAGTGCAGAGTTTGGTGCACAAGGAGTTTTAGTTTTCTATTATAGTTTTACGGTTTTTAGGGGAGAAGATTCATAATTCCTTAGGGAGATATGTATTGGAACCCCAGTATTTTATCTATGCATTATATTTAGACTATTGTTCTTACTTTAGTTATGTCTGAGTAGTTATCAACTAGATTTAAGGTTGAATGATAGCAATCATGGATTAGCCCAAAATTAGGATTGCTAGGTTAAGTTAATATCCATCAATAAGTTGTGCTTAATGCTTGCATTGTAGAGTAGCTAACTAGGATCTCGAAAGTAGGACGTGGACGACTACGAGAGTAGTTCTGTGCCAGAACAGACCACATTAAACTAGGCTGTTAGGCGCATGCGAGAGCTGGTCTAACAAGCATGACAGACTTATCAAATCTCGTTCACACATCCTTCTCATTTCACCGTCGATCGACATGTGGCCCTCACTGTCAATCGATGGTCTTTCCTTTTGCTCGCATACGAGAGTTAGAGTTAAAAGTGTCAGAATAATTAATTTTGAGTTCTATTATATTTACATATCTATGCTTCATATCCCCTATAATCCATTAAGCCTGAAACCTTAGATCCAGCATATTAAAATTTACATCTAGTTAGTTTATTTAGAATATTTCCATATTTGCATTATTTTAATATTTCCATATTCCATCTCTATTTCTTGATAAGGAATATTTTCTTTAATTTATTGTTTACCACTGATATATACATACATATATATTTGTGTGCCATTGCTCTTTGTGGGTTCGATCCCTAAGTACTACACATGATCTATTTTGGCAAGAGTTTATTTGTGTGTTAAGATTAGGGTTAATTTGATAGTTAATTTTTTAGGATATTTATACCTTGCTTGAAAAATAAAACACATGTTAGTAGGCATTCTATGGTCAGACTAAGGTTAAGTTTTTGAGTATTTAACCAAATGAGAGGGAAAAATTAGTTAAAGGACTAGCTCAACCAGCTAAACGTAGCTCGACGAAGCTCAGTCTAGCTCAGCCCGACTTAAGTCAGCTCATTTAGCTGAGCTACCAGCTCACTCAGCTGGACCAGCTGGGGATCAGCTCAACTCAGCTGGCCGGAGTGTTTGGGTCTTGGGCAGTTGGTTCTGGCCCGGGACGGTGGTGGGCCGGTTTGTCCGGTAATGGTGACGAGCCGATTGGACCGGCCATGGTGGCTAGGGTTGGGTGGACTCTTGGGTAAGGCCGTGGGCCAAGCCAGGAGGGTCTGGGTTTCTGTTTGGGCTTGTTATCAACCCAAGAAGGGGCAGTTTTAGGCGAGTGGGTGCATGCGGCTAAGAGGTGCAACCTATCGACCAAGTTATGGCCATTCACTAGCAAGTTGTGTATGTCCGTGGGTCAAGCCTTGGCCGATCATTCTCTATAAATAGGTACCCTCTCTGTCGATTTCTATCACCAGTTTCCAGAGTAAAAACTCAGAGAAATATCGTGAGAGAGAGAGAGATTCCGGCAAAGAAGAAGGCCGATTTGAGTGGTTGTTTTCCGGCGAATTCATTCGTTTGGGGAAAGCATTTCTAATCAAGGATGGGAGGATCTAACAAAAGAGAAGAACGTGGAGAACCCAGGGATTGGTTCCAAGGTATATGATGGACCAGTGATTCATAAGGCTAGACGAACGGTCCCATTGGCCGAGTCTATGGTCCGTTTGGTTTAGTGGTTACTTCCAATTTCTCTTTAGCTATTCACATTCATTATTCTTCTCCTCTTTCTGGTTTTACACAAAGGGTTGTGATGGTTGGGTCCAAGAGTTGCGTCCCTAGGCATGATGCGTACACACCCAATCCGTAAACCTAGACCATGGGTCGGTTATGCGGATCAGTCCGGATCGTTCCAGAGAAGGGGTGGTTAGGCTGGACGATTGGAACGCTCCAAAGTGTAAGAGTGACGAGCCACCAAAGGTTGTGAGTTACCAAAGGGTGCGAGTAACCAAAAGGCACGAGATGCCAAAGGTTGCAAGTATCAAAGGGTACGAGGACCAAGAGGTGCCATCAACCAAAAGGGACCATCAGCTAAGGGGTGCATGTTCCAAACGATATCATTGGATAGTGTTATGTCCGATCCATATGATTCAGTCCATGGCTTGTATAGCCCGGACATAGACACAGTTCGGTTAACCTGAGTAATGAGTCGCAAGGTCCAATCTGTTATCCAAACAATTTGAATGGGATTGGAGTCTTACTCGGTTGTACGGATCCAGGCTTAAATCCGGATCAGGTAAGGAATTCATGGGACGCTTGAGCCAGACTTCAAGAGTGGCCGGTTGAACCTAGACTCTATCTGGATAAGCGGATTGGCTTAAAGGGACAATAAGGTTCTGGTCATGTTTTATTGTCTTGTTTGAATTGTCTGTCTATTATAAAGTCGTGTGGGGTGGTTGGTTGATCGAATTAGGATATGTTTGATAGTTTCTCTGGTTATTCTATGATTATATAGTTCTAGGTTTATCAAAGGTCTAGGAACTAAGCCAAGCATTGTAGAATCAACAGTTCAATCTTAGGTTAAGATTAATGCTTATGTTGGGCATGGTTTCAGGAACTGAGGCTGATTGTGGTCAAGCCAAGGAGCCATGAAGACTCTATCAGTGAGAGGTTGTGTGGCGTGTGGTTAGATGATGTTAGGGATGAGTTGCTTATTATTTATGAGATTATAGTAAATTATGTATTGGATCACATATTGTTAAGTAGTTATAAAGTATTTCATTCCATATTCTGTTATACTATCTGGTCGATTGTTTATGAACCTCATATCTCCGGATATTATTTAGTGAATAATTGATTAAAACGAACCAAACAAGCTATGTTTCTGGAAAGTAAGCCTAAGGGTCCAGTTGAGTCGGAAGACCAGGATCGGGTTCCAACACACACAGACAGCTGATCAGGTCTTGTGGTGAGGTTGTCCGATTTTCTTAGCCTTAGAAATTGTATCGTGAGGTTGTCCGATTTGCTTAGCCTTAGGAATTGTTGTGTGTTTATATGTTGTGTTTCTATACTGACATTTTCTGGTTCCAAGGTTGCAATAAGCAAATCAGGGAAGGCTCAAAAGAGCAAGGGAACGGCTGGTCAGTCCGATCAGGTAGGCGCGGATGGTTTCGATCCGACTATGTTACCAACTGATCCGATTTTGTACATGTGGGGGCTTACCTAGGGATGCAGATGACCTTGTAGGGACAAGGGCTGATGATGAAGGTGTGCAGCGGGAGGAACAGGAAGATGAAGCAGATTCCTCTAATGTTGACCTTACTGCTAATCAGGCTGCATAACCGTCCGTAAAGGACATCATAGAAGCCATGAAGGTTGTGGATAATAAGGTGTCTGCGATGGCACAGTTGGTCACTCCTCTAGTGAATTCATTCGTTGGCCAAGCAACACCAGGGGCTACTACTGTACCCGTAGCTAATGGTCAGGCTAGTGAACTAGCCGAGGTGGTCGAGGTCGATCCACCTAGAAGGTTCACGAGAAAGATGGATTACCTGAGTTTGTTGGAACACATATCCCGTCTGGGCACCCGACATGTCTTAGGTAGTACCGACCCAATCATAGGAGATGAGTGGAGAAGTCGACTGGTCCGGAACTTCAACTCAACTCATTGTCCCAAGGATTACAAACGGGACATTGCGATTCACTTCCTGGAAGGGGATGCACATAATTGGTGGCTGTCTGTGGATAAGCGCACCAATGGGAACCTCTAAAGTTTTGCGGATTTTGAAGCATAATTCAACCGCAAATACTTTCCTACAGAGGTATGGGACAGACTGGAATCCAAATTCCTAGATCTGGTTCAAGACCGCAGGACCGTACGAGAGTGCAAGGAGGAGTTCAACCGTCTTACACATATCGTGGGAAGGGAGCTCGAGGACGAGGAAGTCTAGGTTTGTCGGTCATAAGAGGCTTGAGGCCCGAACTGAGAAATCACTGCTGGATCTGCACCTTCAGAACCGTAGCTGAGCTAGTGGAACGTATGGCTCTTTTTGAGTCTAACTTGGCTGAGGAAGACAAGCTTAAGACCCGGTCTCAGTCTGCCCCGGTCGGCAAGACTAATGGACACAAGAGGAAATGTGATAATGTCAAAGGGAGTAACGCCCCTGATGACAGACCTGAGTGCCCTAAGTGTGGCATACGTCATCCAGGCAAATCCTGCAAGGCCATGGGGGCTTGTGGACGACGTGGCAGTATGGATCATTCGCTCCGAGACTGCACTCGACCAAGCCGGATTTGAGGCCAATCTGGTAGAAGCGGCACTCCAACATGTTTCCATTGCAGCAAAAGTGGACACTAGCATAAGGATTCTCCCAAGCTGCAAGGAGGACAAGGGAAGGGTCGAAAAGAAATGAACAAGTTGACCCAGAGTAGACCGATCACAGCACCGAGGGTGTACGAGCTGTCCTGGGATGACACTGCTTCTGGATTGTTTGAATCGATCACTGGTAACATTTTGAACTCGTCTTTTAAATTCAGTAGTAATGCTTGGTCTGGTACCTAGAATGGTTAGGTTATTCTAGTGTGGGGCTCTGATAGGGACCCTCATGATCGGTGGTGTGGAAACACACATACTTTTGGACACAGGGGCTCTACACAGTTTCATGAGCCCATAACTGGTCGGAAAGTGTCTATTATGTCGAGAATATGGGGATAATTTTGTTGGAATGAAGAATAAACAAAGCTGGAGTTGATGAAGAGACCAAGCAAATCAAGCATCTGGAATAGGCAGATTTGAATTTGTCGGTACAGTCTTGCTCCACAAGCAACTCATCTTGCCCTAACTTACCATGCAAGGCAAGAACAGAGTTGGGGAGACTACATATGGACGTTGGGAGCCTCCAGAAGTAAATGGAATCAAGTTTGAATGAAAGTACTCAATTCTGGTCGAAATTGGACAAGCAAAAGTCACATGTGAGCTTTGGAAGCCCCTGGCCTGTCACTTTCAACCTAAGAAGATTGAGCCTCTCTCTCCTGTCACTTTCACTCCCTCTGGTCGAGCCTCACCTTGGCTGTATCCTCTTTGTCTTCATCAGAAATACTACAATAATATTTGTTTAGTAAAACATAGTTATAGTATTTGTGTAATGTGTTTGTTTGCCTATTTAAAGGCATGTTGTTTCTGATTGTAAACTAAGTTGAATGAATAATTCTTCTTCATTATTCTCTGGTTACTTCATATTCTCTCTATTCTCTTGTTACCACGAGCCTAGAGTCAGCTCACATACTCTCCATACTCTCAAACTCTCTTAATCTCACTTCAAACTCATCACTTTCTTCATAACTCTCCATTGCGATTCTCTCACTCTCTCTGGTTCCTCCTGAACCAGTAGCATATTCTCACTTCATCCTCAGCATTTAATCTCTATTCTCACATGGAATCAGAGCTACAAGCTTCTGAAAACCTTTCTTACTTCCGCAAATAAATCTCTGTTTAAATTTCTCTTCAAAATCTGCTTGGTTACATCCTTTTATTCTCTGTTCCAAAGGTCCTCCAGGAGGGAAGAACCTCACCAGAACCCAAGATAAAAGAGTATCTTATTCTCTGGAACTCAAGAAAGCTTCAGTTCAGTTCATAAAGCTTCATCAAATACCAGTTTCAAATCCAGTCTCTTGCAAAACCAGTAGGAACACTCTATTGTCTACTGGTCCAAAGCTCTTCAAGATGGAGAACACAAAAGAAATGACGACTCCAGAGACTGCAAGGGGTCCAAAGAAGAAACAAAACCACCTCCTCTGGTCCAAAATGCTGAGTAAAATCCATGGGAGAAACCATTCTTGGAGCAAGGTCACTGAAAAGGTTTCAAAGCTAGGCTGTTCAAACTATTCTCTAGCCAACAAAGCTGAAGCTCACTCTCTGGCCCCAAAGACCCGCGACCAGCAAGAATACAGGAGGGGTTTGAAGTGTCTCCTTGACCAGAAGGAGAGAATTATCAAGAAGAGGTGTTGGATATTCAATCCACACCTCAAACCACTTCAGTTTAGGCCCCCATGGGCTGGAGGTTCAAGAAACCAGCTCAGGTTCTTGATAAGCTGTGCCTCCTTAAAATAAAGAGCAAGAAGCCCATGTGTTCAGAGCCTACAGAAGATGTACATTCCTGACCATGTAGAGATGGCCCACTACCCAACAACAATTTGGACATAGATGGTGTTCATTAACTCCCAAGATGGTAGAGAGGAAGATTGGTATGCGGAGAGATTTCTCAAGAGGTCTTACCTGAAGCCAAGAGGGTGAACAGGAGGTTCCTCATGAGAGAAAGGCTACAATTCAAGCCAAGAGGGCTGTAGTCTGGAGGTGTTGGCTGTCTTTGGCCCTCAGCTTCAAGCTTGACCATATACTCTCAGGTCAAGCTTGAGGAGGGGTGTTAAATGAGAAGCCAATGACCCATTGTTGAAGCTGAAGCAAAGGAAACAAGTGTAGTTGACCAGGGATATTCTTGGCTGAGCAAGGAGAAGGCAGTTCACTGAAAAGATAGCAGTTGACTCTTTGCAAAGTGCCCCTACCAAGTTAGTTCTATAAATGACTTTGCAAGGCCATTCAAAAAGGGATTGACGTGGGGAATTCAAGTGCAAGTCAAGAGGGAAGACACTCCTCATTATCATCCCAAATACATGTTGGCTTGATCTCAACACAAAAAGAAGGCAAGAAGCCAGAAGCAAGGGGGAGACAACCGGTGATAAGAAGAAGGTTCAAGAGAAACCATTTGAAGTGTGAAGAAAGGAAAGGGTGTGCCTTACTTGCCAATAAAGATGTCCAAAAGAAGACTGGATTGCTTGTACTCTTTTTCCCTTTAATTAGGTTTTTAATGAGGCAAGTAATCTCAGTTCCAAACTTTCCCAAGGATCTCCTATGGTCAAGCTTGAGGGGGAGTGTTGGAATGAAGAATAAAAAAGCTGGAGTTGATGAAGAGACCAAGCAAATTAGGAGCAAGCAAATCAAGCATCTGGAACAGGCAGATTTGAATTTGTCGGTACAGTCTTGCTCCACAAGCAACTCATCTTGCCCTAACTTACCATGCAAGGCAAGAACGGAGTTGGGGAGACTAAATATTGACGTTGGGAGCCTCCAGAAGTAAAGGGAATCAAGTTTGAATGGAAGTACTCAGTTCTGGTCGAAATTGGACAAGTAGAAGTCACATGTGAGCTTTGGAGAAGCCCCTGACCTGTCACTTTCAACCTAAGAAGACTGGGCCTCTCTCTCCTGTTACTTTCACTCCCTCTGGTCGAGCCTCACCTTGGCTGTATCCTCTTTGTCTTCATCAGAAACACTACAATAATATTTGTTTAGTAAAACACAGTTTTAGTATTTGTTTAATGAGTTTGTTTGCCTATTTAAAGGCATGTTGTTTCTGATTGTAAACTAAGTTGAATGAGTAATTCTTCTTCATTATTCTCTGGTTAATTCATATTCTCTCTATTCTCTTGTTACCACGAGCCTAGACTCAGCTCCCATACTCTCCATACTCTCAAACTCTCTTAATCTCATTTGAAACTCATCACTTTCTCCATAACTATCCATTGCGATTCTCACACTCTCTCTGGTTCCTCCTGAACCAGTAGATTATTCTCACTACATTCTCACCATTTAATCTCTATTCTCACAAGTTTTAGGCTAGTGAAGGCAGCCGGTGGGAAATTCATGAAATCACTAGGCCTTATGACAAATGTACCAGTGACGACCCAAGTAAGAATCTACCTGTGGATCTGATCGTTTTTCGCCTACAGAATCACAAGGTGATCTTAGGCATGGATTGGTTGGGAAAGTATTGGGCCACTCTCGATTTCCACAAGGGTCATGTGCGATTGGAGACTGGAACTCACCCGATAGAATACCAAAGTCTGAGTCCGACTCTAGGAAAAGTAGTGGTTTCAGCAGTTCATGCGGAACAGATGATACGTCAGGGTTGTGAGGCCCTTCTGGCCACAATCACCACTATGGAGTGCCGCAATTTTGTCGATCTGAAAGATCTTTCTGATGACCCATTGGTGTCTGAGTTCCCGGATATGTTTCGTTCGCTACATGGCGTTCCCCATGATAGGTCGGACCCATTCATGATCAAACTATAACCAGGGACAGCTCCACTGTCCAAGAGTTTGTATCGAATGCCTTCAGCCGAGATGGCCGAGCTAAAGAAGCAATTTGAAGAATTTCTTGGAAAGGGGTTCATACGTCCGAGTAGTGCCCCTTACGGTGCACCAGTCTTCTTTGTGAAAAAGAAGGATGGTAGCATGCGTCTGTGTATCGACTATCTCGGGTTGAACATGGTTACCATGAAGAACAAGTACCCATTTTCTCGGATAGACGAGTTGTTGGATCAGCTCAAAGGAGCCAAGTGGTTTTCCAAAATCAATTTGGGCTCAGGGTATCATCAGATTCCCATAGAATCAAACGATATAAGGAAGACATCAATTAGGACCAGGTACGGCCACTACGAGTTTGTAGTTATGCATTTTGGTCTGACCAATGTGCCTGCTGCATTTATGAAATTGATGAACAGCGCGTTCCGACATTTCCTGAATGAATCAGTTATTATCTTCATAGATGATATATTAATTTATTCCAAGGATGAGGAATATCATCGGTGACATCTGAGAGCTGTGTTTGAACGGTTACAAGAGCACATGATTTATGCAAAACTCAGCAAATGCAGTTTTTGGCAGAAGAGTATTGGGTTCCTCGGTCATATCGTGTCTGACAAGGGCGTCTCAGTTGATACAGAGAAGACCAGGGCAATCAAGGATTGGCTCCGACCACGCAATGCCACGGAAGTCAGAAGCTTCCTATGGCTGGCAGGATACTATCGGAAGTTTGTGAAAGGGTTCACAAGCTTGGCTCAGCCTATGACACGGTTGACCGAGAAATATGTGAAGTTCACATGGTCTGAGGAGTGCGAGAGATGCTTCTCTGCACTTAAGGATATGTTGACCAGCGCACCAACTCTGGTTCTTCTAGAGGCTGACTAACCATATATGGTCTATACGAACGCATCCATAACTGGACTAGGTTGCGTACTGACCCAGCTTGGAAAGGTCATCCCCTATGCGTCAAGGAAGTTGAGGAAACATGAGGGAAAGTACCCCCCCCCCCATTGTATAGAAATGGTTGTGGTAGTATTCACCTTAAAGATTTGGCGTTCATATATGTATGGCGCCAAGGTTTAGATACTTATGGATCATAAAAGTCTGAAATATATTTTCACCCAGCCTGAGCTGAACTTAAGGCAAACGAGGTGGATAGATTTCATGGCTTATTACGATCTCGACATAACCTACCATCCGACAAGGCTATTCTGGTAACAGACGCCTAGACCCAGAGGAAGGCCGATGTATCAGCCGAACGGGAGGCAGGAGACCTAGAAGGGATGGTCCGTGCTCTGACCAAGGAGACTGAACCACTGGGGTTAGAGGCGGTTAATCAGGCCGACCTGCTTACCTGAATTCGGTTAGCTCAGGGTCAGGATGACGATCTCATCAAGGTTGCTCAGAATGACAGGACGGAGTACCAAACCACGAAGGATGGTACCATCCTAGTCCATGCTCGGATCAGTGTTCCAAATGATAGGAGCTTAAAGGAGGAAATTATTAGAGAAGCTCATAAGTTTAATTCTTGATACATCGTGGTGCGAGCAAGATGTATCAAAACCTCAAGAGGTACTATCATTGGATTTGGATGTAGGCTGATATTTTTGGGTGGGTGGCTAAGTGTCTTACTTGCCAGCTAATTAAAGCAGAACATCAGGTTCCTAGTGGGTTATTGCAAAGGTTGCCTATTCTAGAATGGAAGTGGGACTACATCAAAATGGACTTTGTGACTGTATTTCCCACAACCAGGAATCAGAAAGATGCAGTCTGGGTTGTGGTGGATCGCCTAACCAAGTCGGCGCACTTTCTGGCCATCAAGAAGCCGGATGGCGTCGATCAAATTGTACGTCTGTACAATGATGAGATCGTCCGACTACATGGTGTACATGCAAGTATAGTGTCGGATAGGGATTTGATGTTTACATCTTATTTCTGGAAGGCTTTTGTTGGGCCCAAATATGGCCCGTTAGCTGAAATTAGCGGATCAGTCAAACTAAGCCCGATAATGGGCCACGCAAGAATTATTTTTTCTGAGGAGAATAGAGCTCACCCAAGGACGGAGGCTACTTCCAAGGATTTCGATAAAAGAGGTCACGAAAAGAGGTCACGAGGAAGAGGTCCGGCTTCCCTCGCAGGAACCTTAATAAAACAGCCCAGGATACGAAGATGGAGGCGTATGATTCGGTCAAAAGGAAGCTGTTGCAAATCCCTCAGTTTACGGAGGGAATCTCGGAGACTAATCAGGAGAGGTTAGACGTGACCTGAGGCTATTTAAAGAAGGAAGGTGTACGAATTTAGGGATTCATGGAAAATTATTAAGAGACTTCCTTGTATTCATCATCTTTGTAACCATTATTCATCAATACAATTTTATTCATTCTTTAAGTTCTAACAGGATTCAGCCCACGATTGTCTTTCCCCAATCTAAATCTAACCTAAACTAGAGAGTGAGTTTTACCCCTCACATTTTGGCGCCGTCTGTGGGGACTAGATAATTGAATCCTTCACTCCGTAACTTGAGAATGGATCCATCCAACCAGGCAACGAGCCCATCCATCCCTGATCCCGTGATCCAGATCGACGGCTCACCAAACAGGAGAGACTCGGATCCCCAGAATCCAGAACCTCGATCCGCCGATCACCGATCCGAGCAACAGCCTCCAGCTAACGCTCAACCGGACCAAACTGGAATGACCAACCCAAGGTCTTCCGGTGGGAACAACTCGGGGGTCACACACCCCGAAAACCCGCAGCGTCAACCCGTTCCGAATCATTTGGAAGCTCAGCTATCTGAGATACGTCGAATGATGGTACAATTGGTAGAAAGAGCTCAGGATAACAAGCGCACGTTGCAGCAGCTAACTGCTCGACAGCAACGGTTCGAGGAAGTGACTAGATCTCTAGCCGAGACGACTCATTTGTCGCAACGACAAGGATCGGGAGTCACCTTCCGAGACCGACTGACCGAATCCACCTTCCCTCGCGGACGCCTGGATTTTTCCCCAAACAGCACTGCTCGTGATGGGCAAGAGCATGTTCCCCAGACACCTCATACTGGGACAACCCCAGTATTCAGTCCACCTGTAACTAGCGCTATGGGAAATAACGTAGCGACGACAAGCTCTGCACCCAATAGGGTTCACGAACAGAGCACAAGATTACCGCCTCCACCACCTATTTTCAGGTCTGGAGAAGGAATGCTTTTCCCTCCCAGGGGAAGAACACCGGCTTCAGCCCACCAAAATGGGAGCGCGGTCCCTAATCGAGACAGCCACCCGAGGACGGAAGCTGATCCTACAGCTCACCCCCCAGGTCGCGTCCCTAGAAGTGACCCTAGAGTTAGCGAGCCATTTAGCTCACCTAACGCTTGGGAGAACGATGACGCTCGACTCCATCAAGAATTTCCTCATCAGATTCATCTCGACGACCCAACCGTCCTTCCCCTAGAAGGACCCGAGGCTATTCGCCGGTACATGGAGCAAACTCACGCAGCTCTCCAAAAGTTGAACGCTCAAGTACACAAAGCAACGAGCTCAGCTCCCGAAATCGAGAGCCTGATTGAGGAAACCCGTGGAACCCCATTCACAAACAAAATCGCTAGCTTTCACATAAGAGATACCCGAAAAATTAGGATCCCCGAATACGACGGGACCTCAGACCCAAAGGCTCATTTGAGAGCCTTCCGCTTAGCTATAGTGAAAGCTCACTTCACAAGAGAAGAATGCGTAGCAGGTTATTGCAGAACCTTTGCTGAGAACCTGGTCGGAACTGCCCTCGAATGGTTTTCAAGCCTCGAGCCAAACTCAATAGATAACTTCGACCAGCTCACCAACGCCTTCATGAAGCAATACTCAACCCATATCCTCAAGCAAGCTTCCGAGGCTGACCTCTAGAAAATCAGGCAAGGAATGGGAGATTCATTACGAACCTACATCGAGAAATTCAGAGTGGTCCGAACTAAGCTCTCGAACCCCAACGATCAAGTTGCCATCGAAGCCCTTAGAAGAGGCCTCTGGTACAAATCGGAATTCTGGTCCGAGCTAACGCTTAACCCTCCCCCAACTATCGATGATGGTCTTCACAAAGCATCGAGAAACGTTACCTTGGAGGAGGAAACAGCTGCATTGGATAAAATCCATAAGAAATCCCAGAATCACCCGAAAGGCGAAACCTCGGAAGCAAATGGATCCTCTAGAAGAGGGAGCTCCCGAAATAATCAGACCCAGGGAGAACATTCTTATGCTGTCAAGGAAGTCCAACAGGAAAAACCCGTTGCCGCGACAAGCAAAACCCCCTGGTCAAAAGGCTACGATGAGAACAAACACTGCTCTTACCATGATCGAAAAGGGCATTCAACCGAGGAATGCTGGGACCTCCAACGACAGTTGGCAGCTAAATTCGTAGCTGGGGAACTAAAAAACGTGGAACTCAAAAAACCACCTCCTTACCAGAAAAGAGGTCCCAGAGACACCTCTCCAAAACGTGAAAGATCACCTGAGAAGGAAACAGATTCGCCACCGCCAGCTCCCAAGAAAAGAGTTGACATGATTCTTGGGAAATTTCCCCAAGGGAAGAGTCTAAAACTCGAGACCCTCCTAAGCAAACCACCGCCTCATTCGAGCCCCAGCTCGAGAGTGGATTATATCCTCGGAGGCTCCGATATATGTCAAGACTCAGTTAATTCAATCAATAGTCATGTACGGAAGGCTGTTTCTAATACTCAATCTAAGCCTCCCAATCCCGAATCCAACACCAAGATTTCTTTCTGGGAGAGCGAGACATCAGATCTCGACAGACCTCACGATGACGCCCTAATCGTCACCCTGAACATAGCAGGTTACAAGGTGCCTAAACTGATGATTGACACCGGAAGCTCAGTCGACCTGATCTTCTATAATGCCCTGAAAGGAATGGAAATAGATGACTATGAAATTATTGGTCAGAAGGCTAACCTCGTAGGCTTCTCTGGGGAAACAGTCACCCCGTTGGGAACTATCAAGCTCCCGGTCATAGCTGGAGGAATCATGAAAATGACCAATTTTGTGGTCATCGATAAGCCCTCTCCATTTCACGCGATCCTAGGAAGACCCTGGATCCATAAGATGAAGGCAGTAGCCTCCACTTATCACCAATGCGTGAAATTTCGAACATTTGACGGAATAACCACCGTACGAGGTAGCCAGAAGATCTCCAGGATCTGTTACTTGGGAGGATTCGGAATCCTCAAAGAATCACCCCAATAGCAATTACAGATCCAGGAGGGCCGAGAGATGCAACAAAATATTCGAGGTCCCCCTAGGAACCTAGCCGAACGAGTTAGCATCGACGACTCTGACCCCGAGAAACAAGTGAACATCGGATCGGAGCTGCCTCTCGAAATGAAAAAGGAATTAATTGACTTCCTGAAAAGCAACGTCAAAACATTCGCATGGACCACCGGCGACATGAAGGGTATAGACCCAAATGTCACCACTCACAAGCTCAATGTAGACCCTACTTTCAAACCAATCAAACAAAAACACCGTAAGCTAGGCCTCGAAAAAGCCCAAGCTGTCAACGACGAAGTAGATCGACTCACGAAAGCAGGCTCCATCCGAGAAGTACACTACCCCGATTGGCTAGCTAACCCCGTAGTAGTGAAAAAGAAAAACGGGAAGTGGAGGATCTGTGTAGATTTCACCGACCTAAACAAGGCTTGCCCAAAAGATAGCTTCCCGTTACCTCACATCGATCGCCTCGTCGAGGCGACAGCTGGCCATCAGCTCTTGTCCTTTATGGATGCCTCGGGATATAATCAAATCATGATGAATCCTGAAGATCAAGAGAAAACTGCATTCATAACCGAGCGCGGGACCTACTGCTACAAGGTAATGCCATTCGGATTAAAAAAGCGGGAGCTACCTACCAAAGGCTTGTGAACAAAATGTTCGCTGGACAGCTCGGAAAAACCATGGAGGTATAAATTGACGATATGCTGGTTAAATCCTCGGCTGGGGAAAATCACATTTCCCACCTAGAAGAATGCTTTGATGTCCTCAACAAATACGATATGAAACTAAACCCCGCAAAATGCACCTTTAGGGTGCCCTCGGGAGAATTCCTCGGTTACCTCGTCACCGAAAGAGGTATCGAAGCCAATCCAAAACAGATAGCGACCTTTTTGGAAATGCCGTCACCCAAGACAACCAGGGAGGTACAAAGATTGACTGGACGAATCGCAGCTTTGAATCGATTTATATCTAAGTCCACCGATAAATGCCTCCCGTTCTACAAACTTCTAAAAAATAATAAGAAGTTTCTATGGGACGAGAAATGCGAGGAAGCTTTCAAACAACTGAAAGCTTACCTCTCCGAGCCTCCGATCCTATCCAAACCAGTAACAGGAGAACCCCTGTACCTATACCTCGCCGTATCAACGGCTGCGGTTAGTGGCGTACTGGTACGAGAGGAGCAAAACGAGCAAAGACCCGTCTATTACACAAGCAAAAGTCTAATAGACGCCGAGACCAGATACCCTACCATGGAGAAGTTAGCTCTGGCAGTCGTAACAGCTGCCAGAAAGCTACGACCTTACTTCCAATCACACTCGATCGTGGTAATGTCCTCACAGCCAATACACACAATTCTGCACAGCCCTAGCCAATCAGGACGATTGGCTAAGTGGGCCATAGAGCTCAGCGAATACGACATCGAATATAGACCCAGAGCAGCCATAAAAGCTCAGGTCCTCGCTGACTTCATCATCGAGCTATCGTCCGAACAACTAGATCCGAGAGCTGAAGCTCCGGAATGGAGCCTGTATGTCGACGGAGCCTCATCAAAACAAGGTTCCGGAATCGGTCTGAGGCTGACCTCGTCAGCCGGAGAAACCATCGAGCAATCTTACAGGCTCGGATTTAATGCTTCAAATAACGAGGCCGAATATGAAGCACTAATCGCAGGGTTAAGACTTGCCCTAAGCCTCGGAATCCGAGAGCTGAACGCCTACAGTGACTCACAGCTGGTAGCTAGCCAGTTTCATGGGGAGTACGAAACAAGGGACGAAAGAATGGGGGCATACCTCGAAGTCGTAAAAAGCCTCACCAAACAGTTCAGCAAATTCGAGCTAACGAGAATCCCACGAGGAGAGAACTCCTCAGCAGATGCGTTGGCCGCGTTGGCATCCACATCAGACCCCCTAGTAAAACAAATCATACCCGTAGAGGGGATCGAAAAACCAAACATCGGCATAGCTACCAAAGATGAGATCGATAGCAAACCAAAAGGGCAAACAGAAGGTAGCTGCTCCGAATCAGCCGCAACCCAAGTCCTAACAACATTCTGGTTCCCAAAAACCAAAACTCGCAAATTCAAAAAGCACACCACGGGGGGCACGACCCAGCCTCCAAGCACACTTGTCTTCAGAGTAAACACTCGCAGAACGAGATACTCCCCTGAACCTGAAACTTCAGCCGAAGACACGACTCCAACTCCGGAAGTTAACGACATTCCTCCGGAATTAGGTTCCAGGGGACCTAACCAAAGGATTACCCCTGGGGGCACGACCTCCGGCCGCAATAACATCCAAGAACCCGATCCCGCACAAGGACCTCCTTCGTCCCTTCACGACAAAATCATAGGAAGAGAGGACTGGAGAATCCCAATCATGCAGTATATTTCGGAGGGCAGGGTCCCCCCCCCATAAATGGGAAGCTCGAAAACTCAAAGCAATAAGCGCAAGATACTGCATAATGGAATCTATCCTTTATAAGCGAAGCGTATCGGGACCTTACCTGAGATGCGTCCACGGCCTCGACGCTATTAAACTCATGAAAGAAATGCATGACGGTTCCTGTGGAAACCACTCCGGTGGTAGAGCCCTAGCTATCCGAATCAAAAGGCAAGGCTAATTCTGGCCCACCATTATTGCTGACTGTGAGGTTTACTCATCCTTATGCGATAAATGCCAGAGGCACGCACCTTTTATACATCAGCCGTCGGAGAAATTATCCTCGATATCCGCCCCATACCCGTTCATGAGATGGTCCATGGATATCGTAGGACCACTAGTCGTATTAGGAACAGGAAGGCAGAAGCTACGCTTCTTACTAGTCCTAACAGACTACTTCACAAAATGGATAGAAGCTGAAGCCCTCCAACAGGTAACTAAAGTCGAAACCGAACGGCTCGTATGGAGAGACATCATTTGCCGCCACAGCGTCCCATACGAAATCGTAACCGATAACGGGTCACAATTCATATCTAACGACTTTAAAGACTTCTGCGACAAGTGGAAAATTCGCCTAACCATGTCAACACCACGATACCCTCCGGGAAATGGCCAGGCAGAGGCTGCCAATAAATCGGTATTAGCAAACCTCAAGAAACGCCTCTGAATCGATAAAAGTTCGTGGTCCGAAAGGTTACCCGAAGTGCTCTGGGCATGCCGAACCACCCCACGAAGAGCTACGGAAGAAACCCCTTTCTCCCTAGCCTACGGGATGGAAGCCGTCGTCCCAGCTGAAACCGTCACAGGGAGCCTCCGCCGAGAGCTCTGTACGACAAATCCCGAAACTAACAATCAACTCTTATCAGATCACCTCGACCTCATCGAGGAACGACGGAATCAAGCCTTGCTTCGCATCCAGAATTATCAGCAAGCAATGGCTCGACATTACAATTCCAAGGTCAGGTCCCGACAATTCGCCGTAGGAGACCTGGTACTCAGGAAAGTTTTTAACCATACCAAAGAGCCGAACGCCGGAAAGCTAGGGACCAATTGGGAAGGCCCCTACCAAATCATCCACGTGATAGGACCAGGCGTTTACAGGCTCCTGAAGGTACGAACCGGGGTACCCGAAATCCGATCGTGGAATGCCATGAATCTCAAGAAATACTACCATTAGGTACCTAAAATTCATCGAACTACGTTTGGCTTGATCCCTTGACTGGGTACGTAGGCAGCTCCGTCATGAGTGCAGCCCCAACCTTATCTCTACGCACTCATCTTAGCATCCAAAGGGGACATGTGTTCAGAACACCCAGTTCAAACTATTAGTTCCATGGTTATTACGTATTCCATCAAAGTTATCAATAAAAACATCTACATTCAAGCATCTCAGTTTCTATCGAACAAGTAAAATCAGGTCCCGGCAGACCCGGGCCTAAGGTCTTAAAACCCTACAAATAAAATCAGGTCCCGGCAGACCCGGACCTAGGGTCTTAAAGCCCTACAATTACAATCAGGTCCCGACAAACCCGGGCCTAAGGTCCTAAAATCCTACAAATAAAATCAGGTCCCGGCAAACCCGGGCCTAAGGTCTTAAAATCCTATTAATAAATCCAGGTCACGATGAACCCAGAACTAAGGTCTTAAAACCCTACAAATAAAATCAGGTCCCAGCAAACCCGGGCCTAAGGTCATAAAATCCTACTAACAAAATCAGGTCCCGGCAAACCCGTGCCTAAGGTCTTAAAATCCTATTAATAAATCCAGGTCACGATGAACCCGGAACTAAGGTCTTAAAACCCTACAAATAAAATCAGGTCCCGGCAAACCCGGGCCTAAGGTCATAAAATCCTACTAACAAAATCAGGTCCCGGCAAACCCGGGCCTAAGGTCTTAAAATCCTATTAATAAATCCAGGTCACGATGAACCCGGAATTAAGGTCTTAAAACCCTACAAATAAAATCAGGTCCCGGCAAACCCGGGCCTAAGGTCATAAAATCCTACTAACAAAATCAGGTCCCGGCAAACCCGGACCTAAGGTCTTAAAATCCTCCAAATAGATCCAGGTCACGGTGAACCTGAACCCGAAATCTTAAATCCTTCAAATAAGCTCAGGTCCCTACGAACCTGAGTCTAGAAACTCAAAAACTTTAATAAGTTTCAAAGACTTGAAAGTATTCAAACGAATTCAGATATACGATAAGCTATTCTTAATGGTTTCGAAGGCCACTTCAAAAGAATTGGATCCCTAAAGGATTTTGGTCCGGCCATGGAACTCAGTTCCGATAACCCAAACGACCAAACGTAGCTCGGATCTAAGTAAAATAAACCCAAAAGAAACAAGTTAAAGTAACTTGAAACCAAGATTAAACAAGGTCTAAAAGCCTCCTCAGGCCATTAACGATTCAGAGATCCTAACACAGCAAAGGTTTAAAAGCCTCCTCAGGCTATAAGTCTAAAACCGTAAGCAAAAGCCCGTAGGGCAAGCATCCTAAAAACACAAGGAATAACAGGTCTTCAACCTTCTTGACCATCACCGCCAGAAACCTTCGAAGCATCACGATCCTCCTCGATCGCCTCGCTACCCGGGACACCTTCATCCGTCCCCTTGCCATCGTCTCCCGGAGTCATGTCAACTAGGGCTAAGTAAGGACCCACCAAACCTAAATTAGAACTATATCCTCCAGAAAAGGACAGATTGAACGTGTTAACCTCAAAAGTACCTGAGCACTCGGAGAGTTGAGGAAGAGGAAGCTTGCTGACCGAGAAATCAGAAACCTGAGCCTTCTCGTAGGCAGCAACCGCTTCCGGCATCATAGACATCAAACGATTATACTCATCCTCAGCGCTTTGAATTTCATTTGATAGCAAATCCTTCAAGAGATCCGTATTCTCTTGAAGCTCCTGGGCGTAGATCAGAAGATCAGCCTCGTCCTTTTTCTTGGAAAACTTCTCCTTAACGGAACTAAGGATCTTGTTGTAAGCATCGATGACCTCTTTCTTTCCCTTTCTAACAGCAAATTTGACTTCAGCCTCCTTGTTCCTCTGACTGACTTGAGACGAAGCAATCAAATCCTGGACCTGTTGCTCAGCAACCCTTCGAGCACTGTCCAGCTCAGAAATCCTCCTACCCTTCACCTTAACATCGATCTCTAAACTCTCGATCCTCCCTTGCTGAGTGTCGGATTTAAAACCAAGCCTCTCAACTTCGGATTGCAGCGTCACCACCTGAGCTCTGGCCTGGTCACGCTCAATCTTAGTAGTTTTAACCAACTCGGTGAACTCGGCTAGCTCCTCAGCACCAGGAGTGTTACTCACTGTTTCCTCAAACTTGAATTGAGCCCTATTAACAGCACCAGCCAACTACAGAGAAACAAGTAACAGAAATAAATATCCCTCTAAGAAAAGTGACAAAAAGAGGGACAAAAACCTGTACCTGACCCATGTAGTGTGCCATCTCAATGAACTCTTCCCTGTTAGTCAGATTGCTAACGGGGGGAAGAGAACACCTTGTCCGCTTCATGTGCCTCATCAGCATAGCCAGACCCCACGGGTCATCAAGAATCGATCCAGGTTTTGAATGCGCAAAATTCCACCCAACGGTTCCTCCTCTCGAGGATGATGAGGAGGACCTAGAAGGTCTGTCGCCTTGATCGGTTCGCGACCTCTTGCTCCTGGGGAGGTCAGTCTCAGAAGGATCTTTGGTCACCTGAGGCTCAATTCCCGTGACCTGAACGTCAGGTCGAGGAATTGTTTCCTGAGCTCCCTGCTCTTCAGTAGGGTTAGCATCCTTAACTGGAGCAGAAGCTCCATCATCAAGAACTTCTTTCACAGAGCTGAGGAAAGATCCTCCCTGGTTCTTCTCGCTTCCACGAGAGGTGCTGGTCGCTTTCGCTGGTCTACCCCTAGACCGGAACGACGGTTGAAGAGGCATCTTGGTTGATCGAGTTCTTTTAGTTTCAGAAATACTAGCTCCCGTTGAAATTGTTACCACCGTGTCACTTTTAGAAACTGCGTCAACAAACTCTTTCAGAACTCAAACATCATAAAAACAAGTTACATATATGAGGCTAAGCACTTTACCTTCCAACTCTGCAATCGGGATTGGAGTTAAGAAAGAAGCGTGATATCGATCCGGAAACCTGGCCGCACCTATTCGAGAGGTAGTGTACGACGCCCAGGTGCACGGAGTTTGCTGTAACTTTCGAAAGAGAGCCCTGGTAAGCTTGCCGGTGAGCGTAGGAGGATCTTCAATATCTGTAAATGATACAAGGCATACATCAGGATACTACAAATAGAAGTATATGAATGCAATCCTAGTAATCCTAACCAGAAGCATCAGACCAAACGGTTCTAAGGGCACGACCCACAGGAACCGTTGAAGGATAAATCTTCACATAAAAATACTTCTTCCGCCAATCATCGTCGCTGCTGGAAAACTTAAAGATACCTAACCGGGGACGACTTGCGAGATAATAGGTCCCGCTACCTCCCTCTTTCGAAGCACTCTCCTTTATCGAAAAGAGGCTCATCAAATCATTAATCCCAACAGCGACTCCTTCCTCTTTGGACCTAGTAAGGAAACCGTTTATCACCCTGATAACGGATGGGCAAAGCTGGGGAAGGGCTAGTTGGTAGTGATCGAGGAGATCTAGCAGAAGGTCAGGGAGAGGAAATCTAAGATGACTCTTGGATATATAGTTCTCGTGAACACAGAACCAGCCTTCTGGGGTCGTTTCGGGGGTTTCGTGATCTTCACAAACCCTAGCTAACTCCTTACGACCCAGAGCCTGGACCATAAGGTTAACTACCTCCTGATTCGTCAATGCCGAAGGCGAGTGGGATCTGGAGGGTGGATTCTCACCGGAACCACCGGTCCTTTTGATTCGTTTGGAAACTCTCTAGGCTATCGATTCCCTAGCTTTCTTCTTTTTATCGGCCTTCTTCATGGACTCGCCCACCTCTTGTTTCACCTTCATGATTCGAGCACCGGTGGCAGAAATTCCGATTTCACCAGAGACCTCTTTCGGTCCAGACATAACAGGGAACGAAGAAAAGAGATCGGGAAAACTAAGAGGAAACTGGAATTGATACACTAAGGATTCGCGGATTAAAAACTTTAGAAAGAACCTACTCGAGCCTCGTTTCGAACAAAAAGACTGTAAAAAAAAGTAAAATATAAAGAACCAGAAGGAGTTACCTGGGGAAACTGAATCGAGGCGTGGAGAGAGTGGGGAAGTTGGAGTTAATGTAAACAGCTTTATATCCCATTAAGCCTCAAGAGTCGGAGGATAATTATTTCAAAATCTATTTAATCTGAGTCGTCGATTTCATTAAGTTTAATCGTATACATCGGATCAAGTAAAAGATATCCTCGAGAGAAGATCACGAGTAATCATTATCTCAACAAAAAATTAAAGATTCGGCGGCTAGGTCTAGCTCCCGAGAAAAGCATCTTTTCTCGAAAGCTGGGGGCAACTGTTGGGCCCAAATATGGCCCGTTAGCTAAAATTAGCGGATCAGTCAAACTAAGCCCGATAATGGGCCACGCAAGAATTATCTTTTCTGAGTAGAATAGATCTCACCCAAAGACGGAGGGTACTTCCAAGGATTTCGATAAAAGAGGTCACGAGAAAGAGGTCACGAGGAAGAGGTCCGGCTTCCCTCGCAGGAAACTTAATAAAACAGCCCAGGATGCGAAGATGGAGGCGAATGATTCGGTCAAAAGGAAGCTGTTGCAAATCCCTCAGTTTACGGAGGGAATCTCGGAGACTAATCAGGCGAGGTTAGACGTGACCTGAGGCTATTTAAAGAAGGAAGGTGTACGAATTTAGGGATTCATGGAAAATTATTAAGAGACTTCCTTGTATTCATCATCTTTGTAACCATTATTCATCAATACAATTTTATTCATTCTTTAAGTTCTAACAGGATTCAGCCCACGATTGTCTTTCCCCAATCTAAATCTAATCTAAACTAGAGAGTGAGTTTTACCCCTCACAGCTTTTCAGAAAGAATTGGGGACAAGAGTAAGCAGGAGCACCGCCTATCACCCTTAGACTGATGGTCAGTCAGAACGCACTATCAAAACGTTGGAAGATATGTTGCGAGCATGTGTCTTGGACTGGGGTGATTCCTGGGAAAGACATCTACCCTTAGTATACTACGCTTACAAAAATAGTTTTCATAGTAATATAGGAATGTAGCCATACAAAGCTTTGTATGAGCGTCCCTGTCAGACACCCTTATGTTGGACCCAATGGGGGAGCGCAACATGATTGGTCCGGAAATTGTCGAGGACACAATCGAAAAGAGAAAGTTTTTGAAGGATAAGATGAGGGAGGCACAAGATCGCCGAAAGAACTATGCGGGTAAGCATAGGAAGGATCTCGAGTACGAGGTTGGCGACTTGGTGCACCTCAAGATGATTACCTTCAAAGAACGGGTTAGGATTTCTGGTAGATAGAAATTATATCCGAGGTACTGGGGTCCATTTATAATCATAGAAAGAGTTGGCATGGTGGCATATAAGATGGATTTGCCAGCCAAGATGGATGTGTTTCATAATGCGTTCCATGTCCCTTAACTCCGGAAATGTTTGATGGACCAAGACATCGTCCTTCCTGTTATCCCTGATAATCTAGGTCTGAACCTAACTTTAGAAACAAGTCTGGTTCGAATTGTAGACAGCATGGAAAAGGCAACAAGGAAGAAGACGGTCGATATGGTCAAGGTCGTTTGGGACTGTAACGGGAAAGATATCATCACTTGGGAAACATAAGCTAGGATGAAAGTTGATTATTCTCAGTGGTTTGATCAGTTAGTTTCTAAGGAAACATTAGATTCGGATTCGAAGATGAATCCATCGCAAGTGGGGGAGACTTGTCACATCCTTGATCCTAGATAGGATCATGTGAGTGGCAATGGTTCGAAGAAACGAGCTGGAGATCATTCTAATCAAGAGGCAGGCGTTCTGATATGTCATAGGATTGAACATGATCACTCAACCGGTCTGAGGGATATGAACTTGCCAAAAGGGAGAACTGATGGATTGAAGGGTGACACAAGAGGTGCGTAAAGTCTCTTGATACTACCATAGATTTGACATTGCTTGATGTGACGCACAAGTCCAACGATCGAAGGTTTGTTTACTCGAAGCTAACTCATTAAGAAACATAAATGTTCTAAGTAAAGAACACATAGAATGAACTCAAAAAGAAGAAGAAAATTGTTTGATTTATTGCTGATATTTATAGTAGAAAAGGCATATGAAAAGACTTAGAATTTTGTGGAAAAATACACCTAGAAAAAGCAACAAAGACTAAAAATGGTCAAATGACTCTTTGGTTCATGTTCTGGTCGAAATGACCCTTGGTCTACCGTACAGGTTCATCTGAATCTAGCCTGGTCCACAAATGACCCTTCGCCTACTGTCCAGGTTCGTCCAAACCAGATGGGTGTACTGCGGTAAGGAGCAGGACGTACTATGGGCTGTCCGCGTGGGTGATTGATGAACTTTCATGAACGGATGAGAACTTTAGTCAACCCAAATCTTTAGAGCGCTTAAGTATCCCTGCTTTAGAGAGTTTAGAACAATCGATCAACATGAAATCATCAATCTGGTCGGAAAGGTCATGTTCACGACCATCGGAACATGCAGTACGTACCAAACGGGCCAGAAGTGAAGTGTTGTGTCCTGAATCAGGTTCCACTCGTTGATCTTGAGTTCTGGCTCGACTGTTGGTCTTATACTGTCGAATGGGTCGAGAAAGACTGGTTGTGGTACAGTTAATTTGGTCATTAGGTCGTGGTTCCAGCCTTAGGTCATTTTCAGATGTACACGGGTCGATTATGTCAACGGCTCGTTCCATTGATCTGGTATTGTTGGACGGGTGAACCTCGGTTGAACTGATCTGATCGTCCTGGTCACCATGCTGGGCTGGTTCCACGTCCTGGGGTGCATCATTCCATTCCTCTTCAAAAGGATTTGTCCACAAATCTAGATCATCTGCACGAAAAAGTGATAACTAAGAAACATGAAAACTTGAAGAAATATCATACTTCCCTTGAAGATCAAACTGATAAGCATTGTCATGAGTTTTCTTAATAATCTGAAAGGGACCGTCGACTCTAGGCATGAGTTTAGACTTTCTTTATTCAGGTAACCGTTCCTTTCTTAAGTGAACCCACACGAGGTCTCCTTCTTTAAATACGACCTTGGTCCGTTTCTTATTTGCCTTTCTCTCATAAATCTTTGTCTTGGCTTCAATGTTGGCTTGAACCTTGTCATGCAACTTCCGAATGGTCTCAGACTTCTATTTCCCATCTGTAATAATTCTTTCACTTAAAGGCAAAGACAAAAGATCAAGTGGAGACACAGGTTGAAGCCATAAATAATCTCAAACGGAGAAAACTTAGTAGCAGAATGCAAATAAAGATTATATGCAAACTCGAAATGAGGAAAAAATTCTTCCCAAAGTCTAAGATTCTTTCTAATCAACGACCTAAGCAATGCAGTTAAGGTCCGGTTTACAACTTTAGTTTGACCATCAGTTTGAGGATGAGAAGTGGTGGAAAATAATAGCCTTGTTCCTAACTTCGCCCACAAAGTATTCCAAAAATAGCTAAGGAACTTAGCACCTCTATCAGAAACAATGTGTAAAACCCGTATTTTTCGAAATAATAAAATAAATAATAACCAATAATAATCTCTAA
>CAJHQP010000173.1:0-251419 GCA_905132765.1 Moricandia arvensis | reverse complement strand
AGGCCAGGCGTAGATTTCTGTGTTGTATGCAAGGACCAAGATGTTTCTGTTTTCTCTCGCTTTGTTTTTCATGGGTACCCGTTTGACTCGTTGTTTCTGCTTGTTTTATTTGGTTTTGTTGTTTTCTTTTTTAAGTTTTGTACTCTGAGAACTTTGGTCGAGTTCCCGACTTTGTTCAATAAATAAATGTATGTTTTATTAATAAAATCCCCGTTGAAACGCTGATATATAGTTTTGTCCAAACTTATACAACTCTCGACCAAGGTACGGGTTGGCAAGCCTTAGGCCGAGGTCGAGAGGGGCGGTATCGTGGTCGGACTGGTCGGGACTTGGATTTTTTTAAGTCTTGGTCGGACTGACTGCGGTGCGGCCAACCTTGTGGCATCTTCAGGTCGCTCCGGGTTTAGTCCGGCCTAGGACGGTCCGCGAGTGTTACACGCGGGGTCTGAGGAAGATGGATTTTCTAACACTTCAGTGAGCATTGACCTTTGTCTGCTAGATGTAGGGTCGTTAGACCTAGCAGGACCTTGGAGGAGTGGAGATTTTGGTCGTAAATAGTTGAAGGATGATTGTTTCCCAATAAGCATTTCCAGACTCGGAGGCTGATGAGATCTATTAATCTCGAACGATCCATGATCTTATTCTCGCATTTTGGAATGAAGAGTTTCGTTTCATCGTGTATGGCTTCAATGGCATGTAGCCTTCTAGTAGTCTGGTTAAAGTGGTGCATGGCCTGATCAGGGGAAGGGATCATTGATGTACTGCATTGGATACTCGATATCCTTTGTTGATGGTTCCTTGTCCTGGACCAGGGATTCAGTGTAGTAGAATGTTACAATGGGCATACATCGTTGTCTGGCTGACGAAGATCACGTTTATCTATTAAAAACTGTTGTAGTTGATCGATTGCCCTGCCCGTAAGAAGGAATTCTTGATCTCGGATCCGTACTACGATGATTAACAAGATCCATATTTTTAGCACGTGACCGGATTATGTAAGAAAAATTTTCGATTTACTTAAATGAGTATGACATTTTTCTTGCTTTTGTGCCTCATAATTAGATATAGACTGGAGAATGATCTCCTGAACTGCTTCGCATGGCCGGATCATGTGAGCAAATTTTTCGATTTACTTCATTGAGTATGACATTTTCTTGCTTTTGTGCCTCATGATTAGATATGGGCTGGAGAATGATCTCATGAGCTGCTTCTCCTTAGTGAAGCAGTATTTTGCTGCTTTTTAGGTTTTTGCTTGGTCTTTTGGAGACATACCCTGACTCTAGGCAGGAGAAGTCCTGTACTACATAGCGATCAAGCGAATACTATGCGTCTTGTACTTCCTTCAGGAAGAACGGGACTCTTTGTTGAGGCGTGGAGGCTGATTCTTCGTCGTTTGGCCCTGAGGTATCGAAGTACGTCGCCTAGGAGCTCAGAGTTCCTGTCGATTCTTTTTTGGAGTCTGGATTTTTAAAGGGATAGATGTTCTAATCCAGAAAGACCTTCAGATATCGCCATTGCGAACCCGGAGGTTCTAAGGGATTCCTCTTCATGATCTCGAGGTAAATTCTTATTTGATGTCTCAGACCTGTAGGCTGTATTGACTCAATGTGGCATCATACTTTGTCCCCCGGAGGTGGACCACTCTCGTTGTATATTGGATGTTGAGACGTAGTCGAGATTTCACTTGGGTACCTTTTGTGGAACGTTTAGAATGTCTCTACGCTCTACAAGACAACTTTCAGGTCGCTGAAACTCTGTGGGACGCTTGGTCCTTCAGTCTCAGATTTTCCTGGATAATTTCAAGGCTTTCCATTCTGGCACTCTATGTCTTGGATATATCTTCTTGAGACCTAGAAATTTTGTGATTTATCCACTTGAAACCCGGAGGTTGTAGGATTTGTCCTTTTGAAACCCGTTGGTAGTGAGATTTATCCTCTTCAAACCGGAGGCTATGGGATGTTGAGGAGCTCTTCCGCGTACTTGGTAATTGTCATTGTACCTCTGGATTATAGAGCTGTATCTTTTAAGATAGTGATACTGGTACCACGATCGGATGAGCCTGGAAGTAAATTCATAACTTCCTGGCTGATGGAGAGCTACGTTTTTTGGAAGACTGTATCGAGTCTTTGTATTGATAAAGTACACATGGTACTTCCTTCTTCTTCCCCTTTGCACCAGGGTGGCACTCTGTACGTGCTCGTGTTATGTCGGGTAGAAAAACATTATTTCTCCGCCCTTGGGCATGTATAGCAAAGGTTGGCATAATCTTGTATGGCTCAGAGCCAAAATTGGCCTAGAGGTAGGAATTGACCCGGGTCTGGAGCCAGGGTCAGTTATTTGGGTAGCAGGGTTCGACGTTGGTATGATGATTTTTCCTGCAGTGGGTTCAGTTCATTCACTTCTTAGGTAGGAGTAGACGTGTTGGAGACAAGACTTTCTACGTAAGAGTGAGCGATGTTGCTTCATGTGCAGGATTAGCGTGTTCATCTCATATCCTTTTGTAGTGTCGTTTGAATGAATCTTTCTAACTGTTCTCTGCTCCCGCTTAGGTGAGCCACTCTCAGCGTTTTATGTTGTCACTTAATGACTCGTCTAGGCTGTTCTCTGCTCCCGCTTAGGTGAGCCACTCCCAGCGTTTTCTGGATTTCTTTTGATGACTCATCGCCTCGTCTTTAATCTCCCTTGTTATGGGTAAGTTTCTGGGATTTGTTGATGTGTTGTGCCTCTGGGGTTAACGCGTAATTCATTTGCCCCTAATTTTCCCTTGGTTGTGTCATCCTTTAAGTTCATTAAGGCTCGTGGCCTTGGACCTAGTATACTGGATTTCTGGTCCTAGAACGTTGTAGAGGCGCCTAACCTTGGAAACTTGTAGAAGCATATGGCCTTAGCTTCCTTGGGAACTTGTAGAGACAGGTATCAGAGTACATTTCCAGGAAAAGCGGAAGTGAGGTGGTTGGAGCTTGCTTTTTGTTTTGCTTCGTAAAGCTGTTGATAGTTGAAGGTCGCTTCCTTACGAAGTAAGGTGCCATAAGATTGATGGAGCTTTCTTCCTCGAAAGGTGAGAAACAGTGAAGTCATTGGATCTTGCCTCCTCATAGGGTGACCACCCGTAGACCCAGAACCTGGAACCCGGAGCCTGGAAGCAGGAACCCAAAAGCTTGGCTTTTTATTGCCCTTTGTTGCAACCTTGGCTTTCTTTCTGCATTGAAATGGAGATCGTCCTTTTCTTCTTCATTGATAGCTGGAGATGGCCTTGGTTTACTTTTATGAGGCTAGGGTCTTTTCTTTTATGGAGATTAATAGCAGGAACCTGTGTTCTACCAGCTTCTTTTGCTCTCAGTGGAGCAAAGAATCGAAGGCCATCATGTCTTGGTGCAGAGTTCGCATTTTTCTCTGGCTGCTTGGCAGGAGACAGAGCAGCAGTTTGCCTGGAGTTTGGGCAGGTTTTCTCCTACTTTTGGTTGGTTCTTGGCTCTTCTTCGGGAACTCCATTAAGGAACTTTCCTCAGGAGTTCGTTAATTTCCATCTCCAGTGAGATGTACTTATTTATTCTATGGCTATGGTCATTGCTTCTTTCTAGGAACAATTTCTATGAAATTTGTTTACTCAAAAAGCGTTCTGTCTACCTAACTATTTGGCTTATCTAGGACTC
Source organism: Moricandia arvensis (assembly GCA_905132765.1). Classification (NCBI taxonomy): domain Eukaryota; kingdom Viridiplantae; phylum Streptophyta; class Magnoliopsida; order Brassicales; family Brassicaceae; genus Moricandia; species Moricandia arvensis. The sequence continues at coordinate 247,766 of CAJHQP010000173.1, read as the reverse complement.
CACTACCACGTATATGCTAGAACTTAAAAAGGAAGGTGGTTTTTCAGTTACCTCTTAGTGGTTGTCTTGTATGCTCGCATTATTCCCAAGAACTCTTCTTCCGGCTGCTTCTGTTTATGTCATTCGTGGGAGTCGTAAGCAGGAAATAAAGTTGTTAGCTTCTGCTTGAGTACCTTCAATCTTTTTCATGTGGGCCGGAGTTGTGACCTTGGACGCTTCGGTGTCGTCTAGGGCCTGCAAGATTGTTGCTTTAGTTGAGACCCGCTGATTTGACGTTGGCACCGACTGCTTCTGGTCTGAAACGTTGAATCTAAAGGTTGTAAAGGCCTGATTTTTTGTTGAGACCTGGAACCAGCATGAACCAAAGATTGTAGAGGTCAGATTCCTGGTTAAGACCCAAAACCAGCAAAAGCCAATTATTGTTGAGGTGTGATCCCTGGTTGAGTCCCGGAACCAGCAGGAACCATTCTGAGTTCCAGATGCGTGAGCTTTAGATCTCATGAGAATAAGTCGTTTATTTCCCCCAAATGGCTGGGGTTGAGAGATTTTACAAACACCCATGTAGTGTCTCTTCCGCCTAACACATTGTCACATAGTTTAAAACTGCCCTTCCTTCTAGTGCCAAACTGTTGGGGTATTTTTAGGTATAAGCGATGTGCTCAGCTCTACAGAATTATATGACGAAGGAGATAAGTTGTCGTAGTGATTTTTACTGCTTCAGTTGATGACAAAACAGGAGATCCTGCCTTTATAATACTACCATATGGGTATGGGCCAGTATATGGCGTCAATGTCTTGGTAGCAGCAGGAAAGATGGATCCCAAGGCAGGAGCTGCCTTTCTATAGTCGTGTAGCCGTGTTGGCATGTTGCCTAATGAGCATGTGGCTCTGTAGTTGATAGGAGTCATCTATTCTAGAGGGTTCATGGCCATAACAGATGATAAACTTGTCGATGTACTACAATGAGCATTGTGAGTCGATATGCTTCAGTGAGATGTCGTACTCATGTTGATACGTAGGAGATCGTGGCATGAGCCTGTAGATAAAGTTGTAGATGTGCTGCAATGAGCATAGAACTTCATCTTGTTGATAGTAATCGTAGGGATTTGTCTGTTATTGGCATGTCACGAAGATAGTATTCTAGGTGTGAATTCTTGCCATGGCGACTGTAGAATTGCTGAGCTCTGTAGATGGATGTGCTCCCCATTGGTGCACGTGTTGACTTCTCTCTTTAGGTTTAAGAAACCAATATTTATAGTAGAGGTCGTTTCCCTCCCATAGCATTTGGAAATATTCATTATATCCTTAGATAATAGAATATTTCCATTTATCTTAAGGATGTCCATATATGTTAGATATTGGGGTCAAAATGGTAATCTTGAAATCAGCGTCTAGGATTGCTAATACTATCCACTGAAGGAAACTCATTTTGAAAATTCATACAGAATAAGTTTTGGGACAATAAAGAACCGTGCACATTGTATAGTCGCCCATGGGCAACTAGACGCTCAACATATAGTCGTCCATGGGCATATACAAAAAGACATTTCTAGTCGCCCATGGGCGACAAGACACAAAGACACTGTCTAGTCGCCCGTGGGCGACAAGACAAGCAACACTGTCTAGTTGTCCATGGGTGACTAGACACTCACCAATGTCTAGTCTCCCATAGGCGGCTAGACATTCACCAATGTCTAGCCGCCCATGGGCACCTAGACACTCATCAATGTCTAGCCGCTCATGGGTGACTAGACACACCAATTTCTAGCAGGCCATGGGTGTCTAGACACTCACAAATGTATAGTCGCCCATGGTCACCATCCTTACCAAACTCTCTGTCCTATGTTTGCTAAGATGTCTCTTTTTCGTCTTTATTTGAGCTTCCGTTAAATTCTTATGATAAAAATCGCAAAACTTGTTTTCTCGCCAAAACTTCAATACAATTGTGTAAAACAAAATCGGTTAACTTAAACACCGATATTGACTCGATTACATGAATGGTTTTTAATTTTTTGAACCAAACATTGTATAAACGTATGAAGGAGGTTTTCTCCGAAAGAAATTGTAAAATTTGCCAAAGCTGTAAAACGGCCCGAGAGGGTCTAAAACACGATAAAGGCCCACTTAGGATTTTAGACGAGAATGAACCCTATTGCAATGATGATCTACCGGATTTCAGCAAAGGATAAATGAAAAAAAAAATTGAAGTCTCAGGGTAATTATGGAAAATTGAGAAGATATGGAAGATTTTCAGGGAAGATAATCTTGAATCAGGGGCAGAAAAGGAAAGATGACCGACCTAGATGGCCTATATAAAGATGATCCGAGACAAGGAGGGGGATCCGAGAATTAGTTTTTTGGGGAAGTTATTTTTAGCTTCAGGAGAAATTAGCACATAGGCAGCTAGATTAAAGAGTTTGATACTAAGAACATTTTACTGTTCAGCTTCTTCTGTTCTCCACTGTTAACGAATTCCATGCATCTTTTTTTCAGTAAATCTATGTAATTTTACTTCGTCTTAATCAATAAAACACCTTTGTGAAATCTCTTGCGATATCCTGTTACTTTCTCTTTTTCGTATTCATGTGTTTACACAGGGAATCTGAGACCTCATGGAAAGTTAGGGTTTCTTAGCTTTCCTCTGTTCACTAAAATCGACAGTGAGAATTTTGGTTCCCACAGTTTGGCGCTAGAAGGAGGGGGGTCGGATTCTGTAACACCATAATCACCAAACGATCATGAATGAGTATGTCTAACCAAACAGACAGCGCTGCTATCTCTTTCAAGGATAGAGCAATGACCGATCAGGCCAACCCGCATACTGATCACCTTGTCATCAAGTTAACAATCTAGGATATCAATGTCGCAAGACTATTGGTCGACATCAGAAGCTCAGCCAATATTATCTTCAAAGATACCCTCGAGAGAATGAAAATCGAGCTCTCTGAAATCATAGAGAGTCCGAGCTTGATAGTGGGATATCAAATAACCTCACGTTTAAAGCTAGGAGCATAACCAGAACCGTGGAACTTTTAGTCGTCGATCGCCCTGCATCGTACAACGCAATCATGGGCATTCCATGGCTTAATTATATGCAAGCTATCCCTTCAACGTACCATTGTGTGTCAAATTTCCGACTAAGTCCAGAATCGAAATAATCTGGGGAGATCAGAAAATATCTCAAGTCTGATTCGCCGCGGAAATGAAGTGAAAGAATCCAAGGGCAGAAACTCTGTCGAAAAAGAACAAGAAATTGACTTCCGTCGAAAACGCCCCATAACATGATGAAACAGAAATCTTTTGGAAATTACGGAAAGCCGGGGACTAAGAAGAAAAGCGTGAACTGAATTTTGAAGCCTTTGTGTTAATATTCCTTGACGAGAAATTCCCTTAGTGTTTCGTTTAAATCAGCGCTAACCTTTGTGAGCCCTTGAAAACAGAGCTTATGGCCTTTCTGAAAAAAAGAACTTGTACACATTCGCTTGGGCTGCGGAAGCCATGGCATAGATTGATATCAACATAACATTTCACTAACTCAACGTCGGCCCCAATTTCAAACTTGTAAAACAAAAAAAAAGACGAAATCTGGGACCAGAACACGCCACCACAATCAATGAGGGGAGTTCCTTCGGTATCTAGTCACGTATCGTGGAATCAAAGCTAACCTGAAGCAAATCAATGCACTGATTGAAATGGCCTCTCCAAGGATAAATCGAGAAGTACAAAGGTTAACAGGGAGAGTAACATCGCTTAATCGCTTCATCTCGCAATCAACAAACAAATGTTTACCCTTCTACGACACCTTGAAAGGGAACAAAAAATTAGAGTGGTCCGAGGAATGCGAGATAGCTTTCCAACAGCTGAAGCCTTACCTAACCACTCCTCCCAGTTCTTGCGAAACGGTCGAATGGGAGCCATTATTCCTATACATCGCAGTATCCACGACAGCTGTAAGCGGCATTCCCATCAGAGAAGAACGCGGTGAGCAAAAACCTATTTTTACGTAAGTAAAACCTTGCTGGATGCCGAAATTCAGTACTCTCTAATGGAGAATCTGGCACTCGCTGTCGTGATGTCAGCACAAAAATAGAGACCGTACTTCCGCTCGCATGCGATTGTAGTCCTCACATCGATCCTGCTACGAATGATCTTGCACAGCCCCAGTCAATCAGGGAGGCTAGTAAAGTGGGCAGTCGAATACAATATCGAGTATTGGGCGAAAACTTGTGCAAAGTCGCAAGTTCTCGACGATTTCTTTGTAGAACTCCCCCACGGAGGGCATCACAAATCCTGAACCAAATACGCCAGGGACCCTTCATGTTGACGGGTCTTCATCCAAAAAAGGCTCGGTATTGGAATTAGAGTCACATCGCGGACTGGGGAAGTGTTAGAGCAGTCATTCAGACTATGTTTTCACGCTTCAAACAACGAAGCTGAGTACGAAGCTCTCATCGCGGGTTTGCGACTACATCACGGTCTCAAGAAATGTAATATCCATGCGTTTTGTGACTCCCAACTAGTATCAAACTAATACAGCGGGTACTACGAAGAAAGAGACGAGAGGATGGAGGCATACCTAAAACTTGTCCAACTCAGAACTTTGATTAATTCACACGAAAGTGCGAAAAATGCCAAAGGCACGCACCAACAATCCATCAACCCGCAGAAGTACTATCGTAAAATTCAGCGTCATACCCCTTCATGCGGTAGTCAATAGACATCGTTAGTCCTATGCATATGTCCAAACAGAAATGCTTTCTCCTAGTCTTAACAGATTTCTTCTCAAAATTGGTCGAGGTAGATTCATACGCGAGAATAAAAGACGTCCAAGTCGAAATCTGTGTATGGAAAAATATCATCTGCAGGCACAAAATCCCGTACAAAAACGTAACAGACAATGGATCTCAGTTCATCTCGACTAGATTCGAAGCGCTCTCCAAGAAATGGAAGATACGACTAACCAAGTCGACTCCCAGATACCCGCAAGGTAACAGCTAGGCTGAAACTATTATCAAAACCGTCCTAGATGTGCTTAAGTAACGCTTAGATGCGAAAAAGGGTCGATGGCCCGAAGAGCTCGAATGGGTCATATGGTCCCATCGAACGACTGCAAGACGAGCAACATGAGAAATCCCATTCACCCTCGTCTATGGATCAGAATGCATGATCCCGGCGGAAGTCGAGTTCCTGGAATCCGCAGGAGACTTCTCTCAGATCGTGAAGACTTGAACAATCTGATGCTATTAGACGATCTCGACCTCTTAAACGAACGCCGCGATGAGGCCCTTGTGAGAATTCAAAATTATCAACAAGCGGCCGCAAAGTACTGCAACTCGAACGTACGTAACCGCAGATTCAAGGAAGGGGACTTGGTCCTACACAATGTTTTCCAGAATACCGCTGAAAGAAACGCGGGAAAACTCGGAGAAAACTGAGAAGGGCCTTACAAAATCATAAACCTAGTCTGACAAGGTGCATACAAAATTGTCAACATGCAAGACGCAAAATTCCGAGAAGCTGAACGGGATGCACATCAAGAAATACTATCACCAAACAACTGCGTCACAACAAAATGAACTATGAGACCGCTTGATCTCTGAAAGGGTACGTAGGCAGTTCGTCACAAGACGAGTTCAGTTGTCTACATATACTCGTATACTACAATTTTTCTAAATATCCGTTCGCTCAGACTCAATATTTTTAAAACAAAGTAAGCAATACAGAAAACGTGAACAGACTGAAAATAAGTCTCGCTAACCTCTTATAAAAAGTAACACTTCGAGGTTACAAACAAGAACATAAAACGCATAAAACAACTCCCAAGAAACAACAAACAATTTTCGAAAAAAATCTATATCATCAGACCTATTCAAAAACCGATAAACTCTTCAAGCCTGCAAACATTCAATCAAGATCTGCGACAAACCAAAGAAAACAAACATTCAGCATTGCGAGACGTCGCAAACGCTTGAAGAAAACGTTTTTCGACAAAATACCTTCTCAGATGAAACCTCCATCTCGGAAGCCCAAACAGTCATACACACTAATACCTATTCTTCGCAAAGACTCAAAATGCTATCACCTACCATCATGTTTGTTTTTGATCACAAAAAACGACCCTAATGTCCTAAACATACTAAGCCGTCTCCTCCCATAGTGACAGCTTTCCGACATTTGACACAAGGATAATAGTGCACTATAAATAAAACCCGAAATTTTGGTCAGCACTTCCAGATGACTTGGAAATTTTCTTTGGAGAAATGCTCAGTTCCTGATCAAAGAAAGTCGTATAAGCCGCAAATTCATCGCAGACTTCAATATCGAGATGGAACCAGGTCGAAAACGCTACGAGTAACGTAATCCGAAATAGTCACCGCAAACTCTAAACCTTTATTGGACCTAGGTCGTACCCTAAACCCAGTACACTGGTCTCTAACATCTCAAGGCATAATATCTAACCGATACGAGATCCTAAAGCATGTCTCTTCGCCCATATTCCTACGTTCATACGATTTAGCAAAATATATTTTTCCAAATCTTTCGCTTAAAACCGAGCCACGAATATGACAATTTGCAAAGAGTTAAGTACGAGATGATAACTTGTATTCTTCCATCTACACATTCTCTTATGCTTTCAAAACATAACGTAGATTTATTAAAAGGACACAAAGTGGTAGGGATTGAAAGCCACATACGGCCAGTCCCAAAAACATAAACATGGCCGCACACGGCCAAATCAAACACAAGCATAAATCATAAAAAATAAACGTCCAAAATGGGATCATCACCTTACTCATCCGTGAAATACGGACCTCGTCCTCGTCCATCATGTCACCAGTGATTGAAGCCGCATTGCATGTGCCTCCCTTGACCACAGCACAAAGCTCAACATCCACAGGATCCTGCCCTTCATGGGTATCCAAAGGCGGCGGAAGAGTGGACTTGGACTTCAGATCAGTGGGGATCAAATCAGGATCTCCCTCTACGGCTGCCAGCTATGATTTACAAGTAGACAGTCTGGCCTCTTAGGCCTCTAGAGACGGATTTTCTTCGCCCTGAAGTAGCTGGATGCCCCCTTTGATAAATGCCAGAGCAAGAGCACTTCTGCGAACATCAACCAAGGAATCAAGGGAACTAGCAACCCTCACCAAGCGAGGTTGAAACTCGGCCTTAGCCTCTGCGACCCTGCAGCTCGATGAACCTTCTCTGTTTTCAATCTGACGCAGCACACAACGCAATTCCAAAGCCATGGCCTTCCTAGCCTTCTTCTCCTTGAGCAAGGAACTCACTATCTTCCCGAGATCCTTCTCTAACTTGCTAATCCAACTCTTCAAGCTCAATACCTCGATAGAATGGACTTCCTTGATAGTTCCCAACTTACCCTCTAGCTGTGACGATCTATTTTTCAGTTCATAAAGCTCTTTTTAAAGACGCTCTACCTATGATCCGCAGTCATTAATCATCCCATCAATCAAAGACATGAACTGTGCAACGAAGATAAATGAGAAAAGATCTAACAGACAAAAAATAATCTTAAAGCAAACCTTGGCACTACGTCGTTATCGAACTCGAATTGGAAGCCCCAAGGGCGAATGCCCGATCTCGCTTCCTCTAGCGCATCTCCTCTTCTTAGCTCTCTCGGGTTTTGTACAGGCCACCTTACGAACCTTCGGCGCAACGATGGGAGTGGCACTTAGGGCACGAAACCCCAAGAAAATTTCTCTCTTGGCTGGAGGAGGAGGCATCGACTCAAGAGATTGTTTATTACTGGTAACAGAAATTGAAGTCGTAGAAGAACCTGTCGGCTGCGCCGAAACCTCTGTCGCAGTCACTCCACCTTCAGGAACGATCACAAAGGAAAATAGAAACTCGGTAACGGGGTTCAAGGAAACAGTCGAGACGGAGTGGTCCGACGGATCAACATGGACAGAGCTCCCCGCCTCGGCATCACGGTGAATCAGTAACATCGTCTAGTCACCAATGGGCAACTAGACTCGGAACACCATCTAGTTGCCGATGGGCGACTAGACTCGGAACACCATCTAGTTGCCCATGGGCGACAAGACACAGAGCACCGTCTAGTCGCCCATGGGTCACATGAAGCATAGTCTCATCGCCCATGGGCGACTAGACACTCCCAGTGTCTAGCCACCCATGGGCTAATTGACACTCACCAATGTCTAGCCGCCAATGGGAGACTAGACACTCAACAATGTATAGCCACCCATGCGCGAATCAACACTCACCAATGTCTAGATGCCCATGGGAGACTAGACCCCACCATCCTTACCATAATCTCCGTCCTATCTTTGCTAAGACGTCTCTTGTTTCGTCTCGATTGGAGATTACATTAAAGTTTGACAATAGAAATTGTAAAACTTGTTTTCTAGCCAAAACTTCAAAAACTGTGTAAAACGATAAGGTTAACTTAAACACCGAAATTGTCTTGGTTACATGAGTGGTTTGTTATTTTTCGGAAGCAAACATCGTATAAACGTATGAAGGACGATTTCTCTAAAAGAAATTGAAAAAAATCGCCAAAGTTGTAAAACGGACCGAAAGGGTCTAAAACATGATAAACGCCCACTTACGATTTAAGACGAGAATGAATCCGATTGCAATGATGGCCTACCGGATTTACACAAAGGATAAATACAAAAGAAGATAATTTTCATGTCTCAGGATAATTATGGAAAATCAAGAAGATAAGAAAGATTTTTCCGGAAGAGAATCTCGAATCAGGGGCAGAAAAGGAAAGACGACAGACCGAGGAGACCTATATAAAGAAGAGCCAAGAAAAGGAGAGGGATCCAAGAATTAGATTTTGGGAGAAGTTATTGTAAGCTTTAAAGAGAACTTAGGATCTAGGGGGTTAAACTAGCAAGTTTGATACTTAGAACGTTTTATTGTTCTGCTTCTTCTGTTCTCCACTATATACAAATTTCTGTCCATCTTGTTTTCGGTGAATTTCTGTAACTTTACTTCATCTTCATCAATTAAACGCCTCTGTGCAATCTCTTTTGATATCATGTTACTGTCTCCTTTTCATATTTGTGTGTTTCAGCAGAGAATTCGGGAACTCAAGGAAAGTTACGGTTTTTTAGCTTTCCTCCGTTCACTAAAATCGATGGTGAGAATTTCGGTTCCCACATTAGACCACTTCCTCTTTCTCTCGGATTTGGTAAGATTCCTTCTTGCCTAAGTTGGTTACCATATACTAAGGAAGATTACATTTATCTTAAGGCAGGAGAAATCACTTGACTTGGAAGTCAGAAGCCAGAAGCCGGAGGTAGGAACCTGGTAGTCAGAGTCAGGAACATGGAAGCCAGAGGTAGGAACCTGGAAGTCGGATGCTGGAGAAATCTCTTCATGGATTATTTTTCCCCAACAGTTAGATTCTTTTCTGTTACGAAGACTTGTAGCTGGAACATATAATCTACTGGCTTTTTTTCTTTCAAGAAGTGAGGGAATCGATGGCCATCAATTTTTGATGTAGAGTCAAGATTTTTCTCTTGCTTCTTTAGTGGGAAAACATGTTGACAGCGTGTGGGTTAAGGTTTATTTTAATGTAAGCAATTTATCAAATTAACCCTACGAACTATTCTTGCCAAGAGAGGTCAAATTGCAAAACTTAGGGATCGAATCCACAGAGAACGAGGGCACACAATAGATTTATATATTTCTTATGGTTAAGCTAGGCAAGCTATAAATAGAGAGTCTAATTGTAAGAATATCAGAAAAAGGAAATTGTCTAGAATATTAAAGTTGATTAAAATATAAAAAAAGGATAGATCTAGGGTTTCTGGCAAGTGAATTATAGTGGATAAGATGCAGGGAATTGTTAATATGCGAGGAAAATAATGTTAACTAGTCTAATATCCTCTTGTCCCAACTCTCGTATGCCGACAGAGGAGTAGACCGTCGATCGACGGCTAAGGCCGAGTGTTCATCAATGTTAATGAGACAGGAAGTTCGTCCGCTTTGCTAATCAGACCAGCTCGCGTATGTATCTAGCAACCTAGCTCAACATAATCAATTCCGGAACAGAACCTACTCTCGTAATTGTCCATGTCCTAACTTCAGGTTTCTAGTTAGTTACTCTAGAACGCAATCATTAAACACAATTCAAAAGATTGATATTTCTTCATCCTAGCAATTCTATTTGGGGCTAATTCATCAATAACATTATGAACCCTAAATCTAACAGGTAAATTACTCAGACATGATCATAGAAATCATGATAAACTGAATAATATAATGCATAAAATCAATAATGAGATTCCAATACAGTTTTCTGAAGGAGTTCAAATCTTCTTCCCTAAACTACTAAGAACTTAATGCAAGAAAACTAAAAGTTGTAAAGTGTGTGGTTGTCATGTTGGTTGGTCGGGTGTCTGCCTAACAATTGCAGAACCCTTATAAACTAGGTCAAAACTCGAACAAGGGCATTCTCATAATTTTTCTTGACTTGAATTTTTCTTGACTTGAATTTGTCTTGACTTGGGCTTGAAGTATGCCAATACTCTGCGAGTGGGCCGTTGATCAACAACAAGGATGCTCTGTATATCGATGGTCATGCTTGACTTTGACTCTTACTTAGCTGAACGTGAACAGCTACTAGATATTTCCTCTGAATAGTCTAAAAAACTCCATAATGCTCCAAAACGTACATTGACTTGTAAAGACTCTAAAACACAATCCAGACACACATAGTAGACTCCAAATAAGGTCCAAATGATGGTCTAAAAACTGGTAAATAACAAGGTATATCAACTCCCCCAGACTTAACCTTTTGATTATCCTCAAGCAAAAGAAAGGTTGCCTGTGAAAGGTTTTAAAAGCGGGGACTCACATAATGTATAAGTATAAATATCACCCCTACTATATCGCAATTACATCAAATAATGCTAATCAAAGAGAAAATATTATATCCATATCCTAGTATAGCAAAAATATTCATTCTACCTGCAACTCAACAAATACTAATTTGACTCACCCTCTATTGATCTCATTTCTTTGCATAAAAATAAAGTGCAAGCTTTACCTTGGGAGTATCGATCAAAGGACACATGGACTCAACTCCTGCAAATTTGCATTCATAGGTATAAAGTCTTCCATGATCCATTTCTTCCCTCTTTTCTCTCTGAAACTTTTTAGATCTCAAACTCAATGGACAATGATGTTTATACAGCCCATCTTGTCATCTAATTTTTTATTTTCTTTTTGAACAAAGTTGTAGGCGAATAGTGGTGCCCACGGTAATGTACCTACTCCTCGCTTCCAACAATGTGTGATTAATCCTTTGAATTAGGATAGTGAGGTCATCGATAATGTACCTACCTGTTGAATCTGAAATCGGTGTTGTATTGGAAGTTGACACGATTTCGATGGTGGGTTTAGGAGAAGTCTTCGTACTGAGCTTGAACTGGGCTGATGAGCATAAAAGAGGTTTTTTGAATTATAGCTGGACCCGGTGAAGGGCTGCCTACGTACCCTTAGAATAGGGATCAAGCCAATCGTAGTTCACAACAAAGGGACACAAGTGCCTAGATGAAGGCATGTGCTTGATTTGAAGGTGTTGTTGCCTAGCAATAGCTTACAATGATGTGCTTGGGTGTCGTTGGGCGAAGAGACTGTGCCTGGCGACCGATTGCTGATGATGCGTTTGGATGTCGGTCGAAGATGAGATTGAGCCTAGCGACTGATTGCTGATGATGTGTTTGGCATTCGGTCGGCAAAGAGAGTGTGCCTAGAGACAACGCCTAGTGTCACTTATTGATGATGTGTTTGGCTCTCGATCAGCGAAGAGAATGTGCCTAGCGATCGCTCGTTGATGATGTGCTTGGACGTCATGGAGACAACGCCTAGTGATCGCTTGTTAATGATGTGTTTGGCTGTTGTTGGTGGCAGTGCCTAGCGATCGCTCGTCAATGATGAAGTCGCTCGTCCAAGATGCTTCTTTTTAAAGTATATTCTCTCTCTAGAAGTGTAGTAGATTTGGGAATGTCTCCATCTTTTTCTCTCTCTTGGAATCTCTCCATAAGGTCTCCAAAGAAGTCCTATTTTAAGGAAGGGGTGCCTCCTTATTTATACAAGGATAAAGTCTAGGGTTTTCAAATGATCTCCTTTTAAATGGGCTGAGTTCATTGTCTAATAGGCCTTGTTGAGGGGCCAAATCCATCTCCAACAGTAAGTCCCCCCCAGTTCGTTGAGAGAGATGAAATTGATCTCTACGAATTTCAAGAAAAGGGTTTATGAGACAATGAATTCATCACTCTCATCCCTAGGAGGAGCCTTCGCTCGGCCAGTAACTCATTCCTAGTGAAAGGCGAGTCTTACTTTCGCTAGGCGAGTTGGCTGTTAACTCGTGCCTAGCGAACCGTTGGTTGGCCAACAACTCATGCCTAGTGAAAGGCGAGTTTTATTCTTGCCAATCGATTGACTTTGAAGTCGTGCCTAGCGAACCGTTGGTCGGCCAATAACTCATTCCTTGTAAAAGGCGAGTTTTACTTTCGCTAGGCGAGTTGACTGTGAACTCGTGCCTAGCGAACCGTTTGTCGGCCAACAACTCATTCCTTGTAAAACGCGAGTTATACTTTCGCTAGGCGAGTTCACTATGAACTCGTGCCTAGGAGGAGCCGTCACTCAGCCAGTAACTCATGCCTAGTGAAAGGCGAGTTTTACTTCGCTAGGCGAGTTGGCTGTGAACTCGTGCCTAGCGAACCGTTGGTCGGCCAAGAACTCATGCCTAGTGAAAGGCGAGTTTTATTCTTGTCAGGCGATTGACTTTGAAGTCGTGTCTAGCAAGCCATTGGTCGGCCAATAACTCATACCTTGTAAAAGGCGAGTTTTACTTTCGCTAGGCTAGTTGACTGTGAACTCGTGCCTAGCGAACCGTTGGTCGGCCAACAACTCATGCCTTGTAAAAGGCGAGTTATACTTTCGCTAAGCGATTTCACTATGAACTTGTGCCTAGGAGGAGCCAACGCTCGGCCAGTAACTCATGCCTAGTGAAAGGCGAGTCTTTCTTTCGCTAGGCGAGTTGTCTGTGAAATCATGCCTAGCTAACCATTGGTTGGCCAACAACTCATGCCTAGTGAAAGGCGAGTTTTATTCTTGCCAGGCGATTGACTTTGAAGTCGTGCCTAGCGATCCGCTGGTCGGCCAATAACTCATGCCTTGTAAAAGGCGAGTTTTACTCTCGCTAGGCGAGTTGACTGTGAACTCGTGCCTAGCGAACCGTTAGTCGGCCACCAACTCATGCCTTGTAAAAGGCGAGTGATACTTTCGCTAGGCGAGTTGACTATGAACTTGTGCCTAGGAGGAGCCGTCGCTCGGCCAGTAACTCATGCCTTGTAAAATGTGAGTTTTATTGTGACTGTGAATTCGTGCCTAGCGAACCGTTGGTCGGCCAACAACTCATGCCTTGTAAAAGGCAAGTTTTATTCTTGCCAGGCGATTGACTTTGAAGTCGTGCCTAGCAAATCGTTGGTCGGCCAATAACTCATGCCTTGTAAAAGGCGAGTTTTACTTTTGCTAGGCGAGTTGACTGTGAACTCGTGCCTAGCGAACCGTTGGTCGGCCAACAACTCATGCCTTGTAAAAGGCGAGTTATACTTTCGGTAGGCGAGTTGACTATGAACTCGTGCCTAGGAGGAGCCATTGGTCGGTCGGTAACTCATGCCTTGCGAAAGGAAAATTGACCATGAGAAGTCGCTTACGTACCCCTCCAGTGATATCACCCGTCCTTGAGACTAAGAACATGTCAAATGGCTTTAGACTTTAATATCGTATGCGCTTTGTTATGCGGTCTTGCTCGATCACCATTGGGAAGGCTTGCATGCGTTTTGTCCCATCGACGGCGTTGAAACCGCGATCCCCTTCTTCTATATCACCCCAACCGAAATGATCGTTTGGTGAGGCCACTTTATGGTAGCGTTCAGACAATCGAGTGATGGAACCCCAATCAATCAGCCACAATGACGCGAGCTTTGAAGAGGGTCAATCGATTGGATTGATCGGCCACATCGATGCGGGTCTTTATGAGGGTCGATCGGTCATACTGATTGATCGGCCAGATCGATGGGTCGATCGGAGGTTAAATGTTGAACGAAGCTCAATCGAGTGACGACACTCCGATCGATCGGCCAAGATGACGCGGGCTTTGAAGAGGGTCGATCGGTCGTACTGATTGATCGGCCACATTGATGCGGGTCTTTATGAGGGTCGATCAGTCGTATTGAAGTACTTTTCAAAGGATGGGCCGATCGGAGGTTAAGTGTTGATCGAAGCTCAATCGAGTGACGACACTCCGATCGATCGACCATGATGATGTGGGCTTTGAAGAGGGTCGATCGGTCGTACTGATTGATCGGCCACATCGATGCGGGTCTTTATGAGGGTCCATTAGTCGTATTGAAGTAGTTTTCAAAGGATGGGGCGATCGGAGGTTAAGTGTTGATCGAAGCTCAATCGAGTGACGACACTCCGATCGATCGACCATGATGACGCGGGCTTTGAAGAGGGTCGATCAGTCGTATTGATGTAGGTTTCCGCCATAAAAATGCATGTCTCTAGGAGGGTCGATCGGTCGTCCTGATGTAGGTTTCTAATTGATGAGCGATTGGGAGGTAGGGCGTGTAGTCATTCGATTCAACCTTGTGTATTATAGCTGGTCGTCATCAGACGAAGGTGATCGACAATCGGTCGGCGTTCGACAAAGGTGACCCGCAATCGGTCGGCGTTCAACGAATGTGACCCGCAATCTTCTGGTGGGGAGATCCTGAGCGAGTCATGAAAACACTTTTCTTTAGAAAATCTTCCTGAATGACCAAGCAGTGTTTGGTATTTCGCTCGTTTGCTCTTCGGGAGAATCGCTTGGTGCAAAGAAAATATATAGCAAGTCATCTCCTTTCGATCGTTTTGTGACTTGGCGATAGATCGCTCTGTCGATTAGCAGTGTTTGCCTTGGGTGCATTTTTAAAACATCTCTATTGCACGATCAACTTTCGATCCCTTGGTGACTTGGGTGATCGATCGATCGGTTGATTATCAGAGATTTGCCATTTTGTCATTCACTTCGAGACCGGTTGTGACCAACTTTCGACTGAAAGGTGTGAAGCGAAAGTGACGTGATGCCATCCTTTTGAGTTTAAAAGAAAATGATGTGTTATCATTTTGGCGATCAATCGCTCGTGGCGAGGAGTTGTGGAATTTTTGTCAAACGAAAGTGATGTGTTACCATTCGTTTTGTGCTAGGCAAAAGTGATGCAAGATCGTTCACTCTTTTTATGACGATTAGGGTTCAATCATTTTCGAAGATACTTCTCCATGTCCCACGATGGGCGCCAAATGTTGAATCTGAAATCGGTGTTGCATTGGAAGTTGACACGATTTCGATGGTGGGTTTAGGAGAAGTCTTCGTACTGAGCTTGAACTGGGCTGATGAGCATAAAAGAGGTTTTTTGAATTATAGCTGGACCCGGTGAAGGGCTGCCTACGTACCCTTAGAATAGGGATCAAGCCAATCGTAGTTCACAACAAAGGGACACAAGTGCCTAGATGAAGGCATGTGCTTGATTTGAAGGTGTTGTTGCCTAGCAATAGCTTACAATGATGTGCTTGGGTGTCGTTGGGCGAAGAGACTGTGCCTGGCGACCGATTGCTGATGATGCGTTTGGATGTCGGTCGAAGATGAGATTGAGCCTAGCGACTGATTGCTGATGATGTGTTTGGCATTCGGTCGGCAAAGAGAGTGTGCCTAGAGACAACGCCTAGTGTCACTCATTGATGATGTGTTTGGCTCTCAATCAGCGAAGAGAATGTGCCTAGCGATCGCTCGTTGATGATGTGCTTGGACGTTGTGGAGACAACGCCTAGTGATCGCTTGTTAATGATGTGTTTGGCTGTTGTTGGTGACAGTGCCTAGCGATCGCTTGTCAATGATGAAGTCGCTCGTCCAAGATGCTTCTTTTTAAAGTCTATTCTCTCTCTAGAAGTGTAGTAGATTTAGGAATATCTCCATCTTTTTCTCTCTCTTGGAATCTCTCCATAAGGTCTCCAAAGAAGTCCTATTTTAAGGAAGGGTTGCCTCTTTATTTATACAAGGATAAAGTCTAGGGTTTTCAAATGATCTCCTTTTAAATGGGCTGAGTTCATTGCCTAATAGGCCTTGTTGAGGGGCCAAATCCATCTCCAACACTACCCCTCTGTTTCTCAGGAAATCATTTCAATCTTTTCTTTTTAGATCCTGAAGAGAGAGAGAAGGGGAATAAGAAATACACAGACTAGTACCTAACAAACTTGCAGAAGGAATCCGATCTGATGTATACCAAGCCCAAAGCACGCAAAATAGTCAGTATTAGGTTGGATATCAGCTTTTAATCCTTCAAACTTTCTTAGTTAGTGCTATCGAATGGCAAGATTATCCAATTTGGCATCTCTAGTAATCTTTGCAATCAACATGTCTAAAAATGGTGCTACAATGTGATTAGTCAATAAATAAGTTATGACATAATCCCCTTCTTGACCAAAAAAAAACTATTTGAAAAACTTAAGTAAATAAAAGCTCAAAATAAATAAATAAAAGCATTTGCGAACCTCCTAAGACTTAAATAACACTATTCCCAGTGCTATCATGTCTGGTTCGTTTAAGGAAAAACTAAATCATAAGTAAAAGGTAGAGAGAAAGTCGACGTTGCCAAACTCCATAAGGAGTGTCAACCGATGGTGGGTGTTGAGGGTCGACATATGTAAACCATCCAAGCCGTCGACCGGTGGTGAGGTGTTGGTGTTGACCGATGGTGATTTCGAACTTTTCTACCCCTTCTTTGAAAACCTAAAATAATTAAATAAAACCGTAATTAATAACTAAATAATGAAAAATAAAATTAAAACTTACTACACAGTGGGTTGTCTCCCACTCAGTACTTGGTTATAGTCTAAAGCTCGACGTTTGGACTTCTGGACTAGGAAGGTGGTCCATCAAACCAATGTGTAAATTAGGTATCCACATACTCTCTGCTCGTCTCAAACCATGCACTAATGAAGTTTCTCACTACTTCTTCTGCTCTGATTCTCTGGTTGTCCATTTTTCCCTGGGCAATCGCCATTCTACTCATCCTTTCTTCTAATATTTGAATGCATCCCATCACCATGTTAAGCCTGGAATTTGGGGGCTCTGAAATATCATCAAAACTTTTGTAGATACTATCCCTCATCAAGTCTTGAGAAAGATAAACTCCATCAAGCTTGTCTTCCAATAACTTCTTTGTTACCAGCCTTTGCCTAAATGTTGTATGATGACTATCGATCGATGGCCCAGTGTTGCCGTCGGTCGATGCTAAACTGACTGCCCCAATTGATTGTTGTTGTCTTAAGAGGTTCCCTGATCCATTGGCAATTACGATTATGTCTGCAATATCTTCCTTTGATACATTAAGAAGTCTTCCATCCATTGCTCGTGCATATCCATCTGGTTCCCTCATAATTCCAAACTCATTTGGTCTGAGATAACCATAATCTTCATTGTATAATACCTGGTTGTCGTCGATCAGTTATATTAAGTCACCGTCGATCGATGTTGCATTCAAGGTTGCATAGGGTCCTCTAAAATTTCCAACCTCCTCTAGTGCAAGAGCACAATACTCGACTGCTTCTTCTTCAAAGTAGGAAGCATCGTATTCTGGGTTATTTTTCTCTGGTGCCATCTCATGGTATTGCCATCTAATGTAGACTATGTCTTCTTGACTGTCTTTGTCGTTATGATATGTGGCATGACCGTCGACCAATGTCAGTGGTTGAGTATCGATCAATGCTGAAGGGTGGGTTTCATGCAGATTCTGGATCTACTTTCCGTCAACCGATACCAAGGGTTGGGTATCGATCGATGATGTGTCTGCAGGCTCCCATCTTGATCATAATTTGAGAAGGATGTAGTAATCAAGCCTGAATCATCGCCCAATTCTATCAGAGTACCCTTGTTCTTGACTTTAACAGCTTCATAAAAGTTGTTTGGATCAATCAAGGATAGATACAACATGTTTGTCATCATGTTGCAGATAGCTCTCACTGTGGCCATGACTGCTCTTCCAAGGAGTAAAGAAGAGTTCCAGTCAATTTTTATATTCATCACATGGAAGTCTATTGGGACTATGGCATTAAAAATCTGCACTGGGACATCTCTGGCTATCCCTCCTGAATTCACTTTGGAGTAATCTACAAAAGTGAATGAATCACTAGAACCCTCAACTTTCAGGCTTAGCTTCTCGGCCATAACTCTAGGCATGATGCTGACTGCTGATCCAGTATTGCAGAGGGCATTGGGATACTCGTGGCCTTTGACAAAACATGGAATCACAAACATCTCAAAGTCACTTTTCTTCTTGAGAACGGTCCTCTGCTTCAGCTTCTCTCTGAGGCCATTAAATATGTGCTCTATGTACTCTTCTATTTCCTTGGATTCTCTGAAAAAATATCCACAATCTATGAGTATAGTAAGCTTCATCAAATTGAGTATGTTAAGGAATTTTAAAATATCTTTTGGCAAAGCCATTCATCTCTTTGTCAGTTGCTTCTCTGTGCAGATGTTTAGAAATCTTCTGCTTCCTTCTGGGGTGTCTTTCTGTTACCTTTTAAACTATCATTGGCTCAGGTTTATCATTGTTCTGTTCTGGAGTCTCCTTACTCGGATGTCTGACAAACAAGCTTGCATTCAAACTCGGAAGACGACCTGGTTCTTCTATTGGAGACCGTCCATCAATGTTGGATTCTCGATGTCCGATTGATGTTCGAAGACTCACATGAATCTACAGACTCTGAAGGTTATGTCGATCGATGCTCAGGTTTGGGTGTCGATCGACACTAGTGCGAACTGCCAAAAGATATATCACTTTCTACTCAGAAATCTCCTTCTTAAAGTTGTTCTCTCTTCACGTCTTGCCAAAACTCATCACCTATCAATTCACTGACATGGTGTTTCTGACTAGCTTCACCTTTCTCCTTAATTAGGGTCTCATGTATCTGAATGGCCTCGCTTGTCTAGACCACTTGATTCTCCAATTTTTTGACATGAGTACTGAGGGTCTCAAACTTTGTGTTGAGGTTGATGTACAAAGCATCTATCTTTCCATTGAACTTCACTGTCATCTGCTACTGCTTCTCCAATACTCTGCCAACCATAGCTTTTAACTTGCTTGGTGAACTCTGGTTGTAGTTTCTCATGTTGCCGCCATAGGAGTTTCTGTTGTAGCCATGGTTTCCCTGTCTCTGGAAACCGTTTCCAGCAACAAAATTCACATCTTCTTCTTCTTTTTCCATGGCTTTTACTTCTTGCTTCCTAAGAAATTTTGAACACTGTCTAGCTTTCCTTTGACTTCATCTATCTGCTCCTTGCTCAAAGATGGAGCTGATTTCTTCCTCTCATAATCAGTGTTCTTGGAGATATTGCTAGAGGCCAAGTTCTCAATAAGCCTTGTTGCTTCGTCTGGACTCTTAATGCTGAAATTCTCTTCACTGGCTGTGTCTAAAGCCATATGGTACTGCAAATCAATACCTCTGAAGAAGGTGCTAAGTAGCTACACCTCATTGAAACCGTGGTGTGGGAAGTCTCTCTGGTAGGACTTGAATCTTAACCAAGAGCTTTTGAATTATTCTTCAGGTTCTTGTATGAATGTAGTGATTCTGATAGTCCTCTGCTCACGCATCATCAAAGAAATTGAGCAGGAACGCATTCTTGATTTTTGTCCAGGATATCATAGATTCTGGTGGTAGCTGCTTAAGCCAATGAAGCCTCTCCAGCAAGTGAGTACTTGAAGAGCTTACAAAACAAATAATCCCCAGGGACTCCATTGGTTTTAATAGCAGATACTATATCCTCAACCCGCTTTAGATGATCCATCGGATGCTCATGTCGAGATCCATGGTAGGGTGTTTGCGCAACAAGTGCGAAGAATGACAATTTGATCTCAGAGTCGTTCCTTTGAAAAGCTGGAGGATGAATAGCAGATTTTTAGCAAAGAATTGGTCTGGATGATTGTAGTCTGCCAGTGTTCGTTGAGCAGGTTGTGCATTAGCTTCAGGTCGAGCTACCGCAACGTCTGCTTTTATTTCATGTTCAAGGATTACAGCCCCCTGATCATCAATTCCCTGACATGTTGCATTACGCAGATGACCTTACAGGTTATACATGTCTCCTCTCTCATCTCGGACCACAACTAAAGTTGCAACCATCTGAACTCGCGAACTACTGTTGATCAATGCCGTGTTGGTGCTGTCGATCGATGTTGATCCTGAAGAAGCGTCGAATGGCGGCTGAGTGCTACTGTCGATCGATGCTTGTCGTATCTATTTGTGGATGGAGCATTTGATTACAACTGGATCTGAGAAGATTAATTCCTTGTTCTTATTGCTTCTGGTACTGTTGGGCATGCACTTGAAAGACAAGAAAAAATGTATTAGTAACTTGATGTAGGTAATCTATCAAATTAACCCTACGAACTACTCTTGCCAAGAGAGGTCAAATTGCAGTACTTAGGAATCGAATCCACATTGAGCGAGGGCACACATTTGATTTCTATATTTCTTATGGTTAAGCTAGGCAAGCTATAAATAGAGAGTATAATTGTAAGATTATCAAAAAAAAGGAAATTCTATAGAATACTAAGTTGATTCAAATATGGAAAATGATAGATCTAGGATTTTAGGCAAGTGAATTATAGTGGATTAGATGCAAGGAATTATTAGTATGCGAGGACAATAATGTTAACTATTCTGACCCCCTCTTGTCCCAACTCTCATATGTGGACAGAGGAGTAGACCGTCGATCAACGGCTAAGGCCGAGTGTCGATCGATGCTAATCAGACAGGAAGTTCATTCACTACGCTAATCAGACCAACTGTCGCATGTATCTAATAACCTAGCTCAATGGAATCAATTCAGGCACAGAACCTACTCTCATAGTTGTCAATGTCCTATGTTCAGGTTTCTAATTAGCTACTCTAGAACACAAGCATTAAACACAATTCCAAAGATTGATATTTCTTCATCCTAGCAATCCTATTTTGGGGCTAATTCATTAATACCATTACGAACCCTAAAATCTAACATGTAAACTACTCAGACATGATCATAGAAAACATGATAAACTGAATAATATAATGCATAGAATAAATAATGGGGTTCCATTACTAATCTCTGAATGAGTTCAGATCTTCTCCCCTAAACTACTAAAAACTTAATGAAAGAAAACTAAAAGCTGTAAAATGTGGGCCTGTCGTGGTTGGTTGGTCGGGTGTCTGCCTAAACAATGGCAGAACCCTTAAAAACTAGGTCAAAACTCGTACAGGGGCATTCTCGTAACTTTTCTTGACTTGGGCTTGAAGTTGGCCAATACTCTGCGAGTGAGCTGTCGAACGACAGCAAGGATGCTCTGTCGATTGATGGTCATGCTTGACTTTGACTCGTAATTTGCTGAAAGTGAACCACTACTAGATTTCTCCTTTGAATATTCTAACAAGCTCTGTTATCTTCATAGTGCTCCAAAATGTACCTTGACATGTAAAGACTCTAACACACATTCACGATACACATACTAGACTCCAAGGGTCCAAATGATGGTCCAAAATTGGTAAATAACAAGGTATATCACATGTTTATGGAAGGAGGTGAAGCAGTATTTGTAACTCGCCTGGTGTTTGGGTTGTGCTCCTCCTTCTTTTGGCTAGTTTTTTCTTTTGCCCAATAATTCCATTGAGGAATTTTCCCTTAGAAGGTAATTAACTCCCATATCTAGTGAGATGTTCGTGTTTGTTCTAAGACTATGGTCATTGTTTCTTTCTATGAACAATTTCTATGGAATTTGCTGAGTAATTTAAAGGTGCTCTCTTTACCCAGATTTTTAGCTGATTTAGTATTTAACTATTGCCTACATTCTATAAACCAGGAAGAAAGGGTGTATTTGGGTTAAAGATTTGTTATGCAGGAAGTTTTCCATTGACTCTTGTTTTTGGAATTCGTCGAGGTCGTAAACCAGAAAGAAATGTGTTATTTTCTACTTGAGGACGTGGAACCAGTAGGAACTCATTGTTATTCCCAGCTTTGAATTCTGCTACAACTGTTAGCACGGTGTTATTCTCCCTTAGAGAAGTCTTCTGGTTCCCAGCTGCATAGGCTTTAGATCTGCTGAGAATAAGTCGTTTCTTGCCCCCAGGCGACTGGGGTTGAGAGATTTTTCAGGAAGACATGTGTCTCTTCC
This sequence comes from Moricandia arvensis, assembly GCA_905132765.1. Classification (NCBI taxonomy): domain Eukaryota; kingdom Viridiplantae; phylum Streptophyta; class Magnoliopsida; order Brassicales; family Brassicaceae; genus Moricandia; species Moricandia arvensis. The sequence continues at coordinate 225,513 of CAJHQP010000173.1, read as the reverse complement.
GCCTCTCACATCGTCACGTAGTTTGAAACTGACCCTCCTTATCGCGCCAAACTGTTAGGGTATTTTTATGTACAAGCTATTCGTGCTCAGCTCTACAAAATGATAGGAGGAAGGAGATGACTCGTTTTCTTGATTTCTCATGCTCTAGTTTTTGGTAAACTAGAAGATTGTTTTTAGTATACTACCATATGGGTGGCCAGTATACATTATTAGTTGTCTTGATATAAGCAGGATAGATAGATCGTATGGTAGGAGGTGCCATTCTATTGTGATGACCACATGGTCTTCTTGCTTCAGGTGATGGTTCCTGAGCCTAGAGGTGCTGTCTGGATGTTTAGGGGAGGAACCATGAAAAGGTGTTTTTATTTATAGTAGCATCCTTCAGTGGTGGGGGATTGCCTACGTACTCATCAGTGGGGGATCAAGCCATTCGTAGTTCATATTATTGGAGACACATAGACTAAGTGAGTGCGTAGCCTTGTTGGCATGTGACCTTATGAGCATGTGGCTCAATAATTAATAGGAGTCATCTAGTCTAGAGGGCACATGGCTGGACCAGATGATAGACTAGTCGATATGTTTCAGTGAGCATGATGTATTTCTGCTTGTAGGATGGAGGTCGTGTCCTGAGCCATCATGTAGACTTGTAGATATGAAAAGTGAGTAGATAGACCTTAGTCTGGTTGGAAGTAATCACAGAGATCAGCATGTCATAGTCTTGTCAATGAAGGTAGTCTTCTAGATATATTCATGCATTGGTGCTGTCAAATTTGAGGTCTTATTTAGGTGAATGAATAGCACGAGTTGAGATCTCTTTCTTAAGGTTAGGACCCCCTATTTGTAGCAGAATCGTGCCTATCTCTTGAGATTTGGAAATATTTACTATAGCCATCGACTATAGCCATCGACAATAGAATATTTCCATTTATCTTTAAGATAGCCATATATATTAGAATACTTCTATTTTCATTCAGAATTAAGAAGATTCAACAATATCGTAAGATATGTGAATGTTTATATTTATGTGAAAGTTTTCTACATTTAACCAGAGGCAGGAAGAAAATCTGATCCAGAACTTGGAAGCCAAAGATCGGCATTTTGCTCTAACATGCAATTCTTGCTCCTTAATTATTTTTCTCCAACAGTCGCCATATGCGGTGTGATAATAATTTTCCTGGATGTTAGGTACCTGATGAGTTTGTAACTCACGCTATTTTCGAATGAACACCATCACTTCAAGCATGAGCTTTAGCAAGAACACCGTCTCATCCGTTTATTTTTTTCCGTCCCCAGCATATACACTAACGTGGGTTATCTTTTTTGTCGAAAGAATTATATTAAGCATTTGGAGATGGACAGAGACCCTTATCCATGGATAATTTGGTATCTCTGGAAATCAAGAAATGATAAACTATTTAGAGGGATTGATAGAGACCCGCTTGAGTTGATAATATATGTAGAAGGAGAATGCCAAGCATGGTTCAGAGCAAATGAACCAACTATTTTTTCAACCCGAATACCACTTACAACATCTCAAGTTTTAAGCTTAGAGAGTATATGTTTGATATATGGTTCCTGGAACTCTACATCGATCTTTAGTGGATGTGGATGAAAGCCGAAATACAACATGGATGGACACAGATTATGGGTATAAGAAACAAAAGATGAAGAGAATCCGCATTGCATATAGAGTTAGAAGCGCTAAGCTCGGCAATAGAAAGTATGTTGCATCATTTGACATGTCAACACTTTTGGGACGGACCGCAAACACTTAATAGCTATGTTAGGCGAACCTTAGGTGTGGCCAAATTTCTCGACAGAGTTGAAGGAGATACAAGAACTAAAGAGAAGATTTCACGATTTCAGGATATGCTATACTCCTCAGGGGAAAAATTGGAATGCTGATCACTTAGCTAGAACCGCTCGATCGTTTCATAGGCCTCTTTGTTTTTTGGTTGTTCTATACCGGTCTGATTATCCAGATGACCTCACCTTGAGTAATAGAATGACTTTTTGTCATCAATAAAGATCTATTATGACTGTTTACGACTTCACGTTATGACTTCATGTTGCTCTTCTCAAGTGTAACGGCAATGGTGATGTGAATCCCTCTTCAAAGCTACTTGATATTGACCAAGTGAAAACGCAGCTCAATCTCTTCACCGCCTCTCTCTTCAACTTATAAAAACCCGATTCCTCCTCTTTCTCGGTCGCTCAGAATCATTAAAGTTTTCACAGTCTCTCAAATTCTGAAAATATCTTATTTACCCCAATTCAAAATAACTATTCTCATTATCTCTTCCACAATCTCAATATCCGCTTCCCTTTCCCTTACATCTTTACCATTTTTTGTATTTTTATTTAAATAATTATAGAATAACAGTTAATGATTTTATTACTGAGGACTCAAAGGAATGAGACGTCGCAATGCTTGAGAACTTTGTACCTCAAGAAGATTTATCATAGATTAGAAGCTTAGCCATAAGCCAATCATTACATCGTGACATTTATTGCTGGAGTTTTACGAAGATTGGTATGTATATTGTTAAGCCATGATATTGGGTGGCAAGACATATACTGAAGGCTGAAGAAGAATTTGTTTGCACAGAACCAAGTATGACGAAACTCCAAGCCTTTGCTTGGTAGTCAAATGCTCCTCAAAAAATTTGTCATCTTATATGGAGGTTAATCACATAACATGTAGATGTCATAAGTAATTTTAATCGTCGCCATATGTGATGTAATAATATTTTTCCTAGATGTAGGGAACCTGATGAGTTTCTAACTCACATTATCCTTGAATACCCATCAGCACTTCAATAATGGGCTTTAGCAGAAACACCGTCTCATCCTAATATTTTTCCCGTCTCCAGCATATACACTAACATGGTTATTGTTTTCGATGAAGATAATATTGAGCATCCGGAGATGGACATAGACACTTATCCATGGATAATCTGGTATCTCTGGAAATCAAGAAATGATAAACTATTTAGATGGATTGATAGAGACCTGCTTGAGATGATAAGATATGCAGAAGGAGAATGCCAAGCATGGTTCACGGAAAATGAACCAACTACTGTTTTGACCTGAAGACCAGTAGCAACATCTCAAGTCTCATGCTTAAATAGTATATGTTTGATAGATGGTTCTTTGACCTCTACTTCTATCTTTAGGTAATATGGATGGATGTGGAAAGACAACGATGAACAGACACAACTTATGGGTATGAGAAACCAAAGAAGAAGATAATCCACATTGCATACAAAGTTGGAAGCACTATGCTGGAAAATGGAAAACATGTTGCGTCATTCGACATGTCAGAACTTTGGGACGGACTGCAAAGACTTAATAGTGATGTTCGGGTAACCTCAGACATGGCCAAATTTCTTGACAGAATTGAAGGAGATACAAGAACTGAAGAGAAGAATTCAAGATTTCAGGATATGCTATACTCCTCAGAGATAAAAAGGAACTGCTGATCACTTAGCTAGAACCGCTCGATATTTTCATAGGCCTCATTGTTTTGTTGTTGTTCTATTCCGGTATGGGTAACCAGACCACTTCTAGCTTGAAATAATAGAATGGTCTTTTGTCGTAAAAAAAATTTCTATTGTGACTGTCAACAACTTTGGCGATGAGAACACCTCTTCAAAATCCTTGATATTATCCAAGTGAAAACGCAGCTTAATTCCACCCCCCCCCCCTCTCTTCAACCTATAAAAACAGATACCTCCTCTTTCTTTGTCGCTCAGAATCATTAAAGTTTCCACAGTCTTTCAAATTCTAGGAATTATCTTATTTACCCCAATCAGAAATAACTATTCTCATTATCCCCTCCATAATCTCACGCTATCTTCGAATGCCCACCAGCACTTCAAACATAAGCTTTAGAAGCAAAACCGTCTCTTCTGGATATTTTTCCAGTCTCCAGCATATACACTAACATGGATTATCTTTTTTGGCGGAAGAACATTATTGAGGATTCGGAGAGGACATAGACATTTATCCATGGATAATTTTGTATCTCTGAAAATCAAGAAATGGTAAACTATTTAGAGGGATTGATAGACACCCGCTTGAGCTAATAAGATATGTAGAAGGAGAATGTCAAGCATGTTTCACGGAAAATGAACTTTTGTTTTGACCCAAACACCAGTAGCAACATCTCAAGTCTTATGCTTAGAGAAAATATGTTTGATAGATGGTTCTTAGACCACTACATAAATATTTAGTGGATGTGGATGGATGTGGAAAGACAAAAAAATGGGCAGACTCAATTTATGGGTTTAAGAAACAAAAGACGAAGAGAATCCACATTGCAACAAAATTGGAAGCGCTACGCTGGACAATGGAAATCATGTTGCATCAATCGACATGTCAGCACTTTGGGACGAACTGCAACGAATTAATAGCGATGTTAGGGGAACCTCAGGCATGACCAAATTTCTCGACATAATTGAAGGAGATACAAGAACTAAAGAGAAGTTTTCAAGATTTCAGGATATGCTATACTCCTCGAGAACAAAATGGCACTGCTGATCACTTAGCTAGAACCTCTTGATCTTTTCAAATGCCTCTTTCTTTTGTTGATTGTTTTATTCCGTTTTGGGTAACCAGACTATCCCAAGCTTTATAATAGAATGGTCCTTTGTCGTTAAAAATATATATTATTACTGTCAACCACTTCTAGTTCTGACTGCATGTTGCTCTTCTCCAGTATAAAGGCAACGGCGATGAGAGTCCCTCTTCAAAGCTCCTTGATATTGAGCAAGTGAAAACGTAGCTTAACTCTCCACATCCTCTCTCCTCAAACTATAAAAACCCAATACCCCCTCTTCCCTTGTCGCTTAGAATCACTAAAGTTTTCACAGTCTCTCAAATTTTGAGAATTATCTTATTTACCCAATTAAAAAAAACTATTACCATTATCACGTCCATAATCTCACTATCCCCTTCCCTTTTCCCTTACATCTTTACCATTGTTTTTAATTTTCTTTTATTTTAATAATTATATATGTAGGTTTAATCTCCTTTCTTTCTCTTCGCGGATCCCACCTACTTCTTATTTTTTTGTTCCGGCCAGTCCCACATCCTTGTTCTATTTATTTCTACGATTTTTTTTCAGTTCCTTTTAATTTATTTTTGGAAATAATTTTTTTAAAAAAAATTATTGATGACCAATATATTAAAAAGTCATGAGAACAATTTTTTTTTTGCATCCAGATTTCCCATTTTCTATTTACAATCTTATAAATAATAAAATATAAAAAATAAAAATATATTTTTATCACAAATTAATTTTAAAAATAAATTTGTTAAAATATTTATCTACATTATTTTTCCTAATTTAAAATTATTTAGCTCATCTACTTAAATAAAAAGCTTGAAATTTAAAGTAATGTATTCCATTTATTTTTCTGTTGAATATTTATAATTAAATTAAAACTTTATAAAATAATATTCTCTTTGTTTTGGTATTTTTTTCTTGTTACCTAAAATGTCACTTTGAAAATTAAATTATTATACTTTAGGTTCTTATAATATTTACTTTTTATAAAAGGGCCCTAAATATTTTTTTATCTGTGCAAGAAAGGGTCTTCATAATTTTGGTTATGCATTAGGCCTACATTTGGTTTGAGACGAGCGAGTGAAGAATAAAATATGAAATTTTAAAAACAAAATTCGTAGGGGTACATGAATAACAACCAAGTCTTCATAGAGAAGACTGTAAGAATAACCTCATCAAATGTAAACAAAAATATTCAAATCATTTTAAAAAGTTCAGAACTTATAATATAAAAACCTAACAGAAGACTTGTCTTTCGAGAAGAGATCTGATATTCTGTTTATCATAAAAACATCTCTATTTTATGAATAAACCTTTGATTTATGTTCATTCCTCTCTGTTAGAAGAGGAATATACAACAATGACGTTTATGAAAGTTTACAGTCCGCAAAATAACTACATTGAGCCCATATATATAATGAAGTTCCCATTTTAAAAATAAGATTTTATCTTCTTACACTATTGATATTTAAAACCATTTAAAGGTTCAACAAAATTTCGTGTCGGTCTAAAATACCTTTTTGGTTTGATTGGTGTTGTTAATTCGCTTCGTTCTGTCAATATCATACTACAAATTCAAATAAACGATAAATAAGGAAATTATTATTCGACAATCAAAACTTAATTGAGATATAGATTTTGACACATGCTTTGAAAGCATGGGAGTTTCAGATTATAAACAAAGTTTAATCTGAATTTGTATTTTGAGTTTGTTATACATTATTATGTTACAAAATTGTAATATATCAAAGAAGACATTTGGTTTTAAATTATATAATTTATGAATTAGAATATTGGAGATATTGTACGTACATTACTATGAAACTCTCTCTTATGTCTAAGCATTTTATTTGGTTCCAAAAACCGACCCCAAAAATAAAGGTTTAATTTGGATCTAGGGCAAAGAACATGTTGGGTATGTTTTAGACATGTGGTCTTGGTTCGAGTCCATACCCTACTCGAGACCTGATCGGATACCCTGAATACGCGAAATATTTTGTGTATATTAGGTATATTTGAGTATTTCGAACATGTTTTTGGTATTAAAATGTTTTTTTAGTTTTAGGTTCAAGATTTTGGTTATAGTTTTGTGTTTCAGGAAAAATTTCAAATTTCTTAAAATATATTTTGGGTATTTGGAACAAACATTGGGTATTTTTTGGTTCCTTATATCAGATTTCGGGTAAAATTTTGGGCCTTTTCGGGTAATATGATATTTCACGGTATTTGTGTGGACTTTTTGGCATTTTTGGGTTTTGAGTATTTTCTCGAGTTTTTGGGTACTTCGAGTCTTTTTCAGGTCTTAAAGATCCGAACCAGACCGGGTCCACTATGTACCCAAAAATTACATGTATTTTCAAAAATATTTGAATATGGATCCGAACCAACCGAGAACCGAAAGGAACAGACTGAACTCAGACCGGAAATTTTCAGATATGTAGTTGAGTTCAAATATTTAGGACTCAGAGGACCTGGACCTGGTAAACCTACTCTTATCCGATCCAAAGATCCAAATGCACATTCCTCCACTCACTTATTCCAATTTATGTGCATTTTGTAAAAGTTACATTTGTTCAGTTAGCGAGACTTAAGATTCATTTGGCAGGTTTTGAGCTAATTTAATAGTATATATTGACAGGGGCTTTAAAATTTTTAAAACTTATCTTAAATAACAAGTTTTATTATCGATGGTTTTTTATAAAATTAATTTGAACTAAAATATATAATTTTGTTTTAACAAATGATTTGCTAAAGTGTTTTTATCAAATTTGAGTTTTTAAATATTTGGAATTATATAATGGAAGATTACATGGTATAATATGTTGTATGATATATGCTCTCATTTTAATAATTGATATCTAAATATTATAGATCCATAATTGAGTATAAGATATGGTGTATAACGTTATTGTAGCGTTGAATGATAATAAAATTAGAGAAGTGTATCACATAGGATAAGTAATAATAAGATTCATTTAAATATAAATTTTTGTATGGTTAGAATAGTTAATGGTAGGATAAATTTTAAGAGTTATATATGGATGCAACAACCTTTTTATAATATATTTTTAAAATAATTTTCATGTAATAGTATAGATTTTCAAAATCGTATCTATAATATATTCTTAAATATTATTAAAATATATTTAGAATATATTATTAAACAAAAGTACGCAAAAATAGCTTCTTTAAAATCAAACTGAAATTATTAAAAGTATTTGTTTGTACCGAATTCAGTCAGGTCAGATATGGGAAGACTAGAACTAGTCAGAGGGTCAAATAAAGGCGTTTGTTTAATTAATGAGTGACAATATGATTATCAACCGGAAAGGTACCGAGAAGAAAAAGTGTTATTGAGGATTTAAAATGGAAAGATGTAAGCTAAGTGGATAAGTTGATAAGAACCCTAGCTAGTTGCCTTCAGCTAGTTGCCTCCTCCCCTTTTCTTCTGCCTCTCCTCTCTTTTATAGAGCTCTCCCATTATTTGACCTAGTTCTGGTCCGATCTAGCTGGCTTTTGCAACTGGCTCGTTTAATGGCCCGGTTTGTATAATTCTCCAAACGTTTCCTGTTGGTTGCGCGCTATCCATCCCGATGCCATCTGAGTTCGTCCCAATTCTTCTGAACCGAGCCGGATCGCATCTTTTACTGAATCGAGCGGAGCCCGCCCGGACTAGCCTATAAACGGGCTGAATGTACTCTTTCATGGGCCTTATGGTGGTGAAACCTACCACCTACAGTAGGTCCCCCAGTCTGTGATGACTGGAGCGATGAATCAACACGGATTTTGTTTGCCAGGTACATGAAACGATTCATTTTGCTGTTGGCCTGGTTTGTTAGCTCGTTATTTGGATTCGAGCATGCCTTCGGATACCGCAATGTTGCTAGCTCGTCATTCTGGGGAATCGCAGAAATGTGAATGGTTGCGAGTGAATGGGTGGGTTCGGAAGTTGAGGGCCCATTAGATTGGAAGATGAATAGACGCGGGTTAAATTGAGGCTCATCTAGGCTTTAATAGACCTAATAATGACTCCTGGGAGTCGTTCCTCTTCCTTTCTATATAAGCTTCTTCATCCTCCTCACTTATTCGTTACTGCAGGTAGTACCTCTCTCTTCTCTCCGCTTTCTCTCTCTATTTTTTTAGAATATATAGTGTCGATATATATGTACCATGTGTACGAGGGGAAGACTGACTCGTGAGGAGAAAGGAAAGCGCGTCGCAGCGTCGCCTAGTTTGGCGAGAGATGAGACGACCGGTAACTGTTGGAGGATTTTGATCTAACGGTTCGAGATTCGCTGATGGATACGACCGGGCTTGATTTGCCGGAGAGGCTTTTAGTCGTCGATGCAGTAAGGCAGTTTAGGGGAGATGATGACAGGAACGCTGCTGCTGAGATGATGAACGATCCCAGGATATCGCGACCTAGGTCACCACCTCCCAGTCGTAGACGGGTGAACCGAGGCCTTGCCCGGTCTGAGCGAGCTAGCGCCAGGTCAACGGAAGAAGACAATCTCCCTTCGGTGCCGACTACTTACGCGGGTATGGGAGTATTCGAGAGGGGATTGATATTACCTCAAGAATCACTTCGCCCTGCTGAAGTAGAAGGACAGTCGTGGGGAAATGTACAGAGATCGTGTGTGACTATTAAGACGGTGGAGTCGTTGCTCGTAGCTTGTAATGCAGTGGGCGTTACTTATCTTATCCCGACGGAGGATCAGCGCCCCTGGTCTCCTTCGATCGGGTATCAGTGCGTTTATCAGTCATACTTCGAGGATGACATTAGACTGTGGTTTCCTCTTCCTATATTAGTGACATCATACGCCTCGCGTCGAGAGCTCGCGTTAAGTCAAATGGTGAATGGGGTGTATCGCACCATGGTCACATTGATGGTGATGGCGGCTGAGATTGGGATTAGTTTGTGCGTCTACGCGTTCGAGCAGCTGACCATGATTTCGCGGCTGGAGCATGGTCTTTGGTCGGCGAGGATGAGAAAAAATTATAACATCATAACCGGCCACCCGACAAAGACCAATAATTGGCAACGGTTTTACTTCTTTGTCAAGTCCGACCAGTTCGCTTTCGTCGATCCGCCTGAGAATGAGTATAGGACTTATTGGAACAGTGATGTTGGTAGTTAGCTCGTCTTGAACATTGTTATTCCGCATCTGATCTAATAGTTTTCTCTCTTTTTTTTGTTCAGTTTCGCATCCCAACTTCTACCTGACCGACGCCTCTGTCCCACCGTCGTTTCTCTCCAACGCTCGAGCTCTGGTCAAATTAGGTCATCGCAAGTGGCTAAACATTAGCGAGGAGAGGATTCAAAGAGCCATAGATCGTATCAATCGAGGAAGGAAAGTTACACTTGGTCTCCCATTCATTCTTCATGCAATATTTCGCTTAAGTTGTTTCGTGGACAGGTGACTGGGATTCAGAATTTCGGTATCAAGCCAGGCCACGAAAAAAGAGATCGAACCTTTTTACTCATGCCGAACAACGACTAATCAATAGGTCACGGAAGATGAAGGAGATGGTCGATCTTTCTGCTGTCATTGAGTCTTCCAACCCGAGGGTACTCATGAATATGATTGACGGGTTTAATCTAGATGGAGCTGAGCCGACCCCTGACCAAGCGGCTCTTGTGAGTGAGGGTAGGAAAAGAGTTCATTCGGATACCTCTAGGGAGCAGCCCGGTGGGTCTCACGCTTCGGGAGGATCTACTTTCGAAGCTGACACTGGGAATAAGCGAAGGAGAGTATCTATTGAGGCTCGCTCCGACTCGGGAACTAGGGGGTACCGCGGCACGGGATGAGTTGGAAGAAGGGAAAACTCATCTGGATCTCGTTAATGTTGAGGTTGGTGCTGACTCGGTGAAGCAGTTGGCTGTCGTTCCTGTTGAACCGGTTGCAGAAGGGGGCGCGGCTCTTAAGGTTTTGAAGGGAAGGAAAAAGAGTAAGAAGAAGAAGGATGTCGGTCTGAAGTCCAGCCCACGGCATATCGATCCTGAACCTGTGTTTCCCGATACCGAATTAGGATTCAAGATTTCGCCTACCGAGCCGGGGTCTGGGCTGCCATCTGTTGAGGAAACCGTTTGTCAGGACCAAGGTGCGGGGGCCTCTCAAGTGCGGGCCGAAGGGACGATAACTCGGATGATCAGAGCACCTTTCTCGGATAAAATGAAGTTCTCATACAGTGGTAGTTCACCACTTGTCAAAAACGGCCTCAAATGCGCTGAGCTCACCCGTCAAATAAAGGGAGGACCGAAGGGGCTTCCTCTAGTGGACCATCTGTTCTTCCGGGACGCTTATATAGATGCGGCTCGTAACTTGAAGATGGTATATATCTCAGATTACTACGTCACCTGTTTAGCTTTACCCCCTTATTCTGAGAACATCTTGTCCACGAGGCGTTGATATGTCGCCCCAGCGTTTTTCAGTCCGAACGGCATGACCACGTAGTAGTACGTACCTCTGTCGGTTATGAACGCGGTTTTCTCCCAATTGTCGGGATGCATCATAATCTGGTTGTACCCTGAAAAAGCATCCATAAACGTGAGTAGCTCGTTCCCCGCCGTCGATTCGACTAATCGATCGATATGCGGGAGTGGATAGCTGTCTTTCGGGCAAGCCTTGTTTAAGTCGGTGAAATCGACGCACATGCGCCATTTGCCGTTTTTCTTTTTGACGACGACTGGGTTAGCTAGCCACTCCGGGTATTGGACTTCGGCAATGGAGCCGGCAGCAAGCAAGCGTTCTACTTCATCGTTCACGGCCTTGGACCTCTCTGGCCCCAGCTTTCGCCGTTTTTGTCTAATCGGCTTGAAGGTTGTGTCGACATTAAGCTTATGAGACGAAACTGCAGGGTCTATGCCTTTCATGTCGGATGTACTCCAGGCGAACGTAGACTTGTTGGCTCGTAAGAAATCTATGATTGTAGCTCGCATCTCGCTGGTTAAGTATGCTCCGACGCGCACCACTTTACTCGGATCGTTGTCATCTATTACGACCTCGAGTACTTCTTCCCTCTGCGGGTAGATCTCCTGAATCTGCCTAGCGACTGTGTTGATGTGGGAGGTGACCTGCTGTGGTTTGATGCTTGCCACCAGTAACTGGCGCGCCGCCTGCTGGTCGCCTCTTATTGTTTTGATCTGGCCGTCATTTCCCAGGAACTTAATGCATTGGTGGTAGGTCGACACTACTGCCTTCATCGAATGTAGCCACGGTGTACCGAGTATGAAAAAATAGGGGGCACTGGTTCCGACGATCGAGAACTTGACCGAACGAGTGACGCCTCCGGCATATACTGGAAGTCGAATTGTCCCGATCATTTCCTCGGAAACTCCGTTAATTCCCGTGAGGGATCGGGTGGATGGTTTTATAAGTTGGAGGTCTACCCCCATCTTTTCGAGCGTGCTTTGGAAGATGAGATCGACAACGAGTACCTTGGTGAGCTCGCAATCGCCTATTCCGACCTCGATAAGCAAAGGGTCGTTATGCGGCATGTGAACGCCAATTGCGTCTTCCGATGAAAAGGTGATCGACGGTAAATTTGGTGGCTTAATCTGCCAGTCGTGCGAGGATTTCGCTCGTCGCTGGTGATCCTTAATCGAACGGACCGAGTCGCCGCAGGGCGGGGATCCCCCCATTATTACGTTCAGTTGCGCTGGTTGTTTGGCCGTTAGGTGTGATCTTAGGTCGCTGCTGTTTAGTTTAAGAAGCTTGCCAGCCTCCGCCGTGATTGGTTTATCTGCTACTGTCTTGAGTTGACCAAGATGGTGACGAAGGTCTTTTTGATTTGGCCGTGACAGTTTCTCTCTGAGATCAACAACTTTGGATTGTAGTTTAGCTCGTAAATGCGTCATTTCTTGCCCTGGAAGTTGAGTGGAGTTCAGTCGCCGAGCTTTCGATTGGGTAATCGTGTCTCGTAGATCCGTCGTTGTTGTAGGGTTAGAATTCAGTCTTCGTTTGGTCAGTAGCGTTCGGAGATCGCCACTTTCCAAATCTTCATCGGATGACGACTCGTGGCTCCCCAGGATTACTTGAATTCGTTTCCGAGCCCTGGGCTGCTCCTCGTCCGTATGCTCGTCATCCCGTTCATAAGTTTCGGGTCCTTCTCCTTTCTGCTGAGGTTTGCCTTGGGGTTTTTGACTTTTCATGTCCTTGTTTCTACTCCAGCTGGTATTGTTTTTGGCTCGCTGTTTTGGCGGGTCAATTTTGATATCACCCCTCTCATACCTGCTGAACATGATTTCCTTCAGCTGAACGCAATCCCTAGAGTCGTGAGCTCTGGAATTATGATAAGAACAATATGGCCCTCGATCTCCCGAAGTGTTAATTTCGGGAGAGTTTGTGTCCCTAGACTGGTCTCCCTCGATAGGCGTGGGTCGTGAAGCTTGATTGAGATGGTAGGTGTTCCACCCCTTGCTGCGAACGGTTAATCCATCCTCGTTTGCCGAGTGGACGAATGTCTTTCTTGGTTTTCGCTTTTCGCTTTTCGCCGAATGAATGCTGCTTTGGTTCCGGACGTGTATCCGCGATCTTGCTCGTCGCAGGTTTCGCGGGAGGGTTTTGCTTGTTCATGATCGCTTTCGTGTCTTCCTCCATTTTGATAAAGTTATGGGAGCGAGCTATGGTGTCCTGTAACGACTTGGCCGGGTTACGGTAAAGATCGTCTCGAAATTTTGAGTGGACGTACAAGACGTTTTGCAACGCATCCACAGCGATATCGTCGGGGACTTTGACTTCTGTGACGACAGCTTTGAACTTTTCCATGAACTCCCGCAAGGGTTGTCCTTGTGGGTGTGAAAGCTTGAACAAGTCGGAGACCGTCTTCTTCCTTGTTGTGAACATGATATAATGCGAGAGAAAAGCTGTTGAGAGATCGTGGAAGTTGCCAATGGAGTTTTCTGGGAGATGGGTAAACCAGTTTAGGGCAGATCCTTCGAGGCTCTCGACAAACCGTTGGCAAAAACCGGCTTCTCGTTCTTCGTCAGTGAAGTTAGCTCGAGCCATTGCTATGTCGAACGCTGTCATATGTTCAGTTGGGTCGTCGTTTCCTCCGAAGGTGCGTAGGCGGATCTTCTCCTTTGAATGTAGTCGCACAGTACTGATCTGCTGTGTAAAGGGAGTCCGAAGTGTTGAGGCGAGGACGCTATTGATCTGTGGAGCTGAACTCGTGACGGTGTGCATCTTCGAGTGGATTTGTTGAAGAGCAAGTTTCATTTCGGCGATTTCTCGGATGGTTTGCGTGTCTGTTCCACCAGGATTCTGGAGAGCGTCTCCGGCTGGACGGATTTGTTCATCCGGCTGGCGCTCGCCATCGGCTGTGGGTGCTGTCGCGAACAATCTTCGTCGAATCGTCATGTCAGGTTCGCCACTGAGAGGGGCGAGGAGAGCGGCGATTGCAGCGATTTGAGCTGCTGCTTCCTTCTGGACTGCATCTTGTTGAGCTAAACGCTCCATAATGGCGTCGATAGAGTTTGCCGGAGCTGGTGTTTCGTCGGCGTGATGTGTGGCTTCGGCTTCGTGGTCTTCGGTATCACTCATCGTGTAAGGACGCTACTTCGCTTGCCCCACGGTGGGCGCCAACTGTTTGTACCGAGTTCGGTCAGGTCGGATATAGGAAGACTAGAACTCGTCAGAGGGTCAAGTAAAGGCGTTCGTTTGATTAATGAGTGACAATATGATTATCAACCGGAAAGGTACCGAGAGGACAAAGCATTATTGAGGATTTAAAATGGAAAGATGTAAGCTAAGTGGATAAGTTGATAAGAACCCTAGCTAGTTGCATCCTCCCCGTTTCTTCTGCCTCTCCTCTCTTTTATAGAGCTCTCCCATTATTTGACATAGTTCTGGTTCGAGCTAGCTGGGCTTTTTCAACGGGCCCGTTTAATGGCCCGGTTTGTATAATTCTTCAAACGTTTCCTGTTGGTTGCGCGCTATCCGTCCCGATGCCGTCTGAGTTCGGCCCAATTCTTCTGAACCGGCCGGATCGCATCTTTTACTGAATCGACCGGAGCCCGTCCGAACCAGCCTATAAACTGGCTGAATGTACTCTTTCATGGGTCTTATGGTGGTGAAACCTACCACCTACAGTATTAATCGAGAAGAATCTATGATGTATAAGTTTCGTAGATAAATATTTAAAAAATTCAACATAAACATTCAAGGAGCTTTTCATTTTAAGAGACACAGTTCGATCAATGAAAAGGATGGAGTGAACTGTTGCATAGTTGGTGGCACCAATGAACAATATAATTTTGGTATTGGAATTCATTAGTCACGTTTTGGTTATGGGTTCATGAGACACGTTTTGATAAGATGATATTTTAGTATAATTGAGTTATGTATAAATCATTGGTGATGTGGGATAAGTTTAATCCTTAAGTTGTTGTAGTACTTAAGGTGTCAATCCAAACTCTAGTGATTCTAAGCACTAAGAATACAGATCATTTGGCTTAATCTAAGTGCAATCAAATGAGGTTTGTTGTAGCAGGAAACAATGTGAAATAATCGAGTTTTAAAACAAATTAAACAAAGAAGAACCAATGGGTATTTAGGCAATTGATTTCAGGGTGGTAGTTCTAAATCAAGGTGTCTAACTTCAAATAAACATATCTTTCTATAGGCTTAGAACTCATTCAATATAGGTTGATCCACTTTCGATGGTAGAAACCCTTATGCAATTATGAACTAAACATCAACTTCCGTTCGTTTTGTTCACTCAAACATACATTAAGATTTAGTCTACTAGCCATCTAGCAATCTAAACATCAACTTCCGTTCGTTTTATTTACTAGAGCATTACTAAGTTATTTCAAGCATTATGCAAACACTTTCGATGCCCTACAAACACTTAGGATCTAGATTAAAATGGCCAAAATCAATCTAGCATTAAGAACACTTAGTAAGCATAGAAATTTAAGTACTTTACCATTAGAACATCTTAACTCTTTTCTAACCACCCATTAATCTACCTAACCCATTGATCCTATGGATGACTACTCACTAATCATTTTGTTTACACTTAATCCCATGATGGATAGAAGCATAATCAAGATGATATAATATATGAAAATAAGAATCAGAATGTAGATGAAGAGAATAGCTAAAGAAAACAATACTTTATAACATAAACTTCAAGAACACTTAAGAACAATTGTTTTCAAACAAGAACTTAAAATAGAATGCAAAACAAGACTTAAAATGAAAGTGATAGACTCTATTAGACAGAAGAAGACTCAGAAGGAGATGGTGTGTTTTGCCATGGGGTTTGGGGTTCTATTTATAGGTGAAGAACAACCCACCCCCCATGTTACAAAGTCAAGATCTAGATCTAAAATAAAACACACTCATTGATGTTTCTTCCACTTTATCCCATTTGCACACACCTTTTGACCCTTCACAAGGCAAATGTAAACTTGGCTCTTCAGAAAAGGTAGAGAAAGTTAGGCCATTTGATCCACCAAACTCGTCCAGCACATGAAAAAGTGACACAGGCTGTCCCGATCGATCGATCCATTTTTTTCATATAAATGGATCGATCGATCCATGTCCCGATCGATCGATCTGGATTTCTGATCGATCGATCACTTTTCTCGTTTTTTTTCTCGGCTTTCTTGGATCGATCGATCTAGATTTCCCATGTATTTGAATCGATCGATTGATGTTTATTTTTGCTCCTTTTGTGTTCTAATCACCTCCAAAGCTCCAAATAGCTCATCCAACACCTACAAGATGCAAATGAACATGTAATAGACTCTAAATGCAAATAAATGTAAGATTAATGCATGAATATATATGAAAATACAAAGCTAAAACTATGCAAAATCACAACATATCAACTCCCCCACACTAGTCATTTACTTGTCCTCAAGTAATTTAATTAAGATCAAAGGGAAAGATAATGAAAATGGGAGCTAAGAACTAAGGTATACATTTCCTGAACTCATAGCTTTACACAAGTTTACGGATCCTCAATCGACATTACTTCACAACCAACTCTCACATTCAATTAAGCATAAGCTAACAAGGTGAATTCTTGCAAATGGAAACTTGATCTCGATCATTTGGCTTGGTAAGTGAAATGGTTTAATGAGCATGTAAGAGGGGTTCAAACACATTTCTTTTTAGTGGCTTACACTCAAAAGTAGGAGCATGATCATTATGCAAAATCAATCTAAGAAAAGAGACAACTTATGCATACATTGATTGTTCTTATTCTTCCCTTTTTCCTAGATGATCTTCAACTCTACCCTTTTTTTCTTGGTGTTAATTTTCGAAATTAATTCATCCCAAAGACGTTAAGATCACTCTTTTTACTCATCCAGTGAACTCTTTCTTATCTTTTTTCTTTTGAACCAACTAGAGACTGATTTTCTTTTTCTTTTGTTCATTCTTTTCTTTTCACTCCTTTGGTTCATCTCTTTCACTTATCATACCCTTTTATACCCAAGATAGATTTTTGTAAAACAATACCAGACTTCCCAACCTAATTGCTAGCTCTCAAGAGGTTTTATAGCTAGCCCAACATAAGAACAACCAATGTCGCCTCTAATACTCTCAAGTTTTTGCACATGACAAGCTATCAAAAGAGACCTCACTCAACAAATATGATTAGGCTTCAAAGAATGGTAAGGGTTTTAAGGGTAAGGAGGTGCCATTTGGGTTGTCTAAGAATGGTAGAAGGATAAAATCAAACCCAAATGTTTATGATCCATGATCAAGTATACAAGTACCCATAAGCAAGAAGGATTAAGTTCATTTAGCTTTAAGTTCATTTGGAGTTGGTTTCAAGAAGAATGTCAAATCTCACACAAAAACAAGTTTCAAGAAGAGTTTCAAGGTTTGTATTCCTCGTAAGGTGAGCTCCCAATGCATGAATGCAATCTAAATGCAAATATATATATATATATATATATATTTTTTTTTTTTTTTAATTTTTATGTGTTTTTTATGGAAATAGTTAATGAATAAGTAAGCTCTCCCTCCACACTTACTTCACACAGTCTCTTGTGTGAGAGCAATGTGAAAGAAGAAGACTAGAAGAAAGAAACATGAAAGCTATATATTTACAATAGTTGGAGAGACACTTAGCTAATTGGAGTTGCTGGATGGAGTTGGATAATTCTAACACTTGTTGTTTTGGTGGATGGTATCTTTCTTCTTTGATTTAGTGGACATCCTTCTTCCTTGATATGGAGAGTCATCTAAAAAAAATATCAAACACACTTATTAAACACACAAAAGAAAACCACACAAATAAAACAATTATATATATAGGGATAGACATGGGACTTCCTCCCAAGTGAGCTTGTTTTAAGTCTCTAGCTTGACTTCCTTTTTCTTTGGATCAGGCTGGTTTTGGATCGGAAAGTGGAATTGAAGTTCCTCCCTCCTCTGGTGTGGCTGCCATGTAAATCCTAAGCTCCTTGGGGAGTGGCTTAAGGTCGACTTTGGGAGCCTTGAGTTCACTCCAATCATCCTCTTTGACAGCGACCGAGGCGACATGTTGATCAGTTTGTGGCAGTTCCAGGAACATGCCTTTATCGACTAACTCTTCATGGGAATTAAGAAGCTTCTGATACTCCAAGATCACTCCATCTTCAATGAGCTGAGCCTTTTTGTTTTTGGTGAGAGCATGTTGTAGGGAGTCTTTTAGTGGTAACTCTTCTAGGTACTCATCAGAAAGGGCTTCCATCTCATCAATGTAGAACATATGCCCTTCAATGGTGGGTTTCTTCATCACGTCCTTGATGTCAAAGTGAAGAGTGTTTCCCTCCCCCAAGTGAAGAGCTATCTTGCCATCTTTCACATTCACAATGGCTCCAGCAGTGGCTAAGAATGGTCTTCCAAAAATTAGGGGATCTTTAGGCTCTTCATCCATCTCCAAGACCACAAAATCGGTAGGGACCACATAGTCCCCAATTTTGACTGGAAGATCTTCCAAGATTCCTATGGGGAGCTTCACAGAGCGATCAGCCAACACCAATGATATCCTACACTTCTTGTATTGTGTAAAACCTAGCTTCTTTGCAACAGAATGAGGCATAAGGCTTACACTTGCTCCCAAGTCACACAAACATTTCTCAAAGGCCAATGGACCTAGGGCACATGGCAAGGTGAAGCTGCCTGGATCTTCTAGCTTCCTTGGTATGGATAATCTCTTGATGATGGCACTGCACTCGTGAGTAAGGACCGTCATGCCCTCCAGTTCTTTTTTCTTCTCAACTACAGCATCTTTCAAGAATTTGCTATATTGAGGAACAAGCATAAATGCATCAATGATTGGCATTGTGATCTGCACTTCACTCATCTGTTTCTCAAAGAGTGCCTTGTACTTCTCTAGCAGCTGCTTCTTGAATCGTCCCGGAAAGGGTAACTTTGGCTCATAAGGAGGTGGAATGAATGGAGTTGGTTTGGTGGTGGTAGTAGCATCATTCTTGTTCTGAACTGGTTTCTCTTCTCCCACCTTTCTCTTTCCTTTGGCTTCCACCATTTTCTCCATTATCTCCTCATCTGTCTTCTCATCTACAATGACCACTTCATCATCAACATTAATGGCGACCTCCCCACCTTGATTCTCATCATCCTTGAGGAGAATTTTCCTTTGTAGTTGCCTTCCACTTCGAAGTGTGATGGAATGCATTGTCTCCTTAGGGTTTTGCTCTGATTTTCCAGGGAGTGATCCCATAGGACGTTGTGAGGTGGAGGCAAAGGAAGCAAACCGATTCTCCAAGTTCTGGATTTTGGTGTTGAGCTCGCAGTAAATCCCTTCAATTCGTGAATTCATTTTCTTCAGTTCATCTTTGATCTCCATCTTAGTTGAAGTGGTAGATTCAAGTATTTGCTTGAGCATTGTCTCAATACTTGTGTTTTGTTGTGGTGGTTGTGATGAGCTGGCTGGTCCTTGAGTATACTGGTTGCTTTTGTTGTTGAAGCCGGGTGGGTATGTTTGCTTTTGTTGATATCCTCCTTGTTGATTGTTGTATGGTGGCTTTTGCTGGAAGTTGTTTTGGTAGTGCTGGTTGTTGTTGTAGTTTCCTTGGTCTCTTGGTTGGTAAGGAAAGTTTGGATCTTTCTTGTACCATGCACCATTGGCATTGATGTAGCACACCTCTTCTTCATTCAACATTTGAGTAGGGGGTTGGCCTTGGTTTCCCACATAGTTGGCTTGTGCATGAGTGTTTCTCTCCTTGAGAAGCAGGTCCAACTTCTCTTGTAGGGCATTTAGTTCCTTCTTTGTGGAAGCATCTTCATTTGCTCCCCCTCTGTTGTGCCTATCGTACTCATCATTGTATATTGAGTCACTGTGAGCCATGTTCTCGACCAGCTCCCAAGCATCTTCTTCAGTTCTTCCCAAGTAGTGACCATTGCTGGCAGTATCTAGGCGGCTTCTATGAGTAGGTAAGATACCTCTATAAAATATGTTGAGTAGGTTAGTCTTGTTGAACCCGTGGTGCGGGCATTGTGATTGATACCCTCTAAACCTTTCCCATGCTTCACCAAAGCTCTCTAGATGCATCTGCTTGAATCCTGTGATGTCACTCCGTAACTTGGCAGTCCTTGCATTTGAGAAAAATTTGTTGAGGAAAGCTTCCGTGCATTCTGCCCAAGTGTTTATGGAGTCACTTGGGAGGTTCTTCTCCCATATGTGTGCCTTTCCTCCAAGTGAGAATGGAAACAATCTCAGCTTCAAAGCATTTTCTGAAACTCCATTGGTCTTTGTGGTGTCACAATATTTGTTGAAATGATGTAAGTGATCTATTGGATCCTCCAAGGGCAGACCATTGTACTTGTTTCCTTCTATCATGTTGATTAGGCTCGCCTTGATTTCGAAGTTGTTGTTGCCCACAGCTGGTGCACGAATTCCCAATCTACTCCCATGGATATGTGGCTTATCAAAGGTGCCAATGCCTTGTGGTTGGCGGATTTGATGTTGTGGCCTAAGGTGTGCAGCTCCTTGACCAGGTCCTCCTTGATCAGCTCCAAGAGGGACTCCTTGGTTGTGTTGTCTATGATCATCAACTCCATAGACACCTTCAGGTTGGTTTTGGTTCCTCTCCATCTCCAGCCCCAATCTATGCAAGTGGGCTTGCTTTTCTCTTTCTTTTCTCTGTCTTCCCAACTCTCTTTCTAAGGCTTTGATGTTGTCTACTCTTGGTGCAAGATTTGTTGATCCTTTGCTTCTTAAGTTCATGCACCTGTCATCCAAAGAAAGATGAAGATAGAGAATTAGTAACTTAAAAATGAAAAATAAGACTTAGTCTCAAGTAATGACCAAATCCTAATGTCAAAATCAAAACTAGAGTATGGCAACGGCGCCAAAACTTGATGTGGGATAAGTTTAATCCTTAAGTTGTTGTAGTACTTAAGGTGTCAATCCAAACTCTAGTGATTCTAAGCACTAAGAATACAGATCATTTGGCTTAATCTAAGTGCAATCAAATGAGGTTTGTTGTAGCAGGAAACAATGTGAAATAATCGAGTTTTAAAACAAATTAAACAAAGAAGAACCAATGGGTATTTAGGCAATTGATTTCAGGGTGGTAGTTCTAAATCAAGGTGTCTAACTTCAAATAAACATATCTTTCTATAGGCTTAGAACTCATTCAATATAGGTTAATCCACTTTCGATGGTAGAAACCCTTATGCAATTATGAACTAAACATCAACTTCCGTTCGTTTTGTTCACTCAAACATACATTAAGATTTAGTCTACTAGCCATCTAGCAATCTAAACATCAACTTCCGTTCGTTTTGTTTACTAGAGCATTGATTATTGTATAATAATAAATAAGGGCACTGATTATTGTATAGTTAGAGAAATTTCAGGTAATTAATTATTGTATAGTGAGAGAAATATAAGGTACTATAAAACCAAAATAATATTTAATAATGAAATGGTGCAACAAATTTGTTTAATTACATTTTTTTGGAATATTTCTTTTTAATAGTCTAGATAAAAATTATGAGCAACAAAACAGAACTGCATAATAGAAATTTAAATAGTATTAAACATCGTAATGTGTTTTACATTTGTGACAAATTTCTTTCGAGTTCTTATCAGTAGCACCCGTCTTTTTGAACTGTGTGTTTGTATTGGCTTTTAATTTCATATGTCGAATGGAACACGATTGATTTTCTATGAGGCTCTTGTTTAGATCTTCAAACTTTATCATTCTGAGTATATCATCCAAAGACGTCAACCTAACTCGAATACAACTCAAGTAAATCCTGGAATTCACTCAATAAAGTTTCTTGATCAAACAATTTACAATAAAAGTATTGCAAAGATAAATATCCTTCGTAGTCATATCTTAGCATATAGTTTGAATTTTCTCAATTAGTTTTACAATAGGTTTATAGGCCATAATTTGGAAGTGTAAGAATTTAGTAGTGGCAAAATATTGACCCCTCATCACATTTGCTTTGTGATTCTTCTCCAAAAGATAACCACGACGCCTTAGAAGTTTTTTTTCCTGAGAATACAATGCATAGAAGAGGTCGATTAATCGGCCTAATATCACTCATTTACACATATAATCACCATGGATCCACACCTCTTCACTTGCAAGTATGACGACATCGGTGTTACCAATAAGATAAACTGGTTTATCCGCACGAATGTAATTATCCAGCTTCAAATGGGAAAAATAAAGTTGCATCTCTCGTTGCCAAATCCAGAAATTCTTTCCGTCAAACTTGTTACGAATTTTCACATCTAAAAGATGATTCAACTCATAATCCATTTCCTTGGTAATTTTTTCCCCATCAAACTTTCTATAATTCTGCAAGAGAAACATTTCAAAAAATAGTATCGTCATACCGATATTATAGAAACACAAGAGAGTAAACAAATGAATGGTAATGTTTGAAACAAATTCAATAGTATAAAGGAAGAATAGTTTATCCAGAGACGTTTAAGGACTGATTTTATTTATGAAGAGAAGTCAATATAAATATATAGGACAATTATGAGAGGTAAAAGCTTCCATTAGATGATACAATTAAAGAGGTTCAACATAATTTAACAATTATTTGAGATACTAGAACATTCAATAATTATTGCAAGATTTTCATTTCTTTTGTGTGACAGAATATAGGCCGTTTAAAAAATCTAATGTCATAGGCAATTACATAAACAATATCCTTGTTTTTAGGAAACTATTTTTATGTGTTGGGAAAATGTTAAATTCCTATAGAAACTAAATATTAGATTTTACAGTGGGGATCATTTTATAAATTAAAAATTATATCCATAACTACATTAAACTAACCCTTACACTTAATAAATTGATTGTGTATCATTGTGGTAGTTTAGGTTGTGAAAAAAATTATAAAATAATATTAAGATTAACTGAGTAAATGTAATAAAAAAAAAGTCATGAATATTTGAATTAGTTTTGTCATGTGTCATGTAAGAACGATTTATTTGTAAAGGTAATCAAAAGAAAAAAACATTTGACAAGTAACTTTTATGATAAATAAAAATTAGAGCAGAAAATTTAGTAATGGAACAATAAATGAAAATAACTATTTGCAAATATGCAAAAAAAAAATTATACTTTCGCAGTTTTTGGGTATGTTTTCATAAAGAACGTAATATGTTTCTCCATAAATTTTGAAAACATATGGACCAAGAAACTTTCTTCCTCAGTTACAGAATCATTTTTTTTCTTAATGTTTTGGTAAATATCTGCTTGATGGTCAGTTAACTTAATATTTGCTTGATCCTCACAAATGTACTGTATCTAGACAGATGTTAGTCTAGTTGAGAGAAACGCAGAATGCAACACGAGCGTATCAGAAATGATTCTCACTTATGCGTGTTGCTAAAATGCTGAATTATGAAAGTTCGATGAACGAGTGTAAGAACCCAACCCAAACTCTCCTTGTAAGAAAAAGAACGATTTCATATTAAACATTTCTGCAGAAGTAAATATAACTAATTTAAAGATAAGATTACAACATCCAATTCTAGTTTCATCATCCCTATTGCAGGATTTTTATTTGTTTTGGGGTAGCCTCTCAGAAATCCGACTCGAAAGGTTTGTAAGTCTTGATTTTACTAACAATGCCAACTACAGATCCTGCTGCTGCGGCTAAAGAGACAATAAGACAAGCCAAACTCAATACTTGAAGATAAACCCATCTTGTGCTCCAACTCGGCACATTCTTCTGTGCAATGTACATTTCCACAGGGAAATAAACCGTTAGAGGCCAAAAACCAATGGCCCCCAAGAGACCAACAACATCATTAAAGAAAGGCATTAGCATTGAGATCAACGTTATTGTGATCACAAAGACCGTCCTCCAAACGAGCCTAAAGAGATTCAAATTGAAAGGTCGAATCTTGATCTCTTTTGTGACGAACTTACTCTCTGGATACATCTTGGAAGCTTTTTTCTCGACAAAGGCAAAGATTGGTTGGGCATAAACTTGGTAAGCTCCGACAAGATGGATTAATATGGCGAGATTGGCTATGTTAAGCAACCAATATGGGTTTGTGAAGCCTCCAGCAGCCAGGAGGTTTCCGGGTGCAGACTCTCCGAATGCTGCATACCCTACGCAGCCACAAAGCGTGTAGAAGAAGGTGGTCACTGCCACACTTACGAGAGCTGCTTTCTTCATCGTGCTTTCTTCATCAGGCGGTGATTTTAACGTGTCCTGCAACCAATCATATCATTAAACCAAGTATGAGATATTATTGTAAGCATAGGCAGATTTGGGCACAACCCAATAAAACATTGGCTTTGGCCTCTAATTATTTTGGAGTTTTTTACATAGTATGTGTCTCTAAATTGTGTAAAAAGAAAATTTTACTAAAATTCTTAAAACATGTTTCAAGGCCCCAAAGTTTCAGCTCCGGCCATGATTGTACATACACATTAGTATATAGAAAGAAAATACCTGAATCTCCACGAAAATCATGGAGTAAGCGTAGGCAAACGCAATATTTCCAAGAGCCTGAAAGGTTCTCCACATTTTCTCGGTGGGTGTCACTGTCCCAATGCTGACTCCAGTGAGAGTGCCTTTAATCTCTTTGTTCTCAACCAATTTGGAGATTCCAAGGCCAAGCCCAATGGTGGAGTAACCAAAAGACATGACTGCAGCAACGAGGGACAGCCACCATAGCTGATCAAAATCAGGAATCTGAGATAATATGATTTGGAGTAGACCGAACCCAATAATGTAAGCATTGCCATTAACAGGACAGGGTTCTTTTCCCCCATTGTTATGTTGGCAAGTTGTCCTCTGAATTGCTCTGTTGTTTTTCCCCATCATAATTAGCAGAAAACAACCAATAATTAAACCAGGAAACAGTCACAGCTTCTTAAAACAAGTAACTGTTGCAGATTATTTGATACTATAGTGTCTCATTGAATTTGAAAGTTGAAAACTAAGTTTGAACATACATGAGGCTTATAGCTGATGCAATAGTGTAGCCAATTGCAGTACCAAAGAGATTAACATACTGCACGATTCCACATAATTTCACCTTAATGCCACCTGAAAATTTTACAAAAGAAATCAAATGTCAATACCCTACAAAAAACAGCTTATAAAGTTTAATTAGTGAGCAACTTTATTTTCACCTGCATTACAAGTATATATTTTTCGACCATTCAGCTATTCATGTGATTATTCTAAAAGAGAGCAGAGATGGGGAGTGTTACCGAGGTTGGAGTTGATAGCGTCCATGTAAGTGTAGTTTCTCTTGCCGGTGACAGGGTCCCCCGAGCGGTAACAAGAAGCGAGGAGAGTAGAAGTGTAATAACTGACAAAAGAGAAGAGTAGCATTGCCACTGGACCAGCCACCCAACCAAGCTGAGCAATAGCCCATGCCAGAGACAATACTCCTGACCCAATTACTGCTGTTATGATATGTGCACTTGTTGTCCACACCGTCCCTGAACAACCCACAATTCAAATGATAATTTAAAAAAAAAAAAGAGTTAAACTTGCCACTTGAAGCGTGCGTCTACAAAGGAACAACAGCTAATTTCGTAAACGTCGAACTCGCATCGATATTCTTATTCCCAAAAAATCATGTTTGTTTTTATAAAGTACAAATGGTTGCAGAAATAGAAGAATAAAAGTGGGCTGAATTGAGTACGAATGGTTGCAGAATGATTTATTTTCTTATGTTTACTGGTATGAATGATTTATTTTCAAAACAATTAAGTTCATTTTGACCTAAGTTATAATAGCCTAGTTTAGCTTCAATCAAATTGAAGAATTATATTCATTTAAATTAAATGGAAAGAATTTACCTGTTCGCTTGGGACGGCCATCATCGTCTAACAAGTCGGAGCTGCTTCGAGGAATTACATCTCCCTGAACATTCTGGAAATTCTCTACCATTTTCTTCTATTTGACAGATAACACAATTCCAAATAATACTCAAATTTTGTTTCTTTTCTGACAGAAAAACTGCTTTGGTGTTTTTGGCTGTTTTATCGGTTATATCACGAATTTTGAATGGAAAGGAATCAAAGAGAGATTAAAATTTTTATTTCCAAATATAACAACGGTCAGGAGAGAAGGATGTGTTCTGGTTTTCTCTGGACCGAAGATTTTTTAATGGAAGAGAAGAAATTGAGAAGAAAGGTCTGTGAGATTGTAAATGCCTGATAGTAGAACTCACTGAAGCTAGAATTCATTAAATAGATAAAGCGCCATGGAAGACTGAGACATCTAAACGTGCATGCAGAAGAAAGGAGTATACACCGCATGTGCTTCTCTTTCTTTCTTCTGTCTCTCTATATCGTATAAACTCTATGAATTAACTGTTTGATAAATTAATAAATAAAACAAATTAATAAACTTATCTGGTTCTAAAGTAGAGAAAGGTAAAATTTAATATCTCTACAGCAACCTGAGCGTGCCACATCATTTCATTTTCTAAATATTTACAGAACTTTTCACATGTTTCATCTTTTCAGTATTTAAGTCGAATATATTAAAATAATATCTTTTTATTTATTATTTTTTGAATGTCTGTTAAATTGTAATCACCAAAAACTGTTTTACATCAAATGCTTCTTTTCTATGGGACCATCTATCTCCTATCTTCATTCTCTACCTCCAATCCAATATGAAAAATACCCTGAAGTTTCACACCCAAGGCATTTAATACACTCAACTTATTTCTTATACTTTTGTCATTAGTTTTTTGTCCAGGACTTTCGACAATGTTGGCTTTCCCTGTGCCTCCTCTTATTCTGTTCTCTCCATATTATATGGATGACACATTGAGGCCTCCAGCCTCTTGTCTGAATTAATCGTCTGTAGGGAGTTCCTATCTGTCGTGAAGGAGCCTAGTAGAATTATTTTAGAGATGTTCTTCCAAATCTGCGAAGAGAAAGAACACTCAAAAATAATTGATTTGGAGTCTCAGCTGCGGTTACAAAGCACACATGTCACATCAACTCCAATTTTCCACTTCGACACTATGTCCATAGTTGATAGTTTAACCAACATTGCAATCCAGGTAATAAACGATTATTTTGGAGTTGCTTTCTTAAACCAGACCCCCTTTGTCCACATACACTACCGACTTCTTCTATCTTATTAAGTGCCAAGTTTCTCTAGAAGAGAACTGGACGTTGAAATAGATCGACATATTCAAAGATCAAAGTCCTCACAACGATCATGACGACACAGTTTCTCCCTTAGAGTGTCCATTTCTTTTTCAATTTCAGTAAGAATGGTGGTTCTGCGCCGCCTTTCTTCTTCTCCTCTGGTTTTGCAGAGCCACCTCAACCGTGGCTTGAAGCAATTTGATTGCTTTTGAATTTGCATTTTGTGTGTTTGAAGCAATTTGAATGCTTTTGAATATACAATTTTTTTTCAGATATGGGTCAGACTTTGAAAAATTCTAAGAAGACTTCTTGGAAGTCTTCTAATGTATTTTATGTTAGAAGACTTTCTAAGAAGTAGAATTTCCAAAAAGTATTCAATAAGTCTTCTAGCTTTTTCTTTTCAAAATGGTACAAATTTTGGATATGTATTGTTGTGTGTTAATATATTAGATTCTAAAAATCACAGACTCAACCTGATGTAAGTGCTTTGCTTACTATGTTTACTGACCACATATATTTGTACCCGTGTTCTATTCTATATCTTCGAAAGAGTTTAGGATTATAACTCCACCTATAACCCTTATATACTGCATCTAATCCCACTACATATTAGACCCTCCCAAATCAGCTAAATAGTATATCCAAACCCCTAATTATTAAAGCTAAACCCTAATCAGTAGAATATAAACCCAAATATAACCTATAAATGTTTTCTCTATATTTTTTAAATGTATCAGCTATAGTATTGATCGTAAATATTAAACCTTACACACTCGCTTAAATACTACAACCCAAGACAATCCCCTAATTACTAAATTGTTTCGTAAACTATTAGGAATGCACATTTCCTTGGTTTGAAAGGTTACGTGTGTTCTATTCTATATCGATGAAGTAGTATAGGACCCCAACCTGACCTCTAACCCCTAGATATTAAACCCTCCCACAACCGCTACATACTACACCCAAACTCCTAATTAGTAAATCTAAACCCTAATAAATAAATTATAAATCCAAATATAATCTATAATTGTTTTACTATATTTTTTTATTTTATCAGACATAGTATGGTACATAAATATTAGACCCTACCCACTCGCTTAAATACTAAAAACCTAGACAAAGCCCCTAGTTACTAAATATAAACCCAAATAACTGAACAATAAACCCAAACATAAACTATATAAATGGCTGCCAATTTTCAATGCATACGACATAATATGGAACATTTAGAAATAATATAGAAGAGCTGGTCCACTCCATTTACATTAGTTAAGAACATATTTAAAATAATATGCAAAATTAGAGTCGTGGTAGATGAAAAGGTACATGAACTAGACTTCTTACTTTTGTCCACAATTGTAATAGTGACCGAACATAAATATATGCAATAAGCGCACATACTATAGTACATAAAGTACACATATATATTGGCCATTTCATTCCACATTCCAATTTAATTATAGTATACTATTAAGGAGTGGTGTGCCATTTTTGTAGTAAAAAGTCACATTGGTTCATACGACGACAAAGTATACAGCCGTATACTTTAAGTAAGCTGAAAAAGTGTCTCAGCGTAGGGAATTTTAAAATGCATGTACTACGAAAATTTTATTCCATCTATGTTAATACTACAAAGACCCGATGTGGTGTTTGTTAAAAAACTAGAAGAGTTGGGTTTACTAAAGAGAAGCCGGAAATATAAAACAACCTCCCAAGCAAACATGCAACAATGCCTACTCTCCAGCCTGGGGTGAACCCGACTTACACAACTCCAGGGTTTCAATTGCATAGTTGTCAGTAGCTTCACGAACATGTTCTTCAGTCAAAGACAAAGCATGCAATTCCTTTAAGCATAAATTAATAAAACTGCACATGATATGAAAATTGTATGGACTGATAACAAATTGATAGATAAATAGAATATAAATTAAGAATTTTAAGAAACAAATACCATCAGGTGGATGAGAGTTAGGATACACTGGATTGAGATTACTATGGAGGAGAGAATGGTGGCGAAAAACCGGTGGTGGTTATGGTTCCGATGTTACAAGTGGAATAACAACATAACATATTACATATTGTCTTGCGTTTCTATTTTATACGTCTATAATAGAATAGAGCCAAAAAAATTCATCTTCTTTAATTATTTTAGTATCAGATGGCAACACAATAGAGGATATATTTCATAGCAACATAGGCGAAGATGTATCTCACGGTGGAGGCGGATGACGAAATGTTGTTGTTGGTACAGTAGGAGGAATATAATAACAGACCATGGGAGGAGATGGGAAGAAGAAGGGTTGTGAAGAGTTGTGATGGTGGTGAAGGAGAATAAATCAGTGGTGGCGCTTGTACTATTTGTACAAATAAAGGTGACTGAGAAAGAGTGATCGGCGGTGGAGTTGATGAAGTAAAGAGAAGAATCATGAGGCAGAAGGGAAGGTATGATTTTATTGATCGAAGAGGGGAAATAACCCACCGTGAAATCTGAAGAAGAAGACGATGGAAAGAAATGATGGATTAGAAAACGTGGCAGTGGTGGTGATGAAATAGAAGACGTGGCTAAAAGAACTTATTTATATTTTAAAAATGGTTTTGCTAACATGTTTTATCGGTTGTATAAAGAGGTATAATGGTATTATTATATAAAAGACACGATACATAGTTGTAACTTAGGTCTTTTTGTTAGCAATTTCATTTAACTCTACCGTATATATGTATTTTTGCTATTTAACTAATTTTTTGTCATTTTTCTTCTTAAGGTTATTTTTGTGATAAAGGCAATTAAGGCTTTTTAGGATATTTCTCTATAAAATAATATTTACCTTGCATTATTACAGATTAAAATTTATATCATTAGAGATCTTTAAAATTTTGGATATTTATTTAAGATAACACTGTAAACTCATTTTTAGGTCTTTTAATTACAACATCTTTCAGTATTATTTATTTTAAATACAAATGCATATTTTCTTTTTATTATTAAAAAATATATTTCATTTTGAAAATTCATATAATAAATAGATAATTATTATCTATATTACTAAAATAGACGTTATTTACGGTTATGTAGCTAGAAATCTTTAAATTTTTAGAAATTGTTAACATTGTAAAATCAAATTTAGTTACTATATCTTTCAATAAATTTTGTTCTAAATGTAAACATATATTTATTTTCTTATTATAGCAAATAAAATACAAATCTTTTCTATATCAAAATTAATTAATTAAATAATTTATTTCGAAATTTCTATTTATTACTAAATCGAGTTTGTTATTATATTAAAAAATAATATTAAAATGTAATTTAATAAAACTAAGAAAGTAATGTTCAATTTCCTCTTTCAATCTTTAAAATAACTTTGAAATTGGTACTAAAAGCAAGGTAAAAGCAGAATGCCCCCATATAAATAATAATTATATTATTGGTTACATAAACCAAATTAGTTTTCGTTCAACAACCATTTTATTATGTCTAACATTTAATTACAAAACTTTACTTAACATTATATTTTTTTAAACATGCAACCATTAAAATTCAAACACGTATTTACTATTAAAAAATTAAACTTTTGTAGGTCAATTTTTCTTCTCCTGCTCTATTGCTTTGTGGTGGTCTGAAGATTAGCAGTGCAGGTTGAACTGTGATCTTTGATGATGGATGTTCATCCTCTTGAATGATTAGTATGATTGTGTTATGCCTTGAACATTATCTCTAATTGATTTTGTGGTGTTTTTTCGCTTCAAGTTATGGTGTTTTCTATTTTTGCTTTTGGATAGATTTTCTGCTTTTCGGTATGAAGATTTTTTGGTTTGGTACCCTCACGGTCAGCAGGATCTATGTTGATCTTGGACAACATGGGTTGAGCTTTGCTATAGTCACAATCCTAATTCTGGTCGTTGGAAGTGCTTCTCTACTGTTTGTATTTGCATCGGAGATTGTCTTACGTTGGATTAGTCGATTTTTAAACATTGGATTGAAGGATTATATTCATGTTTTTGGATTATTTTCGTTTCCTTTTAGTTTGTTGGTAGTTTATTGGTTTCACTACAAGAAAACACACGATTTCTGACTAGGTTTCGCAATTATGTCTACAGTCGCAAAAAGTAGCGACTGAATACTGTCCAAGTTGCGGTTAATAAAATCAGTCGCATATTAGTCGTACCTTTGCGACCTCCACTATCAGTTGAAATATGGTCATCTACTTACAACCCATTTGCGACTGCCTTAGGGTCGGTAAGACGTAGTCGTAAAGTAGTCGCTAATTTTGTGACTGATTTGCAACCTATGCGGCGGGTCATAAATTAATCGCTAATCAGTGTAAAAACTGGTACAAAACACTTTACAAATGTTTTGTGGTTGGTGTACGAAAATTTTACTTGTAGTCATAAACTAGTAGTTAATAATCTTTTAAAAACAATATCTGGAAATTACAATTCCAATTTTTGAGAGTGGATGTAGAGAGCATCGATGAATAAACCTTAAATTTCTCAGCATAGTTCTAGTGGTGGTGGAACAATTCATGACATTTGCAAATAGTCAGTCTCTAGTACAAAGCAATGACGATAAGTTTTTCTGCCATGTACTACTTGCGAGAAAGGTAATTTTTTTGAGTTTAAATTGCTTTCTAATATCAACGTTCTCTTCTATTGTAGAAAACTCACACATAGCATCTACACTAACTGTTGCAGTTCAGGAGAAGTTTGAGGAGACATGTCAGCGCTGCATGAAAGTATTGGTTAGCACTTGTAGAACTTATCGAGTGAGACCAACCTAGATTATCGATACTTGGTGGAAAGAAATGTGTGAGTTTGGGACACTACTAAATCCCAAGAAAATAGTTTGACAACTTCAGCTGCTCGGATGTATGCCTGTAAGGGATTTGTTCCTCACAACCACAACTCCGGTCAGAAGTTTTGGCTACATATCGAACAAGAAATGGTAGTTTCCTTTTCATTGACCAAGTTAAAACTTATTCTGTTTTATTAGCATTTACTTTGTTTACCATTTCAGCTAGAGGAATTGGGAAGACCGATCACTCCTGGTGAAGTCTTCATTAAAACTCATACAAAAAGGATGAGAACTTTGTGAATATGAAAGCACAAAAAGTTGCGGAGGCATATCAGCCAAGCAATCAAAGTTGGCTGAGCTTGAGGTTGACAACGCATACTCTTTATATCGTAGTTCACACGACCCAC
The DNA here is from genome assembly GCA_905132765.1 of Moricandia arvensis. Lineage (NCBI taxonomy): Eukaryota > Viridiplantae > Streptophyta > Magnoliopsida > Brassicales > Brassicaceae > Moricandia > Moricandia arvensis. Next base: position 193,162 of record CAJHQP010000173.1, on the reverse strand, counting down.
ATCTCTCCCTAGATGAGGATAATGCAATATTCCTCCTAGTAAATTGTTTCTTTTAACTTTGGTTTGTTTTAGATATATGATACTACTTTATCTGGTTTCATAGTTTATTTTTTATACATGATATTTGTTTTTTGTTTCTTCTTGTTTTTGGTAAATTATAGATATTGTTTCCTCAGGATTATATTTTCTCTGGTTTTGTATTTTTCTCTAATTTTATAGTTCATTTTATGATAAATGATATTTGTTTCTTCTGGTTGATATACCCGGTTCTTCTCGTTTTTGTAGTCTACTTTCACAAAGAAAAGAGGAAGAAACTATGGAATTGGAAGACACAGAGAGTACCATTGTCAAAGTACAATGCATCCATCATCTTCTTCAATCATGGACCCTCAAAAACAGCTTGACAATGCTCACCAAAAAATCGAGGAGCATGCTACTTACAAAAACTCTCGTTAGTAGAGAAGTTTTTGACTGCAACAGATCCAAGGTTCCTTGAGTTTATTCCAGCTAACCAATCTGATGATTAAGATCTTTTTTTCTTCCCTTGTTTTACTTAAAAACTTATGTTTTGGTGTTAAAAAATTATGTATTTTATTTAAAAAAAATTTCAGCTTGTTAAACTCCTAAATAATAGGAGTTCTTTTGTATCAAAAAATTCAGTTTGTTAAACATCTTCTGTTTCTTATTGACAAGCGTTTAAGCCGTACAAAATACGAAATCCAGCAAAAGAAAATCGAAAATAAAAATTTATGAAACTAACCTCATTGTGTAGTCGCTTATAAGTCGATAATAAGTATTAAATTAGTCTTAAATTAGTCGTTCTAGTGCACAAATTACACATTTGGATCAGTAACATACTACTTAGGTAGACACTAATTATTATCTAAACAATATCGTTAAAGACTAATGCCCGACTAATATTGAACGATTGATTCCCAACTCCCAATTTACGACTACAATTTAATGACTGATTTACGCCTGATATCTTATGACTGATTTCCGACGCCATACTGTGACCTTTTAACGACTAAAATAGAGTAGCAGTTTAGTCGTAATAGCAATCACAAAGTAATCGCAACATTTTACAACTGTATTCTGGCTATGTATTGTACTCGCAGAACAATCAAGAATCAATCGTTAATTAACGACTGATTGTTTTGTGACTCTTTGATTTGCGACCATCATTTTCAGTAGAAAAACAGCCGAAAACCGTAGTTATACTACTAATTACCTACTAACTATGCAGTCAGAAAAATACATGTTTTCTTGTAGTGTTTCTGAAATGTTTAACTTGTTGGATTTGTGTAATGACCCGAAACCTCAAACACAAAAAGTCTTAAAAGAGCCCGCAAAGACTGAGGCCCTTTATGGTAAAAACCTATGGTTCCTAGGTTCTCTTATAAATAAGCATTCCTTCTTTTTTTCTCATCGCAAACTGAAACCGAAGCTCTGTAGAGGAATCTCAAAGATATAGAGACCTAGCTTTCAGCTCCCTTCCTCTCTCTCTCTCCCTCTCTCTCTCTATCTCTCTCTCTCTCTCTCTCTCTCTCTCTCTCTCTCTCTCTCTCTCTCTCTCTCTCCCTCCCTCTCTCTCCCAACTTCTCGCTCTTGCTCACCGGCGGCCGTAAGTGGTGGTGGTGTAACGGTTGTTGTCCATTGTTGCTAGACCCTGATTTGTTGCTCTCATGTTTCAAATCTAACTCACGATCTATTATAAGGTGAGGTGTTTTTAACCCAATTTACTTCCATGTTCTTTAAATTTTTTGATGTTGGAACTAGAATTAGCTAAACCTTGATTGATGTTATGTTGATAGATCATAACGGATGTTAAGTTGTCAGATTAATGAATCATACTGCACAAGAACCCTCACACTATTTTAAGGACTCAATGGACTGCCTTGTGTTGATGTGAATGATTACTTGAATGACTGCTTGTGTGATTGGTTGCGTTGGGGCTTGTGATAATTTTTTATCAAATCTAAGTTGCTAGAAAGAAGTACACACCTAAGTTATTAGATGAATTCTACCACTGGAATAACTACAAATGGTATCAAATGAGTATGAATGATTTAATGAAAGGCAAATGCTATGAATGAATAATGAATGTGAAGTGTATTGTATGTTACACCGATAATGGGTGGTGTCTAATAATTAGATATCCACGGGAAGGTAGCCTAACATGAGGTACCTGCATGGAGTTAATAATGAGGTACCCACGGGAGATTAGCCTAACATGAGGTACCTGCGGGAAGTTAATGATGAGATAACAGTTAATTATAAATGAAACTGAATGATGTTAAGACACTGAGTATGAGTGGCTTTAGAAAGAGACGAGAAGATGATGATGAGTAACCGCAGGACTGTATCCTAATATGAGGTACCCGAATGAAGTTAATGTTAAGGGTTCCATAAGACCAAGTCATGCCGACTCATGGCATATGGGATCATCAAGACCGTAGGGGCAGACAATGCCAAAATGGGCCAAAGGGCTGTAAGCGGTGGTCACTTAGGAAGCCTCAAGAAAGTGAATAAAGTAAGATCTCGCAGGATATGCCAACACAGGGGGGGGGGGACATCCATGAGCGAGCCATATGTCCGTATGTCTTGGTTTCTTGGAGTTGAGTTGAGTCGAGTCAAGTCTATGTGTAGCAATGACTGAGTTCTTTGAAATTTGGTGCATCATTCTAGTTGAAATGAACAATGTTTGATATCGTATTGCATTTGATTGATTGATAGTGGCTAGGCAGTTCTCTTTCCTGCATTGAGTAGTATAGTGTACCATGTGGGGAGACTTCTCTGGAACCACTTCACTGAGTAACCCATTTACTCATGCCATCCCTTTCTATTTACCTGTGTCGCAGGACTATACGTAGAAGTATATGGATATGGGTGGGTTAATATTTTAAAGAAGGTTATCCGTCCAATGACTCCTAGGACCAGTAACGTGACACGCCGGTAGGTCTAAAATGAGTTGACGCGTGTCCACAACACCCGTTCTGAGCCTTGGTCAGATGATGAGGGAGCATGGCGTTCCAAATGGTATCAAAGCAAGATTAATATCCCCTAGTCCTATCATAATGGGTCAGCATTTCTGTCATTTTCGAAAAACTTGTTTCAGTTTGTGAAAAGTTTTTGCGAAAGTTTATGAGAAGCTAAAAACATTGTGAATTTTTTTTTCAAAACCACAAAGAATATCCATAGCTCTGACCGGATAATTATTTGCAGTATGTCTTCACCAGTTCACCTTGAGTGGAGGATGCTGCGGTATCCACTACGGACCGAAAGGTACCCTTGCATATGCCCGAAGGTCCTACCGTGATGAGGACGGTAACCTGGTGCAACCCACGTACCCGGAACCGGAAGAAAAGTCCAGGGAGTCGCCATTGGCATATCCACGTGAGTTGACCGTGAGGTGTAAGGTGTTGATGCTCCATTTCCAAAGAAGGGCCGACCAAAGGCGCATGGAGCAAGGCAGTGCAACGTTCCAGCTCTCGCCGAGGCCAATGTGGCAGCACCGATGATGGGAAATGATCGCCCAAGGAAGCTGTGGCTGAGAACCAAGGTGGGACGGGAGCAGCCATCATCACTGAGGGGCCTTCAAGGAAGTGTGGTCGTTCACAAAAGACATGCATTGCGGATTAGGGTTCTATGAGATTGATTACTGGACAGTGGCAGTGTGAAGCTGTTCATCAGATGAAGCAAGGATCGAGTCAATTCGATGTGTACCAATGACTCAGTTCTTGCAATGTTTGGTGTAGCATTCTAGCGGAAATGGAAAATGTTTGATATCATATTGCATTTGATTGATTGATAGTGGCTAGACATTCCTCTTTCCCGCATTGAGTAATATAGAGTGTCATGAGGGGAGATTGGTCTAGAACCGCTTCACTGAGTAACCCATTTACTCATGCCCTCCCTTTCTATTTTCCTGTGTTGCATGACTGTAAGTAGAAGTATATGGATATGGGTGGGTTAGTATTTCACAGAAGGTTATCCGTCCGATGACTCTTGGCACAAGTAACGGGACACACGTTACATTTTGTCTTCCCTATTTTGTCGTAACACAAAAACATAGTTTGTCTCTATTTCATCGCAACATTACGACAAAACCTAGTTTCCTATGTAAAGCTTAACCCAACCATTCCATTTTCGTTGCTCATTTATCTTCGACTCCTCTCTCTCTACAGAGGATAAGGTCATCATTTTTTTTGTTTTTTTTTTTAAGTTTATTTTATGGGAATTAGTTAGGAATGGAATTAGTTTAGGAATGTTATTAGATTAGAAATGAACTTAGTTTAGGAATTGAATATGTTAAAATATGAAATTTTATTTTATTGATTACAACATATTTCATATCACTAATTATTAAAATAATAACTTTAAAAACAAATGGTTGGGAAGAAGAAGACCACAATTCACTATTCTAATACTTTTCTTGCCGGCGGAGACCCATCAGCATCTAATTCCGGTACTGCATAAGCACCGGTGGTTGTTTCCGGTGGAGAACCATCAGCATCTAGTTCCGGTACTGCATCGGCACCGGGGGTTGTCCCTGAGAGTCAGTCTCAGGGAGTATTACCGCAGAAGCGTGGTCCTTCTCCACCACGGCATATGCATCCTCCTCATCCGGCTCCGGAGGCAGCTCCACCACCTGCTGCTGCCGGAGTTATACATCCTGACTTGATTGGGCCACACGATGCTCCGTATGCTCAGTACACCGTCTAAGATTTTTTTCGACACACAGAACAAGAAGGTTTAGGCATCATCGACCTTGATCGACCCCCAACCATCTATTGGTAGTTTATCATTATATTTCATTACTTTAAAATATTTACTTTTTTATAACGATATATAATTTTTAATAAATTGTGCATGTTCCTCACCGACAATGTTCTAGACCGGAGCATTTAATACACCATTAAAGGGTACTTCGGTGAAGTGTATCCAAACTGGTCTCTTACATCAGACTATATTCGGACCATTTGGTTCAAGTGTTTTGAGGTAATTTTAATAGTTTTATCTAATCTCTTTTAAATTCTTATAAATATTTGTGTGTGTTAAATTTGTTTTCCAGAAAAGTGGCAATGGTCTATTGGGGTTAACTAGCAGGTGAATAAGGCGTTCAACACTAAGGCGTTGCTATGCCTAAAAACACTGTTGCCAAGTGGAAGGAGAAGTGGCTGGACAGAGCAGATAATGCAAAGCCCATCTACACCGCCGATATCGTATGGGATGGCCTGACGCCGTATTGGTGTACTCGATGCTCGATTAGAGTGTCGCTTGTGATCAGCTGCTCGGATGGCGCAAGATCCCGAGGTAAAATTATTGATGGTCCACACTTTTAGATAGACGCCACATTCTGGGAAGGCACTACAAATTGTAAGTGCAAAATTTTTATAACTCATTTAATTTTTATTAATTAATGAATATCTAATTTTATAGGATTATAATCTATTTTTTTTTTGCCGCTCGGGAAGGAGAAGTACTGTCTCTTTCTCGACTTTTGAAGGAGACACACCAGACCCAAGATGGCAAGTTTGTGGATTATAGATCGGAAAAGATTCACAACGATGTGGAGGCTCAGATCAAAAATGTTAAGACCCAGATGAAGCAACAAACTTCGGATGGCACACCCGTCCTGTTGTCCACGAAAGAAAAGGACAGATTTTTAAAGAGGTAAAAATTCAAGTGTAGGTTTTTCCGAAGAAAAGGAGACGGCTGGTCGGTTTGGTTCAGTTAACTATCTCTCGAGGGTGCTATCAGCCTACGCTACTGCGAGGTGAGAAAATTCTAAGCTCTGTGTAGATTTGACGGTGGGCAAAAAGATCATTGCAGAGCTCCAGAAGGAAGAACATGACACTAGGGTTCAGTTTAGGGCCACAGAGGGGATGTTTGATGTCATTGCAGAAGGGAACCCGGCGACTTCGGGGGCATGGCAGAGTGTATGTTAAACAGTTCACCGAGAACCCAACGCAGAGGAGCATGCAAAAATGGAGCGACAGGCCAATGACTAGAGTTCCAAGTTGTTTGACGAACTTCACCATAATATTCTGGATATTAAAATATTTCATATATTAGTTTTTTATTTAATTTTTTTTAAAATTTCAGGTTTGTAATATTCTGGATATTAAAATATTCCATATATTAGTTTTTTATTTAATTTTTTTAAAATTTCACAATTTTCCATTTTTTCAGATTCAAAAATCGATGTTAATTGTTCGTAAATTTTGAGTCTTCTTAACATATTCTTAAAGACAAATGTTTATGGCTACTTAACGTCTAAACCGTATGACGAAATCTTTAGACGTAACGTTTACATCTCTTTTATGACAAATTGTGTTAAGACAAAAGAACAACAATTCTTTTTTTTTTGTCGTAAATGTTACAACGAACTTACGACGAAATGTCCATTAAAACTCACGTTTAACAACGATTCACGTTTTGTTATTTGTTCGTCGTAATAGGTGATTAATGACGAACTAACGAACAAATATGTCGTCATTAAGCATTTGTTTTTTGTAGTGTCTTGTATTTCTTGTGCCACCGGCTTGTGGCCGAAATCTAGAGTGTGGTCTTCTTTTATGTTTTGTGTAGAGTTTTTAGCTTTCACAAGAATTGGATGAATAGAAAAAGGATGATAAAAATGTTTTGTTTGAATTTCTCCAAAAACAAAGAGAGTTTAAAACAGAAAATACGGTGGTTCATAAAAAATATTAATAAGGAAATAAAAATTTAACAAAATAAAAAGTAGGAAACCATTCAAGTCTTGGATATATCGGAGACTGATACAAATTATTTAGTAACCTTTAATGCAATTAGGTAGACTCGAATTATTGAATAAAATTTTGAGAATTTTTATTTGTATTGAAAACTGGAAAGCTTAATATATTTCGAACTTAAATATACGAACGAGGGAAACTTTACAAGTAGATCATATATGTGTCTATATTTTGCTAACAACTAAAATTTGGTAGACTGCCTACTTTCTAATATATAAGTTAGTCAGTTGGGCAGCATTTTACTTAAGCTTAGGTTAGGTAGCCCAAAATATCAAGTTGGATAACTGTGAACACCATTATGAAAGAATAGTGATGTTATGTTCTTGAAGGTGGGCAAGAGGTATCAAATTCAATATAATTGCCCAAAATAATAGAACAATTAATAAAACCCATAACGTACACATATATTACAGTGCATTAACTTGTCGTTATTACAAGAAAAATAACGAACGGATTGTGATTGCTATATACTATATAGTATACGTTTAATTAGTGTTTTAGTTAGTCCAATTTTAATCATGTTTTAGGACAAGATAAATTCAAGATTAAACCCAATTTTAGCATACCTTATTGCTTTCAAAATTCATAATATCTATACTAATAAAGTACTAACCTCTATTCTTCTGATCAGTATTGGATGAACATGGTTGTCAGGAGATTTAGTACCAGTTTAGTTGTGGTTAATTAAATTTACTAACATGATTGCTGTGATGTTTGAATAGGCTATGTTATGCTTTTATTTTGGCGGTATAGATTTTTTAATATGTTTTAATATATTTAGTTTCAATTATGCTCTTATATGTCTTTTTGTTGAAATTTTTTATATTGCACTAGGGTCGGCCCGCCCTACGGACGGGATATACTTTACTTGTGACCTAAATTATTATTTTTTGTATGATTTTGTGGTTTGGATTTTCAAAAGATATATATGATAATGATTTTTGTCTTTTAAAAAGTTCTAGGTAAGAACGGATTATATGTGGTAAAATATATTTTGCTTGTTTACAATAGTTGTTTTTATATTAAAGAGTTATAGCATTGATATGTTGTGAGGCTTTGAAAAGGTCTTCATGTTGTTTCCTTTTAAAAAACTTTGATCCCATTTTCAATATCAAAATGGTTTTTTTCTAATATTAATTCTTTTATAGAGTAAGTAAAGATTTTTTATTTAGTCTCATACACTGACTTTTAGAATCACTCTAATTTAAAGATATATATTAATTCCCTGAATTTAAATATAAATATAATATATATATATATATATGTATATATGTATATATACACATATATATATTATTATTAGAGCTGACTATTAAAATATAATTAATATGCCAAATTAGAATTATTTTTATTTGTTTATTGTGTTGTCCAACAAATTTGAAATGATAAAAACTCACTATCTGTCATTTTTTCCAATATTGAAAATTAGAAGAGGGAAGTAATTTGAAATTAAATTTAATTTAACTTTTCTTATGCTTTAAATACTTTTGTCTTATCTATTTACGTTTTTATATATATAATTGTTAAAATTTACAACTCATTAAAAATTTTGTTATGTTTTTAGAATCAAAGTTCCTATTTCTCTGGCATTCATCTTCAAAGACAATATAAAATGTAAAAACCAGCCTTTCCTGACAAAGTAGAATTCGTCTCGTTACATTTTCTATCAAATGATAATAGATATTTTTGGTAACTAAATTTACGGCCCTATAATTTTGGTTTGATAGAGTACCAAAGTTATCTTATTAGGCTGGCCAAAGAAACCAAAATTCAGAAGCTAAATTGTTGTGTAGAAAAAGGTTAAAAAATTGTTTTCATCAAATTGCAAATGAATTAAGGAAAATGAAATTGCTAAACATGGTTTTTAAATGAAACCGATTGATTAAATGGGTTATTTTTGATTAAACCAAACTATTTTATAATAAAGAAGGAATTGAGTGAAAAATACCAAAACGACAAATATAATGTGAGGGCAGCTTTACGTCTACAAACCGAGCCTCCTAATAGACCAATAATCACTTAGGTTTCAACCCAAATAACTTTGTTCAAAACCAACAAATTCTCTACTCGTATAGAAACAAACTGAAATATCGAGTTTTGTTTATAGGGACACGTGTCACCTCGACAAAATCAGACTTTCTGACCTGTCATCCTACGTGGAGCAGGCAGGAGAGAGAAAACATGATTTTATAATAATAGATTTACTATTAGGATTGTAAAAATATGTATTTTAATTTTCATATCAATATTAAGATATACAGAGAGTGAATGCTTGGCATGGTTTAATGTCATTGAGATAGGAAATTTAGACTCACAAAATCACAGGAGAGAGAAGACCACATACCTTAAGTTTGGAGGACATATGTTTGGTGGATGGTTCTTGGACCGCCTATGATGAGTATAGTTGTTGTGGGTGGGTGTGAAAAAACTATAGTGGGAAGACTGAGCTTATGTGGACGCGAAATCTAAGAAGGCGAGAATCGGCGCTTCATTCTGAGTTAGAAACCCTTAGATGGGCAATGACGAGTATGTTGTAATATTCGCTTTGCCAGCAATTCGGTATGGATTGAAAATACGTTATTGCTATGATAAGGGAATTAGAGGCATGATTAAATTTTGCAACAAAATTAGAGACTATTAAGACGTTGATGATCTGCTTCTGGAGGTTCGAGATATGCCACATCTCAAGGGCTCACAATGGAATCTCAGATACTCTGGCCAAGACTGCACGTTTATTTCATAGAAACCTTTACTTTATTGGTTATTTTATTCTGCTCTGTCTTCCCAGACCACCTCAAATTTAAATAATAGAATAGCCGTTTGTTGAAAAAAAAGAATTCATCCAGCACGTCATATATTTATTTTTCATATTTAATGGAATACCATACGTTTATCTCTTTTGTTTTTATCAAACAAAACTTTTCATTCTTCTATTTACAAATCATATATTTATCTTACCATTAAAGGTAATTATAGAATATGCGTGTTCTACTTTGCTTTTAATGTTTGTTTGTTCTACTTTGACTTTGTTAATAAGTAGAATAAAACTTCTTAAACGTGTGTTCAATTGAGTTTAACACATAAAAATGAGCTGAGGGGTGGGGGTAGGGTGGGGTAGAGTTTAGGAATGTAAATTTTAGAATTTTAATTAATTTTAAAAAGATTTACCTCTTAAAAAAGTAGTTTTTATGAAAATGTCTCTTTAATGAAGGTAAAAATGAAAAGTGATGCAAGAAAAGTGGTAATTTTGAAAATTTCTCACGAAAAATTGTCAAAAATATCACTTTCCTTATATTTTATTTTTACCTTAATCACTTTTACCCTTATTTTTTTAAAAAGAGAAAAACACACTTATAACGCTTGGGTTAATTAATCTAAGACTTAAGATTTAGAGTTGAGGGGTGGAGGTAGGGTGGGGTAGGATTTAAGAATGTAAAATTTAGAATTTTAATTAATTTTAAAAAAATTGCCTCTTAAAAAAGTGGTATTTATGATAATGTCTCTTTAATGAAGGTAAAAGTGAAAAGTTGTACAAGGAAAGTGATATTTTTGAAACTAAATTTTACATTATTTTTAAAAAATTTGCCTCTTAAAAAATGGTATTTATGATAATGTCTCTTTAATGAAGGTAAACGTGAAAAGTTGTACAAGGAAAGTGATATTTTTGAAAATTCTCTTTTATATGTTTGTTTTTAATTTATTGGTATTTTATATATTTTATTTAAACTGTTGCTTTTAGGTTAGAGCTAATTTATCATATGTATTGTTTTTTAAGTTAGGTATCCAGATGAAAACCTAATATAAATAGTTACTATTTAGAAATATACAACTTTATTTGAATCTTGCGCATGCTAATATTTGAACACCAAATAAAACATGTTATCTTCATAACACATTAGAATTTTCAAATAAATGAATTTTCTGAATATGATTTTACATTGCCTTTATAAAATATAACTTGGTTATTATATACTATCGATTCAGTATATATCATTAATCAGAAATAGTTTTGATATTTATAATTTATTTCATTTTATTTCATATAAATTACCTTTAGATATATATAATGTTAATATTATTTTCTTATAAATTTGAATAAAATAATAAGAATTTTGTTTTTAATTTTACTACAAGTTTCATATCCTTTTTAAAACCTGCCTTTAAAGGATAACCATTTTCATTAAGGGAAAATTTCAATTTCACTACAAGTTTGATATAAATTTTCCATTTTACTATAAATTTGATACCACTTTTCAAATTAATCTTTTTCAAAATTTACCCTTAAATTTACTATTTTCATAAAAACTAGGGAATTTTCAAAAATACCACTTTTCTTGTACCACTTTTCACTTTTACCTTCATTAAAGAGAAAATTGTCAAAAATACCACTTTTCTTGTACCACTTTTCAAAAATACCTTAATCACTTTTACCCTTCTTTTTTTAAGAGGAAAAATACACCTATAACTCTTGAGTTAATTTATTTAAGACTTGGGGTTTAGAGTTAAGGGGTAGTGTAGGGTGAAGGTAGGGTTTAGAATGTAAAATTTAGAATTCTAATTAATTTTACAAAAAATTACCTTTAAAAAAGGTGGTATTTTTGAAAATATCTCTTTAATGAAGGTACAAATGAAAAATGGTACAACAAAAGTGGTAAATTTGAAATTTCCCCTCATTAAAGAGACATTTTCATAAATACCATTTTTAAGAGGCAATTTTAAAAAAAATTAATTAAAATCCTAAATTTTACATTCCTAAACCCTACCCACCCTACCCCCTCCCCTCAACTCTAAACCCTAAGTCTTAGATTAATTAACCCAAGGGTTATAAGTGTGTTTTTCTCTCTTAAAAAATAACGGTAAAAGTGATTAAGATAAAAATGAAAAGTTGTACAAGAAAAACGGTATTTTTGACAATTTCCCTAAATGATAGCATCAAATTTGTCTATTTTAAATATAAAATTCTAATCTTAATCTAGATATTCTTTTTTTGCTGACTTTTTTATTTTAACACCAAAAAGAAAAATTACAGGTTACTGAGGTTTATGCTTTCAAAAATAAACACAATTAACAGAAAGGAAACAGAGAAACTGGAGCATAAGGATGAATGGTTCATACAAGCCACCGTTGCATCATATCACTATAGAAAGATGGTCTTCGGTATCGCAAAGTGGAAATTCTGCTCTTAATAGTTTTGTCAATAAATCGAACGGTAACATCCCGATTTCTTGTAGACAATGAAATGCTTAATAGAATTAATTTGGCTACCTATGTCACCAAAATGCGCTTACCTTTTCGAGCACACATCCGTTTATAACTCCAGAGCTAAGCGTGCTTGCGCTGGAGTCGAGGAAGGATAGGTGACCTATCGGGAAGTAATTCACGATATCGTGCGAGTGATGCAAATGCACAGGGAAATATCATGTAGTGTTTACAAGTTCAGTAAACATGGCTTTCGAACCCTGGAAAAATCAACGCACCGCCTGTCGCACGGAATGACGTCCACGGGCCGAGAGAGTGTGCATGGGAGGCCCATTTACCGTGGGAGGTTGGGGCGTCACAAGTGGTATTAGAGCTAGTTAGCCATCTTGATTATGACCCGGGAGGCATCTTGAGACCTGTCGTGGTGCGCAACGGGGGCATTGCGCTCTGTAAGTGGGGGTGAAGTGAACATTCTGATTTCTTGTAGACGATGAAGTGCTTAATAGAATTGATTTGACTATCTTTGTTACCAAAATGAGCTTACCTCTTCGAGACACATCCATTAAGAACTCCAGAGTTATGGATGCTTGAGCTGGAGTAGTGGAAAGATGGGTGACATTCAGAGAATTGATTCTCGATATTGTGCGAGTGATGCCAAAGCACGGAAAATGTAATGTGGTGTTTGCATGGTCAGTAAACATGAATTTTGAGCCTTGCGAAAAATTCTAAGGCTTTACAAAATTAACGCACCGCCCGTCATACGAAATGGAGCCCACGGGTCGAGAGAGCGAGCGTGGGATGCCCATTAGCTGTGAGGGGTTAGAGCGTTACATGAACAATGTGAGCTGCATTCAGGGGAGGACTATGGTGTCGTCTACTGTTTCTCACCCATCACATGCTGTAGATTGTGGCTTGAAGAGCAGGTTTAAGAGGCAAGTATCGATCTTCATTCTACGAGTAGAGAGAAGTAACACGATGGTGATAGACCAGTCAGGGGTCACTTGAGATCCTAGGAAAAACCCGATAAAATCAATACATGAAGTGAACAAGTAGGGGCATACAAAGAAAAGTGTGTCCCTGGTATCGTCCGACTTCCCCATACAGCAGACTCGGTTGGATACATCTCCATGCTCTGCTCCTAACTCCGGTGGACAACCTATCTTAAAAGCAAGCCGTGTTATAAAAGAGAAGAGAGGAATTCCTATGGAAACCATACTACCTTGCTTCAAGTGACAATTAAGTGATAGGTCCTAGTTTGTTTACGTGTTTCCTTGCTGTAAAAAGCCGGCTTGCAATCTTCTTCTACATGACGCCGTAGCCAACGATCAGCATCCGCATTATCCATCGGGGCTGCCATAAAGTTGACAGCTATCATCACACATAGGTGATAGCCATGACATCACGAATGTTCTATTGTCCAGCAGATGTCGCGTCTGAGCCCGTTGTATTGTGGGGTATGCCAAAAACTCGTGTTCCTGAATAACTTGTTTTGTTTATCAATCTTCCGACACTCACCCAGTTATTAAATCAGATCAAGGTGTTTTTTCCCATTGCCAATCTCTGAATGAAGGAAAAAAGCTGCTTGGTCCCTACGTTTCAGCAGCTTACGCCAAATCTAAGAACCTGCATACTTATCACTAACGTCCCAAAAGCTGTGAGAAAGCAGCATGTAAGCTTCCGCCCATGCTACCCAGACCACGGGATGTATCCATGACACGTTGAATACCCAAGCCACCCTCAGTGTTTACACACATATGTAATGCCCCAACCGCCCAAGGCTAATGGGCCTCCTCGCCTGCTCTCTTGACCCATGGGCCCCATTCCATGCGATGGGCGTTGCGATAATCTTCCGGAGGCTCATTAGTCTTGTTGACTGACCCTGCAATCACAACATGGCCTTTCCCCGTGCTTTGGCCTCACTCGCACCTTATCGCACCCATCCTTCCACTTACCTAACTCAATCATTCTTAACTCTGGATTTTTAAACGGATGCATGATGGAATCGGTAAGCGCACTTTGGTGACATAGGTAGCCAAATCAATTCTAGTAAGCCTTGTCCACATATACCAGATATCAGATGTTACAATTCACCCCCAACTCACAGAGCCCAACAACCATGTTGCGCACCATGGCAAGCCTTAAGACGCCTCTTAGGTCAGAATCGAAATGGCCAATCAGCTTTGAAACAACTTGTAACACCCCGACCACCGATGACTAAGGGGCCTCCCACGCCCGTCTCTCGGCCTGTGGCTCTATTCCGTGCGACATGCAGTGCGTTAATTTTTTGAAAGCTCATTTGTCTTATTTACTGACCGTGCAATCCCCCATGACCTCTCCTCGTGCTTTGGCCCCACTCTCATAGTATCACAAATCACTTTCGGATAGGTCATCCATCCTTCCACTACTCCAGCTCAAGCACATTTAACTCTAGTGTTCTAAATGGATGTGTGACAGAAAAGGTAAGTGCACTTTGGTAACATAGGTAGCCAAATCAATTCTCTTAAACCTTTTCCACATATACCTGAAATCGGACCTTTTTTGTGTGTGCTTATTCGGCGAACATGACCAGAGAAAGGCACCACTTAGGGAGCTGAAACATTGAACACCACAAATTTGTTATGCTACCAATGACTGTTTTATAAGTTGCAGAAGACCCGCATGTGAAAGAGAACGACTGGACGAAGAGAGTAAACTTGGGTGGATCTGGTCTATCAGAGGCTCATATTCTGTTCTAGTCTTTGACTTCGTGGTAAGAGGGAGCCGTAGACATCGCACTGGAAGGAAATCAGTAGGTATGCCTAGGCGTTGAACCTCATCCTTAAAATCTTGGCTAATACGGTCAGCCATGAAGATAGAAGATTTGGCTGGGTTTATCAGCATACCAGAGACACTCGCGAACTTGCACATAAAATCAAAGATGCATTTTAGTGAAGAAGCTGCACCATCAGTGAAAGCCATTAAGATCATCTGCAAATCTTAAGTGTGTAAATTTTACCTCACTTCAAGAAGGGTGGAACCCGATACTTCCAGATTGAGCTGCTTTATTGAACATTTTTGACAACACATTGATTGCATTAACGAATAGGTATGAAGATAGTCCACATTCACTCCCGAAGGATCCTTCCAATTCACCCTTTACCGAGACAGAGAAGGCAGCCGTGGAGAGACAAGCGTAGATCCACTGGACAAACATATATCCGGTATGCCCATATCATGAGAGCATCAGTGATGAAAGACCAACTTACTGAACCGAAGGCCTTTGATATGTCTAGCTTGAGTATGCTTCTGGGATTGATCGATTGCTTATGATAGTCTTTCAGAAGTTCAGTGGCTAATACGAAATTCTTAAAGAGTAACCGACCTTTCATATAAGAACATTGGTTTGGCTCGTTCAGTTCTGACAATAACACTTTGAGCCTGTTTGCTAGGATTTTTGAGATCACTTTGCACAAGATGTTGCAGCGACTAATGGGATGATAATATTTTATCTATTGATATGCGCTCAAATTACCATAGAGCTACTGATTACTCTCTCAAATATAAGGTTCAGCTATAGTACTTAGGTATCGAATCCACAGAGAGCGAGGGCACACAATAGATTTTTGATAATCAACTTAGTTTTGCTAGGTAATTACTTAGACTTTAAGAAATAGTAAATCAAGAATCAGTTGGTTTGTAAACAATTAAGGAAAATAGCTAGATATAGGATTTTCAGGTAGTGAATTATAAAGGATAGAAGTCAAGGGATTTTCAATCATAGAACACGAATTTAATAAGTAAAGATATAATTTATATCTATCACATGGCTAAGCTCAGAGTCTACAACTTCCGTGTGCAAATTCATAATGACTGTCAGTCGATGGTATGCAAACATCATTGATCAATGGCTTTCTTAGTCAAGCATCAAAGACCAAATTCGAATTGGTTCACTTAGAATTACTAGACCAGTCTCACGATTGTCCCTAGTAACTTAAGCTCAACAGGATTTGTTCAGGTAACGATCCTACTCTTGCAGTTTCAATTATCCAAATATCATGGTTATAATTAGCTACTGTAGAACACAAGCAATAAACACAATATATTGATAGATCTAACAATCACCCTAGCAATTCTGTTGTTTGGCTAATCTATCAAAACCATTAGTAAACTCTAAATTTAATAAGAGATCTACTCAGACATAGCTAAGCAGAACATAATCATAAACATAAAATAATGCATAAAACAATAATAGGGATAGAAACTGGGATTCCAATACAAAGCTTGAAAGAAGTCTTAATCTTCTCCCATAAAACAACTATGTTTGCTATGAAAAATCACTATGTAAACGAGGTATCTTTGCATAAAACACCAGCAAAGACAATATAAACTAGGTAAAACACGTCCAGGACAATCTTGTAATTTCCATGACTTGGGCTTCAAGTTGGGTACTTTCTGAATTGGACTTCTATATGTTGACTGTCGATCAACAGAAAGGGTGCGTCATCGATATACGCAACTATCTATCTCGACTCGTACTTTTCTGAATTTGACGAGCTACATGGTTCCTCTCTCTCTTTGAGCTCTAGAAAGCCTCATAATCTCTATAATGCTCCAAAATATACGTGGATCTGAAAATTCTCGAAAAGACATCCTATACACACATAAAAACTCAAAATAAGGTTTATAACATGGTCTAAAAATGGTAAATATTAGGAGTATCAACTCCCCAAGACTTAACATTTTTCTTGTCCTCAAGCTAAAAAAGGGTAAACCTGTGGAAGAGGTTTGAAAACACAATGACTTAGAAAATGTCTAGCTCATCATTATCACCTTTACTATGTTACAACCACATCAAACAAGTGTCAATCTTAGAAAAACTTTATATACCTTATCGTAGTATAGCAACCAAGTCCATTATACCAACAACTTAAGAAATACTAGCTTGACTCACCCCTCTACTAACCTAATTTCTTGCATAAAATAAAAGTGCAGGATTTACCTTAAGTGTATCAATCAGAGAACACATGGACTCTTACACCTCCAAGTATCCGAACACACATGCAGTCTTCTCTAATCCCTTTCTTATCTCTTTCTCTCTTCTCTGAATCTCTTTATATATTGTTTTATAAGTCCAATGAATCAATGATGCTAATACAATCCATCTTGTTCATCTTTTTTTTTTCTTGACAAAGTGTAGGCAAATAATGGGTTCACATGTAATTTACCTATCCCTCGCTTCCACAATTTGTGATCATTCATTTCTGAATTAGAATAATGGGGTCACATGTGATTTACTTACCCTTCTGCATCTTTCTTGAAATCATCTCAATCTTTTATTTTTATAGATGCTGAAGACAAAGAGAAAAAGGGAATCAAAAGCACACATACTTTATCTTCTAGACTTGCATGAGGAATCCAATCCAATGTAAGCCAAACCCCAAAGCAAGAAAATAAGTAAGTATTAGGCTAGAGGTTTACTTCGGTTCCTTCATAATTTCTAAGCAAGTGTGATATAGTGGCATGATGACCCACTTTTGTATCTCTATTACTCTCTGCAATCAACAAATCTAGAATGGTGCTATAGAATGGTTAGATAATAATTAAATATTTAGACTGATCATAGTCCCTTTCGTGACTCAATAAAACTCAATAAAATACATAAAAATAAAACTCAAAATAGAAAGCAATATCAGTAAACCTCCCCCAGACTAAATAACAATGTCCCCAGTGTTCTCCCGTCTTGGTTTGGTGAGAAAAATTAAATCATAAGTAAATGTGTTAAGGACAGTCGAAAATACCACTCTATTACAAGTGTCGATCGATGGTTATGTCATGTCGTCAACCGATATGGATAAGTGTCGACCGATGGTAGTGCTCCTTCGTCGACTGATGGCAGTTCTCGCTCTTCGTATTTTTTTTCCAGTGCATATAAAGAAAAACGAAGATTAGTAAAATCATGAAAATAAAATGAATTGAAAACGTACCTAATAGTGGGTTGCCTCACACTCAGTGTTTCGTTATAGTCTTTAGCTTGACGTTTAGCACTGTTTGGACTAAGATGGGTGTAGGGTATCACTTGTTGGAAAACAAGTGTCCACATCTTCTTTGCTCATCTGGATCCAGGTACCAACGAAGCTTCTAATGGCTTCTTCACCTCTGGTTTTTTGGTTGTCCATGTTCTCCTTTGGGATCTCAATTTGACACATCCTCTCCTGAAATATTTCAATGGGTTTGTGTAACCAGCCAATCCTGCTATATGTAGGTATGGATATGTCATCCAATCTCCTGGAGATATCTTCCATCATCATGTCTTGAGGTGCATAAACTCCATCAAGTTTGTCTTCTAGCAGCTTCTCAGTTACCAGCCTCTATCTAAATGGTCCGCGTGAAGCGTCGATCGATGGTCGAGCAAGTCCGTTGATCGATGGTGCTTTGTCTGCTCCATTTGCGTGCTGTCTCTTAATCATCTGATGAGTAGAGTCCATCTTTTAGTTCATCTCTTCCATGCACATAGTTAACCAGGACTACTATTGTTGAATGGGTAATAGATATTATCAATCCTCTTGTAATAGTCATCCATCAACATCTCTTGTGCTATGTAGATTCCTTTTACCCTGTATGTTTCCGTCTCTGGCATGGTCCTATCAAAGTTCTCTGGTGGTAAACGCAGATGAATGTAACCAACCATTGCTGCCCTTTGGAGAGTTTTTCTTATATCTTCTTTGGGTTGATGATTATGCCACCCATGTCTCGTGCATTGCCATATTTGAGTGATATAAGCAAGGAAATACAAACTTTCAAAGGTTGCTTCTCTTCTTCAACTTAACCCTCTGATTTATCTTCTCCCTCAGATGATTAAATATTCTTTCAATGTCCTCATCAGTCTCCTTGGTTTCTCTGAAGATCATCCACAATCTGTGAGTGTAATAAGCTTCCACGAATGGGGTTTCTAAAGGGATTCAAAGGATTCTCTTGGTAAAGCTATCCATCTCTTTCTCATTAGCTTTCCTTCTAAAATGCTTAGAGACCTTCTTCTTTCTTCTAATATGTCCACCCATAGCTTTCTCAATTACCGTAGGGACTGAATCATCTGTACGTATGGGTTTGGGTAAGGTGGGATTCAAGTTCCTATGAGTATATATAAGGATCATCTCTATGCTTGGGAACCGATATACTTCTGTTTTGATCCGCCGTCGATCAATGGTAGGGTCCGGCCGTCGATCGATGTCTATCTCTTCAAATACGAATTCTTACCGTCGATCGATGGTTAGCTTTGGCTGTCGATCGATGGTCTTTCGAATAGAGCAATGTATTCTCACGAATTTCTTCCTTCTGATGCCTAATCTCTTCCACAACTTGCCAAAAATTATCATCAGTGATGGCATTGACGTGCTGCTTCGGTTGAGCCTCAATATTTTCCTTGATTAAGGCTTCTTGTCTCTTCACAGCTTCATTGGTCTCAACAACTTGATTCTCTAGCTTCTTCACATGGGTGTTAAGAGCTTCAAATTTAGTGTTGAGGTTGGCATAGACAACATCAACATTTCCATTGAATTCCACTGTCATCTTCTGCTGTCTCTCCAGAACCTTCTCAATCATGGCTTCAATCTTGTTCTCCTGGGTATTTGATGGGGTGTTCTGATAGTAAGAAGCTCCATAGGTTATGTTGTTACTGTATGGTCTCTACTGTTGTGACCCGTGGTTGTAGCTACTCCTCTGAACATTGCCATAAAAGTTTATGTTGCTCTGGTTCCCATATTTCTGGAATATCTTTCCAACAAAGTTCACATCCTCTTCTTCACCTTTCTCATTGTCTGATCCTATAGCTTCTGCACTATCTGCGAACCTAACTTCCTTTTCAAAAATCTCTGAACACTATCCAACTTAGCTTTTACTTCTTCCATCTGATCCTTGGTAAGTGTAGGGGCTGATTATCTCCTCTCATGATCATTGTTCTTGGTGCTGTTGCTAGCTGCCAAATTATCTACCAATCTAGTAGCCTCTTCTGAACTACTAGTGCATAAGTGATGTGCTCAAATTACCCAAGAGCAACTCTCTTAAATAAGCGATCAATTGCAGTACTTAAGGATCGTATCTACAAGGACTCGATATCTCACACAATAGACTTCAGTTTAAGACTACAAAATGTCAGAAAATATAGAGTGATAAATAATAAAGCAAGTAAATCATGGAGTTTTTTGATGGAAGGAAGGATTACTATACTTAGGTTTTCATTCAGGTAATCATGATTATAGTGGATGGAAGCAATGGATATTAGTCAGATAACTCGATATCTGCGAGTCTAATTTATTGACTAAGTCTTTGTTCCAACTCTCGTTGAACTAGCATCGATCGATGGTCTCTTGAGTCAATAATTACGACCTAATTTGATATGTTCACTAGATTCCTCGATCAACTCTCGTTTGTTTCTAACAACTTAGCTCAACAAGATTATATTCAGGTAATAGACCATGCTCTCGCTTGCGCCTAACTATCTATGATCAGTTTTCTAATTAATTAATCTAGAAGCAATCACTAAGAACAATCCTATTGATAGATCTAATAATCATCCTAGCAATTCTATTATTTGGCCAATTCATCAAAACCCTAGAAAACCTAAACCTAGCAGATGGATCTACTCAGACATGATAGATGAAAGCATAAACTAAATAGATATAAAATAAAAAGCAATATAAAACCAAAGGAGTTCCAGGAAAACTCTGAAGGGGTTCCAGGAAAACTCTGAAGGAGTTCCTCTCTTCTTTCCTAACCTAGAACTATGAATAAAATAAAGCTTGTTGCCTCAACAATGGCATAAAAACACATAAATAGGGTTTCAAGTCGTGCAAGGGTATTCTGGTAATTTGTGATGGCTTCTAGGCTTAAGTTGGCCATAAGAAAATCGGGCCTGTATTCTGGGATCACCGTTGATCGACACCAAGGCTGGGCCGTCGATCGACACTCATTCATCTTCTCGACAGCTTCCTCTCGCGAGGCAGGCAAACCATTCTTCTGTAAATCTGGTATAAAATTAGATCTAACCGTCATATGGACCTAAAAATGGTGGCATTGGAAAGCTAACTCAAAGATTTATCGTGTTTCAAAATGTCAGTTTGATCGCACTGTGGAAAGATTTCCATTTATAGATAAACTTCTGACGCATCTGCGTAATTCTGCATCTCAAAAAGCTCCAGATTCACCAAAGTACTCCAGAACGTACCTCATGAAAACACTTTACTAAAACTCCAGAAACATATCATAGACTCTAGGTAGGGCTGATATCATGACCTAAAAGTGGTAAATATCAGACCTTATAAACTCTCCCAGACTTAACCTTTTGCTTGTCCTCAAGCAAAACAAGGGTAAACCTGTGGAAGAGGTTTGAAAACGCGGAGACTCACAATATCTATAACTCATCTTTACCACCTCTAATGTGTTGCAACCACATCAAACACATGCTAATCTTAGAGAAACTTTATACACCATATCCTAGTATAGCAACCAGATCCATTCTACCAACAACTTAGCGAATATTAGTCTGACTCACCCGTCTACAAACCTCATTTCTCGCATAAATAGATGTGTAGGGTTTACCATGGGATTATCGATCAAAGAACACATGGACTCTTACTCCTGCAAGTATTCTGAACACACATGTATTAGTCTTCTCTGATCTCTTTCTTCCCTCTTCCCTCTTTTCTCTCTTCTCTGAATCTTTCAAATCTAAAATTCAACGGACAATGATACTGATACATTCCATCTTGCCAACTTATTTTCGATCTTTTTTTGACAAAGTGTAGGCGAATAGTGGGGTCATCGGTAATGTACCTACCCCTCGCTTCCAACGATGTGTGATCATTCCTTTGAATTACAATAGTGGGGTCATCAGCAATGTACCTACCCCTCTGCATCTCAGGAAATCATCTCGATCTTTTGGTTCTTTCTTTTATAGATGCTGAAGAGAGAGAGAGAAGGGAATCAGAAGTAAACATACTTTTACCTTACAGACTTGCAGGAGAAATCCGATCCAATATATGCCAAACCCCAAAGCAAGCAAATAAGTCAATATTAGGTCGGAGGTTAGCTTCGGTTCCTTCAAACTTTCTAAGCAAATGTGATATAATGGCAGTATGATCCACATTGGTATCTCTAGTACTCTCTACAAGCAACAAGTCTAATAATGGTGCTATAGAGTGGTTAGTGAACAAGTAAGAATATAAATCTGATCATAATCCCTTTCTTGACTCAATAATTGTTTTGAAAAACTTATATAGATATAGCAAATAAAAGCTTAAAACAATAAATAGCATCAGCGAACCTCGCCAGACTTAAATTACATTGTCCCAGTGTAATGTCATTCTGGTTTGGATTATGAATTAGTAAATCATAAGTAAAAGTTGTAGAGAAAGTCGAGCATACCGAACTCCGAAAGGAGTGTCGACCGATGGTGTGTTGTGAGCGTCGACCGATGGTGAACCATCCAAGCCGTCGACCGATGGTGAGCTGATGGTGTCGACCGATGATGAACTCGAGCATTCTACTCCTTCTCTTAAAAACCTTAAAAAGTAAAATAAAACCCGAAATAAAAAGTAGCATAAGTAAAAACCAATTGAAACCTTACTAAATAGTGGATTGCCTCCCACTCAGCGCTTGGTTGTAGTCATTAGCTTGACTTCTGGAGATCTGATTCAATCTGGATGTGATTGGGTACTTGCTCCAAAACAATTCCCAATGTCCTATATCTTCAGCTTCATCACACTTTTTGTAAAAACCTCCATAGACTCTTCTCCTTTGTCTATCATCTCAGCAATAAGGAGTGCTCAAGGCATTGCGAACGTCTGTGAGAAGCATCGGCTGCACACTCTCTATTTCCTGACACCATCTGAGAAGTGGGGAATCAATGACATTCATAATCACCCTTGGTCCTTTTTCTATTCTTCCAGTTCTTCTTCTTCTTCTTCTTCTTCTTCTCCTTCTTCTTTCGGCTCCTTCCCCCAAACTAGGGGTGTCGAGCGCCACAGAGTGTGGAGTGTCGATCGATGCTTGCTTGTTAATGTCCTTCGATACTGGTTCTGTGTAGCCTTTGTCGACTTTGCTTATAAATCTCAACCCTCGTTGAGAATCTGTTGCAAGCTGATGATTATCAAATGCCCCATTGTCGGAACCTAGATGCACACTTCTATATGGTGGGATAGGAGATTAACTTCAAATACAGCGTATGGAACAACAATATTCACAGGATCATGTATCCTCTTCACTCTTTTGTGAAAGCCATCAGCTTCTTCTGTTCAGATAGGTGGTCTCTGATGTTTTGCGACAACAAGATGTGAGGTGTCAGACTTGTGCACTCTTTCCTCAGTCGGGTCTAGCTCAACTGTTTATCCTGGCAGCTTGTCGAACGATGGGTGTCGATCGATTCCAGGTGGGCGGTTTCGATTGCTGTTAGACTTTGATGAAGTTTCCTGATCTTTTCCCGATGTGTGCTGATCGTCATCAAGCTTCATCTCCAAGTCTGGACCAAAATTTTCAGGGTGTTTCTCATACTCTAGCTCCAAGAAAACCTATATAATCGATTGATCAAATTTCAGTGTTGAGTTCGTAATGTCCTGAACACAACTCGAACTTTCATAGATGTCAAGTGGTGTCGATCGTTCCGGCAGATGAGTGTCGCTCGATGAAAACGTGTTGGCATCGATATGTTATTGTCGCTTCTCCTTGTGGACGATACGTTCGATTGCTAATGGGTCTGAGAAAATTAAGTATTTTTCCTTGTTGCACCTGGCACTGCTGGCATGCACCTGAAAGAGAAAAGAATAAAAAAATTTGTAAGTAAACTAAAAAGAAAACCTAAACAAATTTTCAAACAAATTTAATAGTGATCCTTGCTCCCCGAAAATGGCGCCAAGTTTGATACGTGTTCAAATAACCCTAGATGATGTGATCGTGGACCAGCTTGCCAATGAAGAAGAGGAGACCATAGATGAGCCACCTGATGACACCATAGACTAGCCATTTGATGATAATGCCTTAACCATTTCTAGAGCTAAGAAACTCAAGGAGACCATTGGAGGCTTACTTACCACAATATTGCAACAAGAAGAAAGTTTTAGACAAGGCTCGATGATTCGAGAAACATTGATCACCATTCAAACTATCTCTACATCAAGCTGAGTTAGTGTCTTGGCAAGGCACTTTGTGTGTGATCTATTCCTTGCTCTTGGTTTTGTCCCAAGTGGTTTTACGGAGGAAGGTTTTTAACGAGGCCACAACTTGTCTTACACATCTCCTAGGTTCTATCTTGGTCCAAGACTAATGAAGACCGTATCTTATGTTATATTTTATCCTATGCTTTTTATTTCATGTTTTATTGCAAATACGCTTTTAGGGTAGGAGCGTTTTCTCTTTATTCTCTTGGTTTTCCCGAGACCTTGTGCATGTACAAGGATCTCTCTATATATTTTTTCCGGAAACCCTTCTCTAAGTCAAGCAATATTTTATCAAACTCTTTCTCGTTCTCTCTTCTCTTTTAGTCGAACAATCTCTTGTGTGTTATATCCAGAACCTTAAGGGCTTATACTTGGTGTGTAATATCCGATCTAGTTGCCTAGGAGTATCATTAGGTCTTTCCGCAACCTATTATGTCACCTCTCGACCCACAGCCTTGAAGAACTTGAGCCTACGATTCATTCTTGCAAGGATATATCCCCCATCGACCAGAGAAGCATCCTAGGGGTGTATTATGTGGTATCAGTGCATCCCTGACAAGGGAAGTTCTTGTTTTCTCTTTATTTTTGATCAGATTTTTCATCTATTTTGCAAACAATTGATCGATCTATGGTGTGTTGTTGTTTTTCTTTGGATTCGATTGTCCTTGTGTTCTATCTTGATTGATTGTTTTTGTGTGTGTGTCGAAACTAAAAGATCTAAAGGTTCTACCTTTAGATCGAATCATATCTTTACTTGTAGTGATCGATCTATTGTCTTATCTTTCAATCCTTTGCCTTATTTGTTGCTAAACTTGTTTAGAACTGATAGATCTTGGATTGTATTGTCGAAACTTGATAAAATAGCAACTTTAATGCGATCTTGTTCTTGTTTAAAAGTTGCCGATTTGAATTCTGAAAATTGTGAATCAAGTTATTTATGCGCCTTGTTACTTTCCTTGTTTGATTTCTTTTCTTAGCGATTATATCTTGTTTTTTCTTTGAACTACTTACTTGTGTTCTTTGTCCTTTGATTTCAGGTACTAATGGGGAATGAAAATGATGAGGAAGCCGATAGTAACAAGCTTCTGATGGAAGCCATGACCGCTCAACTTAACTAAACGAGGATAGCTACCATGAGTGAAATGATGAAGGCCAATCTAAAAGAGATCCGAGATGAACTCAGACAAGAAGTGAGACAAGCTACTGGCCAAGGCCACAGCCGTGAAACAAGAAGAGAAAGGTATACCCAACCTCAACAAAGGCATGCGGGTTCTCAAGAGACTGATAAGTACTATCAGCTCCATAGCTCTTCTTCTAGACACAGCCAAATAAGAAAAAGACGTGGGTGTGAAGGTAGAGGAATCAAGAGGGATGAGTGGGCTGGTTTGAAGCTGAAGATACCTCCTTTCCATGGAAAAGCCGATCCTGATGCTTATCTTGAATGGGAGAAGATGATTAATATCGTCTTCAATTGTCACCACTTCATTCAAGACAACAATATTCAGATTGCTGCTACTGAGTTCTATGACTATGCCTTAAGCTGGTGGGATCAGTTGGTGACCACAAGAAGGCGTAACCAAGAGTACCTGGTTGAAACTTGGCAAGAGATGAAGTCTATCATGCGCAAGAGTTTTGTTCCAAGCCACTATCACTGTGATCTCCACCAGAAGCTGAGAAAGCTCACGCAAGGCTTGAAGAACGTGGAAGAATACTATCAATAGATGGAGTTTCTCATGTTAAGGGCTAGTATTTCTGAAGATAGAGAAACTATTAGGGCACGGTTCCTTGGAGGACTCAACCTTGAGATACAATAAAATGTTGAGATGCAACATTATGTGGAGATAGAAGAGATGATACACAATGCTATCCTTGTTGAACAACAACTTAAGAGGAAGGATCATTCTCGATCCAGCTATGGAACCACACGGTTTCAATCATCTAAAGTAGAGAAACCAAGTTAATCTAAGGAGCACAAGCCTTATCAGATAGAAGAAGTCAAGCCAAGTAGTATCTTAAACAAGGATAAAGGAAATGCCGAGGTTACTGTTCAAGAGCTAGAGATGTTAAGTGTTTTAAGTTCCAAGGAAGAGGACACTATGCTAATGAGTGCACCAACAAGAGAGTCATGATACTTCTTGAGAATGGCGAGTATGTGTCCGAGGATGAAAGAACCGAGTCTGACCGTGAACTGTCTGAAGAGGAACATATTTAAGAACCAGTGAAAGGAAGATTGTGGTCGCAAGAAGGCTCTTAAACCTCCAAACAAAGACCAGGAGCTTGAGCAGCGTGAGTACCTTTTCTATACTAGATGTCTAGTACAAGGAAAGGTATGCAGACTTATAGCCGATGGAGGTAGCTGCGTAAGAAGGATGGTAGTTGGCATATGTGTGCTGATTGTAGAGCAATCAACAACATCACAGTGAAGTATCATCACCCTATTCCTAGATTAGATGATATGCTTGACGAATTACATGGTTCTTGCATCTTTTCTAAGATGATCTAAAAAGTGGTTATCATCAAATTAGGAGGAAAGAAGGATATGAATGGAAGAATTCATTTAAAACTAAGCATGAGTTGTATGAGTGGTTAGTTATGCCATTCGGATTGACAAATGCACCTGGTACATTCATGAGGTTGATGAATCATGTCCTTAGGTCTTTTATTGGTATCTTTGTTGTTGTGTATTTGGATGATATTCTTGTCTACAGCAAGTGTCTAGAAGAGCATATAGATCATCTTATGGCCATTCTTGATGTGCTAAGAAAACAAAAGCTTTATGCCAACCTTAAGAAATGCACATTTTGTACGGATAACTTGGTCTTTCTAGGATTTGTTGTGAGTTCAGATGGTGTCAAGGTTGATCAAGAGAAGATCAAAGCAATCCAACAATGGCCGAGTGCAACTACTGTGAGAGAACTGAGGAGCTTTCATGGACTATTCGACTTCTATAGGAGCTTTGTAAAGGACTTCAGTACTCTAGCAGCTCCACTGACTGAAGTGATCAATAAATACTTGGGATTCAAGTGGAGAGAATCTCAAGAAACCGCATTCCAAACTATTAAAGAGAAACTTACCCATTCTCCTCTCTTAATACTTCCCGAAATTTCTAAAACATTTGAGATCGAATGTGATGCCTCATGGATTGGTATTGGTGTTGTTTTGATGTAGGAGAAGAGACCCCTAGCATACTTCAGTGAGAAACTTGGAGGAGCCACCCTCAACTATGCGACCTATGACAAAGAATTGTATGCCTTGGGGAGAGCTCTACCAACATGGCAACATTATCTCTGGCCCAAGGAGTTTGTCATACACACAGATCATGAGTCTCTCAATTACCTAAAGGGGAAAGAAATCTTAGAATGAGACACACAAGGTAGGTTGAATTCATTGAGACTTTCCCATATGTGATCAAATACAAACAAGGTAAGCAAAACATAGTTGCTGATGCACTATCTGTTGGGGTCAAAATCGGTCATGACAAAATAAGCATCAAAAAATTCCCGAGAGATTTCTTGTCGAGAAAAAAGAAGAGAGAAATTGTAAATCGAAAAGCGGCATAACCGAACTTAGATTTCACATGTAATCCGTCGAACCGGGAAAGCCTCGAGAACACTCAAATAATCTCGGCATAACCAAACAAAACGGTCTACTCACCGGTTCGACTGAACCGAATCCACCCGATCTACTCGCCGTTTGGCCCACAAGCATGATTATTCCATCTCCGGCCCATCTTTATAACTCCCCTTTTCTAGAACAAGTCGAACTTAGTCTTCGTTTCTTTCCGATCAAAGTCGTCTCCCAAACTTTACTACTTAAAAGAGAACTATGAGAATTTCTTTCTTGAAAGAAGTGAAAATCGAACGTATAGACAATCGAAGGTTGCCTAAACACCTCAAGAGATTTTCTTCATTATATTGGAGATTCGGGCTTCCACACGAACCAACGTCATTCGGAAAGCGCTGTTTCTATAAAATCGTAAAAATGCCTAAGTCATAAAAACAGGCCGATAAGGTTCATGCACGGCTGAAAGCCCACTTTTGATTCTATATGAAATCGAGCCCAAATCCTATGACGGTTTACCCTTGTTTTGCAGGAAAGAATAAATGTTAAGTCTTGAAGAATAAATGTAAAGTTTCCAAAGGATAAACACAAGAATCAGGAAGATATGGAAGATTTCCACGCGAAGATAAATTCGACCAAGGGCAGAATCAGCAAGAAAAAAACCGCCTCTAAGGAGTATATAAGAGATCCAAGGTCTAAGGTGCAGAGGGACCAGAAATTTTACTCAGAGCTCTCACAGCAAACTTAGCGTTTTAGGCAATTTTCCGTTTTTGTTACTCGAGCTGCGACTCAACTAGGTTTTTGTGGTCTTAGGTTGTTAGAACTAGGGACCTTGCCGACAGCTCTCATATCCAAGACTCATACCTCGTTGTAACGCTCAAACACTGATTCGGAATAAGATTCCTATTGCTCTTCCTTTTTTATTTACATTCATCGCTATTTTCGTTTGTTCTCTCTATCTGGTTGCTTGACGTTTTTGGCTTACCAGAAATCCGGGATCTCTGGGAAATTAGGGTTTTCCTAACTTTCCTTATTTTACGGAAATCGACAAGTGAGAATTTCGGTTCCCACAATTTTGCGCTAGGAGGGGGGGGGGTTCACGGGTCAATCTAACTTTCAGCCATAAAACGCTCGATCAGACATGATGAACGACGACTTGAAAATTCAGAAAACCCGTGACGGCACCTCTGCCGGCGACAACGTTGAAAGCACTCCAGTAGCGAACGTTTCTGCGGTCAACGCCAACGCAAACACCACGGCATTCGAGGAGGTCAAGAAGATGTTCTCGACTTTTGAAAAGAAGTCTACAGAACAAGACAAGGTCATGAGCTCCCTCGTTAAACAGGTCGAAACCTTAACGGCGAGGACTAGGGCCGTTCTTCCTAGCGGTGCAACTCGCATCCGTGGGATGAGACTTGATTTCACAACTCCCTTGGATCAATTGGCTAGCGTGCCAGAGAAAGCATCTTTGCAAGACCTCGATATTGTGACTGCAGCGCCGACGCAGAAAGCTCTGAGAGATCTCCCCCATGTCGCAGAGGATGGAAAAGTCGAAAGAGTAAACTTAGACTCCAGCAGCCAGTCTGATCCTACAGACGAGGATGCAGACGTGCATCCGTGGCGTACGAGAAGCCGAGCAGATCTCGACAAGTCGCAGTCCGGCTCTCCGATGACCGAGGAAGAAGAAGCAACTTTCTGGGAGAAGCAGGAAGAATTGGCCGAGGAGCAAACTCGCGACTCGCGAAGATGGCGCCGCCAGAGCCAAAAACCTGCGTGCAAAGATTCAGAGATTCGCGATCTGCGCGATCACCTGATGAAAACGGTAGCGGAAGTCAAAGCGGTGAAATCTTAGATCCACCACGCTACCAGTGCTGCACCCGAGATCGACCTACTTCTAGAAGAATCTTGCAAAACACCATTCACGAGGCGCATCACCGAAACTAGGGTTTCGGACCCGGGCAAGATCAGAGTGGAGACTTACGACGACACCACTGATCCGAAGGTCTATCACAGGCCTTCCAGGTCGCAATGGGAAAAGCCAGATTCAAAGAGAGCGAAAGGGACGCCGGAAAATGCCGCCTCTTCGAAGAAAATCTCAGAGGAGCGACTCTCGAGTGGTTCTCGCAGCTGAGATGAAATTCCATCGAAAATTTTTGTCAGCTCACCTCGGAGTTTCTGAAGCAGTACTCGATTTTCATCGATCGAGAAACCTTCGACGTCGATCTTTGGAGTTTATCCCAAGCCGAGGACTAATCCCTCCACAAATTCATCAAACGATTCAAGGCCATCTTGGCGAGAGTCAGTGAGATAAGCGAAAAAGTCATGATTGACGCGCTCCGAAAGACGCTGTGGTACAAATCCAAGTTCCAAAAGTGGATCACTCTGGAGAAGTCGCGGATGATCTAGGACGCGCTCCATTAGGCGATGGACTACATAATCATGAAGAGGAGACGAAGGTTTTGTCTCAGAAGCTGAAGACGAAAAAACCCTCGTCATAAGACTCAGGTTCGGATCCGAGGTCTAAGAAGAAGAGCACTTGCAATGACAAAAATGTCCAACGCGAGGAGGAGGAGACCCATGGAGCTCACAACTATGCTAGCAACTCCAGGCAGGAGCAGGGATGGATGACGGGAAACACTTGGACCCAAAATCCAAACTATGAAGAAAACGCTTTCTGCGAGTTCCATCAAGTCCGAGGACATTCCACCGTGAACTGTAAAGTCCTTGGCGTAAGATTGGCCGCGAAACTGATCGTCAGAGAACTCTCCGAAATCTCAACAGTGAAGGATCTCGTCCGTGACTCCGAACAACCTCCGAAAAACGACAAGAACCCCCAAACGGAAAACCTTTCTCAAGGAAACCAATCGGGAGAGAAACACGGTAGGAGATAGGATGAGAAAGGAAATGACAATAATCGCAGAAGAGTCAACATGATCATCGGCGGATCCCAATACTGCAGTGACTCGGTCTCGGCTGTAAAGTCATACCAACGTAAGGCCGAGGCAAGTGCCAATACGCCGGTCTCTCCGGTACCTGGTGAACCTCCGCTCGAAACCATATCGTTCGACGAAGAAGAATCCTGCGCAATCGATCAACCTCACTGCGATCCACTCGTGATCGACCTGGTCATAGGAGAACTTGAAGTCGCCAGGGCCCTAGTCGACACAGGAAGCACGATCAATCTCATCCTCTGCGATACTCTGAAGAGGATGAATATCGAGCTCGGAGAAGTCGTCCCATTGACGAAACCACTGACTGGTTTCTCCGACACAACATTGATGATGCTCGGGTCAATAAAACTCCAGGTCGCAGCAAAAGAAGTCATCAAAGTCGTGGAATTCGCGGTCGTCGACTGCCCAGCCATCTACAACGTCATCATGGGAACACCCTGGTTGAACTCCATGAAAACCGTCGTGTACACTTACCATCTACGGGTCAAGTTCCCGACGAACTACAGAACCACCGCCATCTAGGGATGTCAGAAACAGTCGAGGCGTTGCTTCTTAGCGGAACACAAACTGCAACAAATCACTACCACCTCAATGGTGAAAGCCAAGCGCCCAAAACTGGATCAGATGCCGACCAAAACCACCCTGGAAAAAGATGATCCCAAAGCAACAACAGTAATGGCGGAAGAACAGCCCGTTCTAGTACCCAGAACTCTGTCCCCACCAGAGAAGACAGCTCCAGAGGAAGAAGTCGTCGACCCTGCGACTAATGCCGTCGACACAAACACAACCGCCGAGTAAACACACTCGCGCAACAAACACAACTTCGAGATGGTTTGATCCTCGAAAGAGGTACGTAGGCAGCTTGTCGAAATATAAGTTCAGCTATCCCCCTCTCTAAAAGGGGGGGGGTGGTGGGTACATATACGAATACTCATATATTCCCGCTCTTGAAAACATTTACCTTGTATTTCTCAAAATTTTTTCGGCAATAAAAGGATATCTTTAAAAGCTTGATAACAGAAACCTCTCTTATCGAGGAAAATATCTTATTACATTTTTTGGAAAACGATCTATACGCAAGAGGAGAATGTAATCTTCGAACCAATCCGAATAGCAAAAGAGATCGAAAAGATTTTCGAAAAACTTGTAAACAGATTAACTCCGCGAAAACTCGTCTAACCAAAAGGAGCTTCGTCTCGACGACTTAGCCTCCCACGTGATTAGTTCACCCCACAGGCCGCAACGAAAAAATGAGACTTTAAGTCTCGGACTTTTGCCAAACACAAAAAACGTTTCCTTGAGAGAACGCCCAATGTTCCGAAGAAACACGTTCTCAATCCATTTACACCAACATATTACATACGCTTGTCGATTGGCCCCGCCGAGCACTCTATCCGTCTTAAACGAACGCATTTAGATCCATCCAAAGGATAGATCCTCTAACATCGACTAGGATAAAATAGCGCGCTATAAAAGAAACCCA
The DNA here is from genome assembly GCA_905132765.1 of Moricandia arvensis. Taxonomy (NCBI): domain Eukaryota; kingdom Viridiplantae; phylum Streptophyta; class Magnoliopsida; order Brassicales; family Brassicaceae; genus Moricandia; species Moricandia arvensis. Next base: position 161,004 of record CAJHQP010000173.1, on the reverse strand, counting down.
AAATTTTGGTCAGCACTTTCGGGAGACTTAAAAATGGTCCTCGTAGCGATGCTCGACTCCTACAATACAAGCCGAGAACACATTGCGGAATTTAGAGCGGGACGGAGTCAGGTTAAAATCCCAACAGGCAAAACAAAAGCCGATTAGTCGTCGCACAGCTTTAACCTAGAGTAAACCTAGGTCTTGCCCTAAACCAAGCACACTGGTCTCTAACGTCTCAAGGCATGAAGTATCGAAAGATATGAGATCCTAAGAGCATGTCTCTTCTTCCACATCTAAACGCTCACGAAAGTTCCGAGGAAACCTCAAAACACTTTGGGCAACGAACGAGATGATCTACAAAAGTGGGAGGAAAACGAGATGACAACTCAAGATCTTCCTACTTAAAACTTGAAAACTCTTAAAAAACAATCATCATAAAAGCGTTTTCACATAAAAACCGCTGAAGCGGTAAGGGATTCGAAGCGACATACGACCAGTCTCAAAAAGCATAACAAACAGCCGCACTCAGCTCATTACTGAAAATAAATATCTTACAAAGACGATAACACTCCTGATAAAGAGTCTACGATCGGTCGTAGTAGATTTTCCCGGACGTCGAAACTCTCACCGCATAATCTTCAATGTCTCGTCGGGAGCGCCAACCTCCGCCTCGACCGTGTCCGGAGACACAAGATCCAACTCCCACTGCTCCCATATACTTTGCTCAATCTGAGAGGTTGAGTAATCCTTCGTCTTACGGCTCACACGGTCGGATTGCTTCGCAAACTCGGTCTCGAATGAGTAGTTGTCAGCCTTGGTAAGGAATAAGCCACCCATCATCCCGCAACACTCACAGAATTCTCCGTACTCATCATAAACCTTTTTAAGATTATCAATCTCGCTAGATAACGTCTCACAGAGACTCCTCACAATCTCGGTGATCTCTCTCTTACCACGCCTATAAGCATGATGTGTGAACGCTCGACTATCAATCTCGCTAGATAACATCTCATGGCGACTCCTCACAATCTCGGTAAGCGCTCCAACTCATCCCTTAGGCGTGTGACCTCCTTCTCAGCTAGCTCGACTTTCAGTCGAGCCCTACGAACCTCCCAGCTACTCTCAGTGAGGGCTTGACCCATGATAAGAAGTCCCTATAAGGAAACTCACAACGTAAAAGTGTAGGTCGAAATAAGGATAACGATTTTTAGAACATCACTTACCCCATTAACCATCCTAGACGCTTTGTCAAATTCCGACACCTCACTAGGTTCACCCTTGGCCGGGTGAGGATCAGATTCGACATCGATCCGACTACCACCACACTCGCCCAGCTCCTGTGCGAGATAATCTCGGAATATGTTGTCAAAACAACCGTCCACATCAACTCCATCATCATCAATGAGGATATGCGTATCCTTTCGAGCCGATGACCCCCGCTTTTGACGAGGCATGCGCAGAGCGTACCCATCGCGACTTGACCCCGATTCTTCCTCAACTCGAAGATCCGGATGGAGTCGAGAAAGGCAATGGGAGATGGCATGGAGAAATCGGCGCGGCGTGAAATCATTCCAGAAGCACTTGCCGGTAATGAGAAATTCTCAGAGTTGGAACAGATCATCCAGGAGCGGGGGAAGAGGATCAGTTTCTGTAAAAACGAACAAGCGCATTTAAAAAAGAAGAAGAAAAACTGCTACACAACCAGCAACAAGAAGGAAATACCTCGTGTACCCCAAACAGTCCGAAAGATGGGAAGGCCCTCCGGGACAACTGACGCCTCGTTCACGCGGACAAAAAAGAAGTGGTCTTTCCAGATATGGACGTGGGTCGGGAAGCCCGTTATGATCCTCAAGGAAGCTTTTTTTAGGCCTCAGCATGATCATACCCGCACTCGTCCAAGGCGTAAGGAAAGTTACCAGATGCTCGGTTCTCACAGTCAGTCCCTTCTCGTAGCTCAACACCAAAATCCCGACCATGTGCATAATGCCGCGAAGGTTGATCTGACCGATCGACAAAAGGAGACGATGGAGAAACTGCGAGATTACCTCCGGGATAGGGAACCACAGATGCCCCTGCATCAAGAACGCTTCATAGCACGTGAAATAGCTATCAGGAGGAGAGTCCACAGAATCCCCAAACACTGGCAAGCAAAACTCGACCGCCTCCGTTGTTCAGCAGAATTTCTGGACAAAGGCTAGACTGTTGCAGCAGCTCTTGCTCAGAAAACCGTCTTTGCAATTTGGTTCAAACTCGGGTGGAACCCACGTTCTAGGATCGGGAGCATCCTGCGTACCCCAATACTCGTGAGCCTCCTCAGGGTCGACGGAGTGGGCTACAAACTCGACCTTGGGTGCAGCATCCTCGTTTCGCGAACTCGAGCCCTCTTTAGAGGAACGGCTGCGACGAGACTTTGTCGATTTCTTTCTTGAAGACATGGCTCTCAAAAAAAAACATTTGAAGGTATGGGCCGAACGGCGAGTAGATCAATCATGAACGGTCGGTTCGCCAGTTCGTCGAGTAGACCAAACATTTTAAGGTACGGGCCGCACCGGCCCACAAGCATGATTATTCCATCTCCGGCCCATTTTTATAACTCCCCTTTTCGAGAACAAGTTGAACTTAGTCTTCGTTTCTTTCCGATCAAATTCATCTCCCAAACTTAACTATTTAAAAGAGAACTACGAGGATTTCTTTCTCGAAAGAAGTAAAAATCGAACGTATAGACAATCGACGGTTGCCTAAACACCTCAAGAGATTGTCTTCTTTATACGGGAGATTCGGGCTTCCGCACGAACAAACGTTATTCGGAAAGCGACGTTTCAATAAAATCGTAAAAACGCCTAAGTCATAAAAACGGGCAAATAGGGTTCATGCACGACTGAAAGCCCACTTTCGATTCTATATGAAATTGAGCCCAAATCCTATGACGGTTTACCCTTGTTTTTCAGGAAAGGATAAATGTTAAGTCTTAAAGGATAAATGTAAAGTTTCCAAAGGATAAACACAAGAATCGGGAACATATGGAAGATTTCCACGAGAAGATAAATTCGACCAAGGGCAGAATCAGCAAGGAAAAAACCGCCTCTAAGGAGTATATAAGAGATCCAAGGTCGAAGGTGCAGAGGGACCAGAAAGTTTACTCAGAGCTCTCACAGCAAACTTAGCGTTTTAGGCAATTTTCCGTTTTTTTACACGAGCTGTGACTCAACTAGGTTTTTGCCGTCTTAGGTTGTTAGAACTAGGGACCTCGCCGACAGGTCTCATAGCCAAGGCTCATACCTCGTTGTAACGCTCAAACACTGATTCGAAATAAGATTCCTATTGCTCTTCCTCTTTTATTTACGTTCATCGCTATTTTCGTTTTTTTCTCTCTGTCTGGTTGCTTAACGTTTTTGGTTTAGCTGAAATCCGGGATCTCTTGGAAATTAGGGTTTTCCTAACTTTCCTTATTTTACGGAAATCAACAAGTGCGAATTTTGGTCCCCACACTCTCTCGAAAGTATGTTCTTTTAACCACTCTTGATGCTAAGTTGCTAGGTTTTGAAAAAATAAAAGACATGTATGAAACCGATCTTGATTTTAAAGAAGCTTATGTGTCTTGTGAGAAATTTCCTGCAGGTCATTACTTCAGGAAGGATGGATTCTTATTTTATGATAATCATTTGTGTGTGCCTAATTTTTCACTAAGAGACTTGTTTGTTAGGGAATCCCATGGAGGAAGTCTAATGGGTCATTTTGGAATTGCCAAGACTTTTAAGGTTTTGCAGGATCATTTCCATTGGCCACACATGAAAAGAGATGTTGAGAGAATCTGCGGAAGGTGTGCAACTTGCAAACAAGCTAAGTCTAAACTCGAGTCTCACGGTTTGTATACTCCCTTACCCATTCCTTATCATCCTTTGAATGACACTTCTATGGACTTCATTGTAGTATTGCCTATAACTAGAACCAGAAAGGACTCTACCTTTGTTGTTGTTGATAGGTTCTGTAAGATGGTACATTTCATAGCTTGATAAAACTGAGGATGCATTACATGTTGCTAACTTGTTCTTTAAAGAGGTTGTTCGTTTACATGGCATGCCTAGAACTATAGTTTTAGATAGATATACTAAGTTTCTTAGTCATTTCTGGAAGACTCTTTGTTCTAAGCTAGGCATTAAGTTATTGTTCTCTACAACATGTCATCTACAAACTGAGGTAGTTAATAGAACTCTAGGAACAGTCTTGCATGCATTCATCAAAAAGAACTTGAAAACTTGGGAAGATTGCTTGCCTCATTGTGAATTTGAATATAACCATGCCATGCATTATGCTTCTAAGTATTCTCCTTTTGAAATTGTTTATGGGTTCAATCCCAACTCTCCCTTGGATCTAATGCCTTTACCTTAGTGTGAGAGAGATAGCTTGGACGGCAAGAAGAAAGCCGAGATGGTTCAGCAGATTCATGAGAAGGCTAGGCGCAATATTGAGGAGAAAACTAAGTACTATGCGAAGCAAGCAAACAAGGGAAGGCGTGTGATGGTCTTTGATGTTGGTGACAAAGTTTGGATTCACCTAAGGAAAGAAAGGTTCCCAAATGAGAGGAAGTCTAAATTGATGCCAAGGATTGATGGGCCGTTTGAGATCATTCAGAAAATCAATGACAATGCCTATAAACTTGAACTCCAATATTTGAGGACAAATCTTTTTCAAGACGGAGAGGATGATGTGATCATGGAAAAGCTTGCCAATGAAGAAGAGGAGACCATAGATGAGCCACCTGATGACACCATGGACCAGCCGTTTGATGATAATGCCTTAACCATTCCAGAAGGCCCCATGACCCGTGCTAGAGCCAAGAAACTCAAGGAGACCATTGAAGGCTTACTTACCACAACATTGCAACAAGAAGAAAGTTTTGGACAAGTCTTGATGATTATACATACCTTGATCACCATTCAAGCTATCTCTACATCAAGCTGACTTAGTGTCTAGGCAAGGCACTTTGTGTGTGCTCTTTTCCTTGCTCTTGGTTTTGTCCCAAGTGGTTTTACGAAGGAAGGTTTTTAATGAGGCCAAAACTTGTCTTACACATCTCCTAGGTGCTATGTTGGTCCAAGACTAATGAAGACCGTATTTTATGTTATATTTTATCCTATGCTTTTTATTTCATGTTTTATTTTGAATACTCTTTTAGGGAAGGAGCATTTTCTCTTTAGTCTCTTGGTTTTCCGAGACCTTGTGCATGTACAAGGATCTCTCTATATATTTGTTCCGGAAACCTTTCTTTAATTCAAGCAATATTTTATGAAACTCTTTCTCGTTCTCTCTTCTCTTTGAGTCGAACAATCTCTGGTGTGTTATATCCAGAACCTTAAGGGCTTCTACTTGGTGTGTAACATCCTATCTAGTTGCCTAGGAGTATCATTAGGTCTTTCCGCAACCTATTGTGTCACCACTCGACCCACATCCTTGAAGAACTTGAGTCTACGATTCGCTCTTGCAAGGATCTATGCCCCATAGACCAGAGAAGCATCCTAGGAGTGTATTACTAGAGCTACTGATTACTCTCTCAAATAAGAGGTTCAATTGTAGTACTTAGGGATCAAATCCATAGAGAGCGAGGGCACACAATAGATATGATAATCAACTTAGATATGCTAGGCAATTATTAAGAAATAGTAAATCAGGAATGAGTTGGTTTGTAAACAATTAAGGAAAATAGCTAGATTTAGGGTTTTCGAGTAGGGAATTATAATAGATAGAATAAATGGGGTTTTAAATCATAGAACACGTATTTAATAAGTAAACATATAAATTATATCTATCCTATGGCTAAGCTCAGAATCTACAACTTTCGTGTGCAAATTCGGAATGACCGTCGATCGATGATATGCAAACGGCATCGATCGATGGTTTACAAACGACATCAATTGATGTGTTGCTTAGTCAAGCATCAAACAACCAGATTCGATTGGTTCACATATAATAAGTTTACCAGTCTCTCGATTGTTCCTAGTAACTTAAGCTTAAAAGGATTTGTTCACGTGATGATCCTACTCTCGCAGTTTCAATTATCCTAATATAAGGGTTCTAATTAGCTAATGTAGAACACAATCAATAAGCACAATTCTATTGATAGATCTAATAATCACCCTAGCAATTCTATTGTTTGGCTAATCCCACAAAACCATTAGTAAACCCAAAAAATAACAAGAGATCTACTCATACATAGCTAAGCAGAACCTATTTATAAACATAAGATATTGCATAAAACAATAATAGGGATGAAACTAAGGTTCCAATACAAAGCTTGAAAGAAGTCTTGATCTTCTCCCCAAAAAACTACTATGTTTGCTATGAAAAATCACTAAGCTTGTAAAAAGGTCTCTTTGCATAAAACACCAGCAAAGACAATATAAACTAGGTAAAACACGACCATGGGCAATCTTGTAATTTTCATGACTTGGGCTTCAAGTCGTGTACTTCGTGAAATGGACTTCTGCGTGTCGACCATCGATCGACGACATGGGTGCATCGTCGATCGACACAACTCTCTATCTCGACTTGTACATTGCTGAATATGACCAGCTACAGGGCTCCTTTCTTTTTGAGCTCCATAAAGCCTCATAATCTCTACAATGCTCCAAAATGTACATGGACATAAAAAGACTCTAAAACACATTCTAGACACACATTACATATTTCAAATAGGGTCTTTAACATGGTCTAAAAGTGGTAATATTAGGACCAGTAATCTCCTTACTATCATCATGTTTTGGTATAGGCATGAGAATAGTCACATTGACGCCTCTTGGAAGAAGCCCATACATTAAGAAAGACTGAAATGCAACTACAAAGTCTTGTTTGATGATATCCCATGATGCTTCATAGAATTCAGCCGGGAACCCATCAGGACCAGGGGCTGTACTTGAGGGCATTGCGAACAACACATTCCTAATCTCAGCCTCGAATACTGGGTGTGTGAGTAGTTGAGAAGTATGGGCTGGAAAACGATATTCCAAAAGCTAAGATAGAACATGAGAATTCCCAGTGTTGATATGGACAGGATTTAAAAAAAAAAAAAAAAAGAATTTGATGCCGTCACTTTGACCAGTTGAGGATCTGTGATCATTTCCCCCGAGGGCATGATGACTTGACTGATCAGATTAAACGAAGCTCTGCTCTTGACAATTTTAAAGAAAACAGAGTGTTATGGTCCCCATTCTTTGACCATGTGATAAGGGATCAACATCACTCGGCTGCTGAAGCTGAGGTACAAGTAATTTGTAGAGTATTTATATTATCTTTCGAGTATGTGATGAGATCTTTTCAGGTCTAGGCATGTTTTGGAGCATTATAGAGATTATGGATCCATTTGAACATCAAAGAGAAGAAAAGTCGTAGCTGTGCAAGAAAATAGAAGACATAGTCGATATTTTGAGAGAGTGTTTATCGACACCTTCTTGGTGTCGGTCGACACCAATGCTGTTTGACATGGCCAACTTAAGTTTCCAGAATTTCACTTTTCGCTCAGAAGTTTCCCTATTTTCAAGAAGGCTCCTGGACGATATATAACCTATATATATATATATATATATATATATATATATATATATATATATATATTATTTTCCTGCCACAATTTTGGTTATCTTTTACTTGAGATTTCTTTTAGTATTGGAGAGAAGATCACATACTCCTTTAGACATTGATTGGAAATCTAGTATTTCCTACTCTTATATTCTTATACAATCCATGCATTTTATCGCTATGTTTTGCATGATCATGTCTTAGTAATATACTTGTTAGGTTTTCGGGATTTCTAGGGTTTTGATGAACACATAATTATGGAACTGCTAGGGTAATCTCCATGCATCCTTCACCAGGATTAATCTTATTGTTTAAAGAGTAATTAACTAGAAACTTTATCTTAAGATAGTTGAGAAACACGAGAGTGCGTTCAGCACCAATCATGGTTAGCTAAGTTGATAGTCACAACGAGATTTGGCCTAGGAAGTTAGTGAACATATCGAATTGGAACCTAATGCTTGTAGAGTAGTTACCACAACGAGAGTTGGTGTTTGATGTTTTAGACATCTGATAGAAATCGCAACGAGAGTTGAATAGCTTACTTTTGAATTCGATTTCTAGGATTCATGTTAATAAATATTCCCCCTCTAAATTTATGTTATTATACCCTATTTTAATTCCCTAGATCTAGCTTCTTTCATATATATTTACAAACCAATTTAATTGATTTTTTATTCTATTTACTTCTTTATTAAATTTGCGTAGCTTAATCTATAAACCTATAGTCTATTGTGTGATCAACTCTCCCGGTGGATTTGATCCCTAAGTACTGCAATTGATCAATATTTGAGAGAGTTGCTATAGGGTAATTTGAACATATCAAATTTCGCACCGTTGCCGGGAACCGTTTGAATTGCGATTAAACTTGGTGAAAAGGTTTAGTCTAAGTTTTTAGTTTTCTTTATTACTTTAAATTTTTCTTGTGTTTTTCAGGTGCATGCCTAGCAGTACAAGAAGCAACAAGAAAATTGACCTCTTAGAATTCTCGGATCTAGTACTACTTAAACGTACGATCCTCAAGGAGAAATAAAAAGTATCAACGTCGATCGACACCACTCGCGAGAAAGCAACGATTGATGCCCTTCAAGTGTCGATCGACACTCACCTGCGACATAAAGCGATAGTTGTGCCACTTAATTTGATTCAGAATATTTATGGAGACGTGCATGACCATGAGAGTCATATGTGTAATGTAACATGTCAGAAGATAAATGATCAAATGGATGTAATCCATGAACCAAAAAAACTTGCTGTTGATGCTGCTGATGGAGAGAATGATGTAGCCGCTGCTGAGGCGGTAAATAATGAGAATGCTTTGGCTGTTCAACCCATAACCTTGGCTGACTATAACATACCAGATCAGTAATACACCAACATGTGTGCTATTTGTCCTTCTACCTTCCAAAGTGATGAACCTTGGTGAGGAGATTCAATTGTCTATGATTCTTTGAAGGTTGATTTGATGGTTTGAAGGATAGATGATGATGGTTCTGATTGATAGAAGTCGAATTGGTTGATAAAATTCAGTGAGGATATGTGGATTGATCAACACTTGATGTGTCCTTGATCAAGAGTATGAACTTTGTTTTCGATCAAAGACATGTTCTGCTTGCAGAGAATGAACTCCTAGCAGTTCGATATTCAAAGATGAACAACGGATTCACAGTTTTAGAAGTAGTTTTTTGATAAAAAAACGTGAATGAATTACATGCTAGTCGAGCATCCGTTTATATAGGACTTACTAGTTGTAGAAATAAAAAGACAAAGTGTAGAAAACAAGAAACTTAGAAACTAGGAATGTAGACTTGACTTTGGACCAAAATAAGTGTTTTTGTTGAATAACTCTTGGCATGCCGCAACCAAGACTTTCTTTCTGACTCACTCTTGGTATTCTTTCTGAGAATGGGCTTGAAATGGACTGGACAAAGGGTTGGTCGAATTTGGTGTGTAACAAACCCAATATGAACTTGTTATGTTTTTCTTGGGTTGAAAACTTCTCTTTGGATCCATTTATCCAAAATGTGGCCATAAGATTTCTTGGAAATCTTGGCATGTACTATTTATGCTTCATATAAGAATGCATTGATTCACCAAGAAGGAACAAGAAGTTCATTAGGTCATTAGGTGGCCTCCATGAACTGATATTACCGATAAAGTGAATTCTTTGAACATCTCTTGTAACCCCAAAAACTGGACTAGTTTTGGCCTGACTAGAATACTAATCAAGATCAGTTAATGGAGTGAAATAATCTCCAAAATCTCTTCTGAGCTCTGGTTGGTCTCTCATTCCTAGTCACGATCAGCATAGCAACCATATATGCTTGGGAATCACCGTCGATCAATGTCTCAGTGCTGGTGTCGATCGTTCCGTCAGATGAGTATTGATCGATGAAGAAGTGTTGGCGATGATCGGTTCTTGTCGCTTCTCCTTGCGAAAACTACGTTCGATTGCTAATGAGTCTGAGAAAATTAAGCATTTTTCTTTGTTGCTACTGGTACTGCTGGGCATGCACCTGAAATAGAAAATAATAAAAACAATTTGTAAGTAAACTGAAAAGAAAACCTAGACAAAATTTTCAAACAAATTTAATGGTCATCCTTGCTCCCCGTCAATGGCGCCAAGTTTGATACGTATTCAAATTACCCTAGAGTTAATGATTACTCTCTCAAATAAGAGGTTCAACTGTAGTACTTACGGATCGAATCCACATAGAGTGAGGGCACACAATAGATTTGATAATCAACTTAGATATGCTAGGCAATTATTAAGAAATAGTAAATCAGGATTGGGTTGGTTTGTAAACAATTAAGGAAAATAGTAAATCAAGAATGAGTTGGTTTGTAAACAATTTAGAAAAATAGCTAGATCTAGGGTTTTTAGGTAGTGAATTATAATGGATATAAGAAAAAGGGTTTTTCAATCATAGAACACGCATTTAATAAGTAAACATATAATTTATATCTATCCTATGGCTAAGCTCAGAGTCTACACTTTCGTGTGCAAATTCGAAATGAACGTCGATCGATGATATGCAAACGACATCGATCAATGGCTTTCTTAGTCAAGCATTAAACAACCAGATTCGATTGGTTCACATAGAATTACTAGACCAGTCTCTCGATTGTCCCTAGTAACTTAAGCTCAACAGGATTTGTTCAGGTAACGATCATAATCTCGCAGTTTCAATTTTTCTCATATAAGGGTTCTAGTTAGCTACTCTAGAACACAATCAATAAGCACGATTCTATTGATAGATCTAATAATAACCCTAGCTATTCTACTGTTTGGCTAATCCCACAGAACCATTAGTAAATCGTAAATAGAACAAGAGATCTACTTAGACATAGCTAAACAAAACATAATCATAAACATAAAATATTACATAAAACAATAATAGGGATAGAAACTGGGGTTCCAATACAAAACTTGAAAGAAGTCTTGATCTTCTCCCAAAAAACTACTATGTTTGCTATGAAAAATCACTAAACTTGTAAAAGAGGTATCTTTGCATAAAACACCAGCAAAGACAATATAAACTAGGTAAAACACATCCATGGGTAATCTTGTAATTCCCATAACTTAGGCTTCAAGTCGCGTACTTTTTGAATTGGACTTCTGCGTGTCGACCGTTGATCGGCGACGCCATCGATCTACGGCATGGGTGCATCTTCGATCAACACAAATCTCTATCTTGACTCTTACTATGCTGAATTTGACCAGTTACGGGGCTCCTCTCTCTTTGAGCTCCATAAAGCCTCATAATCTCTACAATGCTCCAAAATGTACATGGACCTAAAAATACTCTAAACACATCCTAGACACACATAACATACTCCAAACAGGGTCTATAATATGGTATAAAAGTGGTAAATATTAGGAACTGTCATCTCTTTACTATCATCATGTTTTGGTATAAGCGTGCAAATAGGAACATTGATGTCTTTAGGAAGAAGCACATACATGAAGAAAGACTGAACTGCAACTACAAAGTCTTGTTTGATGATATGCCACGATGTTTCATAGAATTCAGGCGGGAACCCATCAGGACCAGGGGCTGTACTGGAGGTCATCAAGAACAACACATTCCTAATCTCAGCCTCGGATACTGGGTGTGTGAGTAGTTGAGCAGTATGTGCTGGAGAACGATGTTCCAAAAGCTCAGATAGAACAGGAGTATTCCCGGTGTTGATATGGACAGGACTTTGTTTTTTTTAAATCAATAGGATTTGATGCTGTCACTTTGATCAGTGAGGATCTATGATCATTTCCCCCGAGGGCATGATGAGTTGACTGATCAGGTTAAACGAAACTCTGCACTTGATAATTTTAAAGAAAACAGAGTGTTCTGGTCCCCATTCTTTGACCATGTGATACAGGATTTTTGGCACACAAAACTTTCGCGATCTCTGCCCAGTGGTTCCAAGTGGTCATAGCTTGAGCTGCTTCCTCAAAGGCAACATCACTCTGGTGCTGAAACTTAGGTATAAGTAATTTATAGAGTATTTATTTTATGTTTTGAGTATGTTTTGATGTCTTTTCAGGTCTAGGCATGTTTTCGAACATTATACAGATTATGAATCGATTTGAATATCAAAGAGAAGAAAAATCGTAGCTGTGCAAGAAAACAGAAGAAATAGTCTATATTTTAAGAGAGTGTCGATCAACACCTTCTTGGTGTCGGTCGACACCAATGCTGTTTAACGTGGCAGACTTAAGTTTCCAGAATTTCACTTTTTGCTCAGAAGTTTCCCTATTTTCAAGAAGGCTCCTGGACGGGATATATATAGATATATATATTCTATTTTTCCTGCCACAATTTTGGTTATGTTTTACTTGAGATTTCTTTTAGTTTTGGAGAGAAGATCACATACTCCTTAAGACATTGATTGAAAATCTAGTATTTCTTACTCTTATATTCTTATACAATTGATTCAGTTTATTGCTATGTTTTGCATAATCATGTCTTAGTAATATACTTGTTAGGTTTTTGGGATTTCTAGGGTTTTGATGAACACATAATTATGGAACTGCTAGGGTAATCTCCATGCATCCTTCACCAGACTTAATCTTATTGTTTAAAGAGTAATTAACTAGAAACTTGATCTTAGGATAGTTGAGAAACACGAGAGTGTTATCAACACCTGAGTTGAATCAAGCTTAGCTAAGTTGATAGTCACAACGAGATTTGGCCTTGGAAGTTAGTGAACATATCGAATTGGCACCTAATGCTTGTAGAGTAATTAACAGAATGAGAGTTGGTGTGTGATGATTTAGACATCTGATAGAAATCACAACAAGAGTTGAATAGATCACTTATGAATTCGAGTTCTGGGATTGATCTTAATAAAGACCTTCCCATCTAAGATTTATGTTATGATAACCTATTTGAATTCCCTAGATCTAGCTTTTTCATATATATTTACAAACCGATTTAATTGCTTTCTTTTTAATTTACTGCTTTATTAGGTTTGCCTAGATTAATCTATAAACCTATAGTCTATTGTGTGATCAACTCTCCCGGTGGATTTGATCCCTAAATACTGAAATCGATCTATTATTTGAGAGAGTTTGTATAGGGTAATTTGAACATATCAAATTTTGCACCGTTGCGAGGAACCGTTTGAATTGCGATAAGACTTGGTGAAAAGGTTTTGTCTAGGTTTTTTCTTTTCTTTGTTACTTTAATTACTTCTTGTGTTTTTTTCAGGTGCATGCCTAGCAGTACAAGAAGCAAAAAGAAAATTGACCTCCTAGAATTCTCGGATCTAGTACTACTTAAACGTACGATCCGGAAGGAGAAATGAAAAGCATCAATCGACAATTCTTCAGCGTCGATCGACACCACTCGCGAGAAAGCATTGGCCGATGCCCCTCAAATGTCGATCGACACTCACCTGTGACATAAAGCGATGGTTGCGCCACTTACTTTGATTCAGAATGATGATGAAGACCTGCATGAACTTGATAGTCATATGTGTAATGCAGCATGCCAGAAGATAAATGATCAGAGGGATGTAATCCATGAACCTAAAGAACTTGTTGTTGATGCTGCTCATGGAGAGAATGCTGTAGCCGCTGCTAATGCTGAAAATAATGAGAATGCTTTGGCTTTCCAACCCAGAACCTTGGCTGACTATAACATACCAGATCAGTAATACACCAATATGTTTGCTATTCGTCCTTCTACCTTCTAAAGTGATGAACCTTGGTGAGGAGATTCAATTGTCCCTGATTCTTTCAAGGTTGATCTGATGGTTTGAAGGATAGATGATGATGGTTCAAATTGATAGAAGTCGAAATGGTTGATAAAATTCAGTGAGTATCTGTGGATTAATCAACAATTGATGTGTCCTTGATCAAGACAATGAACTTTGTTTTCGATCAAAGACAGGTTCTGCTTGCAGAGAATAAACTCCTAGCAGTTCGATATTCAAATATGAACAAAGAATTCACAATTTTAGAATTAGTTTTTGATAAAAAAGGTGAATGAATTTAATACTAGTCGTGCATCCCTTTATATAGGACTTACTAGTTATAGAAATGAAAATACAAAGTGTAGAAATTAAGAAACTTAGAAACAAGGAATGTAGACTTGATTTTGGACCAAAATAAGTGTTTTTGTTGAATTATTCTTGGCATGCCGCAACCAAGAATTCTTGCTGAATCCCTCTTGGTATTCTTTCTGAGAATGGGCTTGAAATGGACAGAACAAAGGTTCGGTCTAATTTGGCGTGTAAGAAACCCAATATGAATGTGTTCTAATTTTCTTGGGTTGAAAACTTCTCTTTGGACCCATTGATCCAACAACGTGGAAATAAGATTTCTTGGACATCTTGGCATGTACTATTTACGCTTCGTAGAAGAATGTATTGGTTCACCAAGGAGGAGCAAGAAGTTCATTAGATCATTAGGTGGCCTCCATGAACCGATATGACCGAGAAAGTGAATTCTTTGAACATCTCTTGTAACCTCAAAAACTGGACTGGTTTTGGCTTGCCTAGAATACTAATCAAGATCAGTTCAGGGAGTGAAATAATCTCCAAACTTCCCTCTGAGATCTAGTTGGTCTTTCTCCATCACAAGCTTCTTCATAGTCTAACGAGGGTAGTTTTTGTTTACTGCACAGCTGGGCCAGGTTACATCAATCCCTCCTCCTTTGAAGGTATTTTTCCTCAAATCCATGTCTCCTACATAAAAAGAGAACACGTAAGACACTAGACAAAAGATCAAGAAGAGAAACATGTAAGCAAGATCGAAGTAAGGTTTTGGATTGAAATTTCCTTGGAGTTTTGAAGCCATTTTCCTCAAGTACTTCCATATCCAAATCTCAGGCTGATAAGCATGGTTTTTGATTTTGTTCCTTTGAGACTGATCATGTTGTTCCTGGAAACTCAAAACAAAGAATAGATATCTAGAATTATATGTGCAAGACATGTTGTTTTTCAGACCAAAAATTAATCTTCCTTCCTTATAACATGTTGCACATGTTCAGACATTCATGGTGCATATCAAAGAAAGTGTTATAGACCAGAATGCTATCAAGGCACACAAAAACATAGATCAACATCAAAACATTCCCCACATGATCAGAATCAAAACACAAAAGGTTATGTTCAAGCTGAGACTCACTTATAAAAGGATCATCATGTTTTTCAAAGAATGTATTGTAAACCAAAATATCATCACAGCTTAAAACAACAAAATTCTGAAGCAGTGATTTCAAAATATTCCAAGGTTTATGAGTTTCAGAACATACACGAGCAAGTTCCAACTTAGAAGCAAAATCAAACTTATTTTCAAGTGATCTCGGTTCATACAAATTCCTAACAATGAATTCGTCCAAGGCAAATTTGGATGCAAAAAAAAAAAATCACCAATGACTAGTTTAAGGTTAGAACAACTCAGAACAAAGTTATTTTGTTTGAAGACAAATGAATCATATGAATTTCTAGAACAGAAAACAAGCTGTTGCAAATCCAGCTCTATTGACTTTTTAGGTTGATCAAAGCTTGGTTATGTTCCATAAACTTCTCAAAACTTAAAACAAGGCCAGGATAGTTGTTAACAACACATTGAACACGTTTTTGATCAAAGAGTTTGTCAAGTTCAAGTTTCTTAAAAGAATGTATCATGTTATCAATAACAGAATTTGAAACACAAAATTCTTTCACATTTTCCAAACCAAATCGTTTCACATCACCAGAACAGACCATAACAGATAAATCAGGCACATAGTTAACCCAACAAGATTCTTACAGTGCTCTTGAGAGTCCAAAGAGAATGACTTATCATCAGTTTCTACTTCGGTGTTGTTTGGCTGCTCAAGAATTCTTCTGGTGGTGAACTCTTTTGTGCTTCTTCTGCTAAGTTTTATGAGGTCTGAGACACTGAAACAAGATTACTCGGATGAACCGGTTCAAAAGAAGTTAGTTCTTCACAGACAGGTATACTTTTAGGTAAAGATTTAAAATGGAGAAAAGAACTCTCATATTTTTCCAGCAGCTTTGTTTCTCCTTGGTCTTTTAACCATGGTAAGCAATCTTAGACTTCTTTCTCCTCTTCAGTGTGGTTTCCACATTCATCCTAAATCTCTAGGTTCTTCAGCTGCTATATGCTCCTGTCATGACAAGAATAAGAAACATTAGCACAATACTCTGAAGTTGCAGTTTCCATTTATCTCTAGTTTCTTGGCTAAGAAAAATCGATGCTTTTCTTTGCCATTGAATAGCTAATTCCTTCTTAGAACACAGTGGCTCATTGAATCTTGAGAGAGGAAGTGGGTTTGGCCTTATTTTCTTATGTGATTGAGAATTTCTGGGGTGAATACAATATTGGCAATGTCTTGTCTCTTCTTGACCCTGTCTCGGATGTTTTCTGCTGTAGAGTCCAGAAAAAAAGCGTTTCTTTATGATGAATTTGAGCTAAAACCAGAATGCAACTTGTGGTTCCCCTGTTCTTCTTCTGGTAGTAACAAGATGATCCCAACATAGAATGGCATCACCACAGAACCCTGTTGTAGCCAATCTAACCTTCTTTCTGTCTGGGTAATTTTGGCCATCAAAGACAAGCTCCATTTTCTGCCTCCCATTCCACGTAGGAATCATGGACGTTTCTGCCATAGAAAGGTGGTATCATGCTCCTCCTTTTCAACTTAGCATCCTTCTGAACCTGAGAAACATTACAAAAGAAATCATCAGTTACAGATTGCAAATTTTCATTTATTTGTTTCATCATCTGAGACATCAGTTCCCCCATCTGCAATTTATTCAGTTTCACAGTTGGTGCCTCATTTCTTTTACTATCTCCAGCCATTGTTTTCCTATTACAATCCCAACAAGAAAAATTAGCACAATAACAGAGCTGAAGCTTCACTTCTCTCTTATGTTTCTCTCAAATGTTTTATGTGAATCTAGTTGCTCAGCAACAAACAAAGATCAAGCCTTAGAGAACAAACCCCAACCCCAAAACAGAAGAAATATATAGATAGATTGCAAGATTTTGTTTCCAAGAGACTTTACCACCAGAGTTGGATTTCTCTTCAGTTAGGCCGGATATCTCTTCAGCCAAGTTGGATATCTCTTCAACTTTTTCTTTTATTTTCTGATAGTTTCAATTTTTAACTGGTTGGCCCTCTTGCATGTTCAACAGATAGACAAAAAAATGCATAGAATAGAAGTCGAAAAGCTTTAGAATCAAACCCTAGATCAAGAGCCTTCAATCTGCTCTGATACCACTTGATGAACCCCTAGTGAGGAGATTCAATTGTCCCTGATTCTTTGAAGGTTGATCTGATGGTATGAAGGATAGATGATGATGGTTCTGATTGATAGAAATTGAAATGGTTGATGAACTTCAGTGAGGATCTGTGGATTGATATACACTTTAGTAGATGTGTTCTTGGTCAAGATAATGAACTATGTTTTCGATCAAAGATAGGTTCTGCTTGCACAGAATGAACTCCAAGTAGTTCGATGTTCAAAGATGAACAAAGGATTCACAAGTTTTAGAACTAGTTTTGATAAAAAAAGGTGAATGAATTACATACTGGTCTTGCATCCCTTTATATAGTACCTACAAGTTGTAGAAAGGAAAAGACAAAGTGAAGAAATTAAGAAACTTAGAAACTAGGAATGTAGACTTGACTTTGGACTAAAATAAAAGTTTTTGTTGAATGACTCTTTGCATGCCACAACCAAGACTTTCTTTCTGACTCCCTCTTGGTATTCTTGCAGAGAATGGGCTTGAAATTTGACTGATCAAAGGGCTGGTCGAATTTGGCTTGTAACAAACCCAATATGAATTTGCTATGATTTATTTGGGTTGAAACCTTGTCTTTGGATCCATTGATCCAAAATGTGGCCATAAGATTTCTTGGACATCTTGGCATGTAATACTGATTTATGCTTCATAGAATAATGCATTGGTTCCCCAAGGAGGAACAAAAAATTCATTAGATCATCAGGTGGCCTCAGTGAACCGAGATGACCGAGAAAGTGAATTCTTTGAAAGTCTCTTGTAACCCCCACAAACTTGACTGGTTATGGCTTGAATAGAATACTATTCATGATCGGTTGATGGAGTGAAATAATCTCCAACCTCCCCTTTGATCTCTGGTTGGTCTTTCTCCGTCACAAGCTTTTTCATGGTCCAACTCAGGTAGTTTTGGTTGATTGCACAGCTGGGCATGGTTACATCACAAAGTAATGATTTCAATATGAAGAAAGCATACTTAACACTCATGGGACAGAAGCCTTATCATGGGCTACCACATGAGCATCCTTTGGACCATATTGAAAGGGTCGAGGATTTGGTTTATACTATTAAAACCGGAATCGTTGATGACTACCTTCTATCTAAGCTCTTCAAGTAATCTCTTGCTGGAGACGTTTCTTACTGGCTTAAGCATCTATCAACAGGGTCTCTTACTTCGTCGACATGTATAAAAAAGCCTCCATGCGCAACTTCTTTGAGGATGCTATATCTGAAGACTTGCGGATCAAGATCTTCATGTTTACTTAGGGGCCTACTAATCATTCAAGAGATATTGGATTAGATTCAGATCATATCGAAGAGACTTCCACACCATGGGTTCAATGAGGTACAACTACTTGGTACCTTCTTCGAAGAACTCACATTGGTCTATCAGATGGCTCTCAACAAAAATAGCGATGGAAATTTCAACACTAAAAATCGAGAAGAAACTGTGAGACTTATTGAAAACTTGATCTTTAGAAATAGTACCAATAATACTGACTACGAGAGGAAGAAATTTACTGATAGCTTGGACAAGGGAGAAATGGCTGAAGTGAAAGCAAAGTTGGACACAATTCACAATCTTTTCAAGAAAAAAGTTATCTTCGCAAAAGGTGTATAGATTGCCGAGGCCACCGAGGAGAAAGAAGAAGATGTTAACTTTGTGAATGAGACTGATTTTCAAAATCAGAGGTTTGGGAATCAGCAAGGAAACATGAACTTCACTGGCGTTGACAAAGAAGTAACTACAACAACAACCAGAACTCACAATACCAGAAGCCCCTCAACAGCAACATCAACAACAACAATAGCTTCACCAGGAACTACGAAAGTTATTCTTATTAGACTCCCGCTCTAGAAACTTAGGAAAGTAAGCTAGAGTCTATGATTGACCAGGTTTTGGAAGGTTAGCAATTAATTACAGTGGATTTGAAGGGGAGGTTATATTATGTATACACTGAGTTGAACAACAAATTCGAGGCTCTGAACACCCATGTCAAAAACGTGTAAACTCAGAAAGTCTAGACCAATGATGCTGTGAAGAGACAAGAAGTCTTAAATTAAGGGAAAAGTGAAGTTGGACATAAGCACGTGTGAATGCCATCACAGAGGATGATATTTGGCAAGTGATGAGGAATGATAATCTTCAAGAATGCGAATTCAGGTAAAAGGTTCTATGTCATTCAACAGTACTCACTGGTGCCGAGCGACACCAACTCAGCATCACTCGACACCCTCCGAAGATTTTGAGTATTATTGACCGGAAGCTAGCGTCGATCGACACTATGCCAAGGTCAATTGACACCCATCTTCACATCCTAAAATGACACCTTCATTTGGCATCAATCGACACCCAGATAGTATCGATCGATACCATCTAGCATAATACGTACCCAAACCGTAATCTATCGACAGCCTGCTGAGAGAAAGGTACCATTCGTGCAGAGGAAGAAGAATCAGGTTCCTATACATCTAAGGAGAGATGCTAATGATGAGCAGATGGATGCATTCAACCTAGAAGAGTATTGAAAATCCCCAGAGAAGAGTCTTTTGATTATGCCTAATATAATCATAAACTCTGGTTGTTTTTGAGGGGGAGCAGAGATTCAGAAGAAGACATCATGGAAATGTTTCACATTTTCAGAGGCAAATGAAGAAAGTTATAAAGATTAAGAAGAAAAGTAACCTATGATAAGTTTGTGGTTCCATGTATTGTTGCAGGGAACCATTATCCAAATGCTTTGTGTGATACTGGTTCTTCAGTGAGCATCATGCCAAGACAGATGGCTGAGTTGTTGAGGTTCAAAATAGGGCCATATTTGGATACCTTAACCTTTGTAGATTTCTCCAGAGTTAGTTAAGGAGGGATTATCAGGGACTTGGAAGTAAAGATTGGAGATGATTTATTCCCTATAGACTTCCATGATATGTACATCCATATATAAAGGAAGATATTTTTACAGCTTGGAAGAGCATTCGTCGCTATAGTAGGGGCAGTCTGTGATATGCAGACAAACAAGCTGTGTCTGACATTCGTTGACAAGGATGTATTTTATGACCCAGTTCGTGTGTTCAGAGGAAGAGAAGCCAAGTCCTACATTAAGCTTGGTGATGAAGAATTTTTTTTCTCCTATTGATACTGATTCAGATTGAGAGGATACAGACATAGAAGATGCGACGGTCGACACACCTTCAGTGTCGATTGACACCACTCAAATTTCGGATCAGATGGAAGCCTTAACGTATTAGTTTGCTACCTCTTAAAGGGCTATTCCTAGGAAACTGCCACATAAAGATGTTGCACTTGGTGAATACGGGGTCTATAAAGATCAAAAATGCCGAGCTCGCAGCATTTAAGGCAACATTACTGATGTGCTGGAAACTGAAATTGCTGATATACTCAAAATGGCTGTGAGTGTAGGAAATGAGCATCAAAGCTCATACCCTGAAGTTTCCGTCGATCAATGCTCAGGTTCGGGTCTCTATCGACACTAGTGCGAACTGCCGAAAGACTTAGCACTTTCTACTCGGAAATCTCCCTCTTGTAGCTGTTCTCTCTTCACCTCTTGGCAAAAATCATCACCTATCTATGCATTAACATGGTGCTTCTGACTAGATTCCCTTTTATCCTTAATCAGGGTCCGAAGTCTCTGAATGGCCTCACTTGTCTAGACGACTTGATTCTCTAACTTCTTGACATGAGTGCTGAGAGTCTCAAACTTTGTGTTGAGTTTGATGTACAGAACATCTATCTTGCCATTGAAATTCATAGTTATCTGCAGCTGGTTCTCCAATACTTTGGAAACCGTAACTATCCAGCTTCGCTTTGAGTTCATCTATCTGCTCCTAGCTCAAAGATGGAGCTGATTTATTTCTCTCATAATCAGTGTTCTTGGTGGTATTGCTAGACGCCAAGTTCTCAATAAGCCTTATTGCTTCTTCTGGACTACTAGTGGTGAAATTCCCTTCCCTAGCTGTTTCTAAAGCCATATGGTACTGCAGATCAATACCTCTGAAGAATTTGCTAAGTAGCTGCATCTCGTTGAAACCATGGTGTGGGAAGTCTCTATGGTAGGACTTGAATTTGAACTAAGAGCTTGGGAACGACTCTCCAGGTTCTTGTGTGAATGTAGAGATTTTGTTTCTTAATTCCTTTGCTCGAACATCATCAAAGAAATTGCGTAGGAATGCATTCTTGATTTCTATCCAGGATGTCATAGATCCTGGTGCTAGCTGATTTAGCCAATGTGAAGCCTCCCATCAAGTGAGTACTTGAATAAATTACAAAAGAGATAGTCCTCAGGGACTCCATTGACTTTGATAGAAGATACTAGATCCTAAAACCGTTTCAGATGATCCATCGGATGCTCATGTTGAGATACATGATAGGGTGTCTACGCAACAACTGCAAAGAAATGCAGTTCGATCTCAAAGTCATAACTCTAGAAAACTTGAGGACGAATAGAGGATCTGTTAGCATTGAACTTGTCTGGATGATTGTAGTCTGCCAGTGTTCGTTGAGAAGCTTGGAAATTAGCTTCAGGTCGAGCTACTGTAGCGTATGCTTCTACTTCTGTTTCTGAATTACAGCCCCCTGATCATCAATTCTCATACCTATTGCATTACACAGGTGACCTTCAAGTTCATACATGTATCCTCTCTCATCTCGGACCACAACTAAAGTCGCAACAATCTGAACTGGCAAACTACCGTCGATCAATGCCATGTTAGTGTTGGCAATCGATGTTGGTTGTGAAGAAGCGTCGATTGGCGGCTGAGTGCTAATGTCGATCGATGGTTGTCGAATCTGTTTGCGGATGGAGCGTTCGGTTACAACTGGATATGAGAAGAGTAATTACTTTTCTTTTTACTTCTGGTAATGCTGGGCGTGCACCTGAAAGACAAGAAAAAGAAATTCTTAGTAACTTGCAGTAAAGAAAAATCCTAGACTAAACCCTAGAAAAAATCTAATGGCGTCCTTGCTCCCCGGAAATGGCGCCAAATTTGATAGTGTGGGTTAAAGCTTATTTTAATGTAGGAAATCTAACAAAGTAACCCTACGAACTACTCTTGCCAAGAGAGGTCAAATTGTAGTACTTAGGGATCGAATCCACAGAGAGCGAGGGCACACAATAAGTTTCTATATTTCTTATGGTTAAATTAGGCAAGCTATAAATTGAGAGTTCAATTGTAAGATTATCCGAAAAGGAAATTGTCTAAATAACTAAATTTATGAAATATGGAAAACGATAGATCTAGGGTTTCAGGCATAAATGTTAAGTTAGGAAGCTATAATTATGCATTGAATTATTAATATGTGAGGACATAAATGTTAATTAGTCTGACCCCCTCTTGTCCCAACTCTCGTATGCGGACAGAGAAGTAGACCGTCGATCGACAACTAAGGCCGAGTGTCGACCGACGCTAATCCTTCTTTAGATACTCACTTGAGGCTGGTCATATGCTTCAGCTTCTCTCTGAGGCCATTGAACATGCGCTTTATGTCCTCTTCTGTCTCCTTGGATTCCCTGAAAAACATCCATAATCTATAACTGTAGTACGCTTCATCAAATTCAGTATCTAAAGGAGTTTTAAAAACTCTTTTGGCAAAGTCATCCATCTCTCTGTCAGTTTCTTCTCTGTGTAGATGTTTAGGAATCTTCAGCTTCCTTCTAGGGTTTCTTTCTGTTTCCTTATCAACTATCATTGGTTCAGGTGTATTAGCATTCTGTTCTTGAGTTTCCATATACGGATGTCTGACAAAAAAGCTAGCATTCAGACTCGGTAGACGAACTGGTTCTGCTGTTCGAGACCGTCGACCGTTGTTGGCTTCTCGACGTTGATCGATATCTGAAGACTCACACGAAGCTACATACCCTGAAGTTTCCGTCGATCAATGCTCAGGTTCAGGTCTCTATCGACACTAGTGCGAACTGCCGAAAGACTTAGCACTTTCTACTCGGAAATCTCCCTCTTGTAGCTGTTCTCTCTTCACCTCTTGGCAAAAATCATCACCTATCTATGCATTAACGTGGTGCTTCTGACTAGATTCCCCTTTATCCTTAATCAGGGTTCGATGTCTCTGAATGGCCTCACTTGTCTGGACGACTTGATTCTCTAACTTCTTGACATGAGTGTTGAGAGTCTCAAACTTTGTGTTGAGTTTGATGTACAGAACATCTATCTTGCCATTGAAATTCATAGTTATCTGCAGCTGGTTCTCCAATACTTTGGAAACCGTAACTATCCAGCTTCGCTTTGAGTTCATCTATCTGCTCCTAGCTCAAAGATGGAGCTGATTTATTTCTCTCATAATCAGTGTTCTTGGTGGTATTGCTAGACGCCAAGTTCTCAATAAGCCTTATTGCTTCTTCTGGACTACTAGTGGTGAAATTCCCTTCCCTAGCTGTTTCTAAAGCCATATGGTACTGCAGATCAATACCTCTGAAGAAGTTGCTAAGTTGCTGCAGCTCGTTGAAACCATGGTGTGGGAAGTCTCTATGGTAGGACTTGAATTTGAACTAAGAGCTTGCGAACGACTCTCCAGGTTCTTGTGTGAATGTAGAGATTTTGTTTCTTAATTCCTTTGCTCGAAATTCATCAAAGAAATTGCGTAGGAATGCATTCTTGATGTCTATCCAGGATGTCAGAGATCCTGGTGCTAGTTTATTTAGCCAATGTGAAGCCTCCCATCAAGTGAGTACTTGAAGAACTTACAAAAGAGATAGTCCTCAGGGACTCCATTGACTTTGATTGAAGATACTAGATCCTAAAACCGCTTCAGAAGATCCATCGGATGCTCATGTCGAGATACATGATAGGGTGTCTACGCAACAACTGCAAAGAAGGACAGTTCGATCTCAAAGTCATAACTCTAGAAAAATTGAGGACGAATAGATGATCTGTTGGCATTGAACTGGTCTGGATGATTGTTGTCTGCCAGTGTTCTTTGAGAAGCTTGGAAATTAGCTTCAGGTTGAGCTACTGTAGCGTATGCTTCTTCTTCTGTTTCAGAATTAGAGCCCCCTGATCATCAATTCTCTGACCTGTTGCATTACACAGGTGACCTTCAAGGTCATACATGTCTCCTCTCTCATCTCGGATCATAACTAAAGTCGCAACCATCTGAGCTGGCGAACTACCGTCGATCAATGCCATGTTAGTGTTGTCGATCGATGTTGGTTGTGAAGAAGCGTCGATTGGCGGCTGAGTGCTAATGTCGATCGATGGTTGTCGAATCTGTTTGCGGATGGAGCGTTCAGTTACAACTGGATATGAGAAGAGTAATTCCTTTTCTTTTTACTTCTGGTAATGCTGGGCGTGCACCTGAAAGACAAGAAAAAGAAATTCTTAGTAACTTGCAGTAAAGAAAAATCCTAGACTAAACCCTAGAAAAAATCTAATGGCGTCCTTGCTCCCCGGAAATGGCGCCAAATTTGATAGTGTGGGTTAAAGCTTATTTTAATGTAGGAAATCTAACAAAGTAACCCTACGAACTACTCTTGCCAAGAGAGGTCAAATTGTAGTACTTAGGGATCGAATCCACAGAGAGCGAGGGCACACAATAAGTTTCTATATTTCTTATGGTTAAATTAGGCAAGCTATAAATTGAGAGTTCAATTGTAAGATTATCCGAAAAGGAAATTGGCTAAATAACTAAATTTATGAAATATGGAAAACGATAGATCTAGGGTTTCAGGCATAAATGTTAAGTTAGGAAGCTATAATTATGCATTGAATTATTAATATGTGAGGACATAAATGTTAATTAGTCTGACCCCCTCTTGTCCCAACTCTCGTATGCGGACAGAGAAGTAGACCGTAGATCGACAACTAAGGCCGAGTGTTGACCGACGCTAATCCTTCTTTAGATACTCACTTGAGGCTGGTCATATGCTTCAGCTTCTCTCTAAGGCCATTGAACATGCGCTCTATGTCCTATTATGTCTCCTTAGATTCCCTGAAAAACATCAATAATCTATGACTGTAGTATGCTTCATCAAATTGAGTATCTAAAGGAGCTTTAAAAACTCTTTTGGCAAAGTCATCCATCTCTTTGTCAGTTTCTTCTCTGTGTAGATGTTTAGGAATCTTCAGCTTCCTTCTAGGGTTTCTTTCTGTTTCCTTATCAACTATCATTGGTTCAGGTGTATTAGCATTCTGTTCTTAAGTTTCCATATACGGATGTCTGACAAAAAAGCTAGCATTCAGACTCGGTAGACGAACTATTTCTGCTGTTGGAGACCGTCGACCGTTGTTGGCTTCTCGACGTTGATTGATATCTTAAGACTCACATGAAGCTACATACCCTGAAGTTTCCGTCGATCAATGCTCAGGTTCGGGTCTCTATCGACACTAGTGCGAACTGCCGAAAGACTTAGCACTTTCTACTCGGAAATCTCCCTCTTGTAGCTGTTCTCTCTTCACCTCTTGGCAAAAATCATCACCTATCTATGCATTAACGTGGTGCTTCTGACTAGCTTCCCCTTTATCCTTAATCAGGGTCCGATGTCTCTGAATGGCCTCACTTGTCTGGACGACTTGATTCTCTAACTTCTTGACATGAGTGCTGAGAGTCTCAAACTTTGTGGTGAGTTTGATGTACAAAACATCTATCTTGCCATTGAAATTCATAGTTATCTGCAGCTGGTTCTCCAAAACTTTGGAAACCGTAACTATCCAGATTCGCTTTGAGTTCATCTATCTGCTCCTTGCTCAAAGATGGAGCTGATTTATTTCTGTCATAATCAGTGTTCTTGGTGGTATTGCTAGACGCCAAGTTCTCAATAAGCCTTATTGCTTCTTCTGGACTACTAGTGGTGAAATTCCCTTCCCTAGCTGTTTCTAAAGCCATATGGTACTGCAGATCAATACCTCTGAAGAAGGTGCTAAGTAGCAGCAGCTCGTTGAAACCATGGTGTGGGCAGTCTCTATGGTAGGACTTGAATTTGAACCAAGAGCTTGTGAACGACTCTCCAGGTTCTTGTGTGAATGTAGAGATTATGTTTCTTAAATCCTCTGCTTGCACATCATCAAAGAAATTGCGCAGGAAGGCATTCTTGATGTCCATCCAGGATGTCAGAGATCCTAGTGGTAGCTGCTTAAGCCAATGTGAAGCCTCCCAGCAAGTGAGTACTTGAAGAACTTACAAAACAGATAGTCCTCAGGGACTCCATTGACTTTGATAGCAGATACTAGATCCTAAAACCGCTCTAGATGATCCCTCAGATGATCATGTCGAGATCCATGGTAGGGTGTCTACGCAACAACTGCAAAGAAGAACAGTTTGATCTCAAAGTCATAAGGATAGAAAGACTGAGGACGAATAGAGGATCTGTTAGCATTGAACTGGTCTGGATGATTGTAGTCCGCCAGTGTTCGTTGAGAATCTTGGGAATTAGCTTCAGTTTGAGATACTGCAGGTATGCTTCTACTTCTGGTTCAGGAATTACAGACCCCCGATAATAATTTATATGACCTGTTGCATTACGCAGGTGACCTTCATTTTCATACAGGTCTCCTCTCTCATCTCGGACCACAACTAAAGTCGCAACCATCTGAACAGGCGCACTACCGTTGATCGATGCCGTGTTAGTGTTGTCGATCGATGTTGGTTGTGAAGAAGCGTGTTTTGGCGGCTGAGGGCTAATGTCGATCGATGGTTGTCGAACCTGTTTGCGAATGGAGCGTTCGATTACAACTGGATATGAGAAGAGTAATTCCCTTTTCTTATTACTTCTTGTAATGCTGGGTATGCACCTGAAAGACAAGAAAAATAAATTCTTAGTAACTTGCAATAAAGAAAAATCCTAGACTAAACCCTAGAAAATAAATCTAATGGCGTCCTTGCTCCCCGGCAACAGTGCCAAATTTGACAGTGTGGGTTAAAGTTTATTTTAATGTAGGAAATCTATCAAAGTAGCCCTACAAACTACTCTTGCCAAGAGATGTCAAATTTTAGTACCTAAGAATCGAATCCACAGAGAGCGAGAGCACACAATATATTTCTACATTTTTTTATGGTTAAGTTAGGCAAGCTATAAATAGAGAGTTCAATTCTAAAATTATTCGAAAAGGAAATTGTCTAAATTACTAAGTTTACTAAATTATGGAAAACGATAGATCTAGGGTTTTAGGCAAATGGATTATAATGTATATTATGCACGGAATTATTAATATGCAACGACATAGATGACCCCCTCTTGTCCCAACTCTCTAATGTGGACAGAGAAGTAGACCGTCGATCGAGAAATAAGGCTGAGTCTCGACAGACTCTAATCCTTCTTTAGATACTCACTTGAAGCTGGTCCTATGCTTCAGCTTCTCTCTGAGGCCATTGAACCGCTCTATGTCCTCTTATGTCTCCTTGGATTCCCTGAAAAACATCCATAATCTATAACTGTAATACGTTTCATCAAATTGAGTATCTAAAGGAATTTTAAAAACTCTTTTGGCAAAGTCATCCATCTGTTTGTCAGTTTCTTCTCTGTGTTGATATTTAGGAGTCTTCTGCTTCCTTCTATGGTGCCTTTCTGTTGCATTATAAACTATCATTGGTTCAGGTGTACTAGAATTCTGTTCTTGAGTCTCCATACACGGATGTCTGATAAAGAAGCTATCATTCAGACTCGGTAGACAAACTGGTTCTACTGTTGGAGACCGTCGATCGATGTTAGCTTTTTGGCGTTGATCGATATCTGAAGATTCACACGAAGCTACATAACCTGAAGGTTCCGTCGATCAATGCTAAGGTTCGTGTGTCGATCGACACTAGTGGGAACTGCCGAAAGACTTAGCACTTTCTACTCGGAAATCTCCCTCTGGGAGCTGTTCTCTCTTCATCTCTTGGGAAAAATCATCACCTATCAATGCAATGACGTGGTGCCTCTGACTAGCTTCCCCTTTCTCCTTAATCAGGATCACATGTCTCTGAATGGCCTCACTTGTCTGGACCACTTGATTCTCTAACTTCTTGACATGAGTGCTGAGAGTTTCAAACTTTGTGTTGAGGTTGATGTACAAAGCATCTATCTTGCCATTGAAATTCATAGTCATCTGCAGCTGGTTCTCCAATACTCTGGAAACCATTACTATTCAGCTTTGCTTTGACTTCATCTATCTGCTCCTTGCTAAAAACGGAGCTGACTTCTGTCTCTCATAATCAGTGTTCTTGGTGCTATTGCTAGACGCCAAGTTGTCAATAAGCCTTGTTGCTTCTTCTGGACTACTAGTAGTGAAATTCCCTTCACTAGCTGTGTCTAAAGCCATATGGTACTGCAGATCAATACCTCTGAAGAAGGTGCTAAGTAGCTGCACCTCGTTGAAACCATGGTGTGGGCAGTCTCTATGGTAGGACTTGAATCTGAACCAAGAGCTTGTGAACGACTATCCAGGTTGTTGTGTGAATGTAGCGATTCTGTTTCTTTAGTCCTCTGCTCAGCACATCATCAAAGAAATTGTGCAAGAACGCATTCTTGATGTCTATCTAGGAAGTCAGAGATCCTGATGGTAGCTGATTAAACCAATGTGAAGCCTCCCAGCCAGTGAGTACTTGAAGAACTTACAAAACAGATAGTCCTCTGGGACTCCATTGACTTTGATAGCAGATACTAGATCCTAAAACCGCTCTAGATGATCCCTCAGATGATCATGTCGAGATCCATTGTAGGGTGTCTACACAACAACTGCAAAGAAGGACAGTTTGATCTCAAAGTCATAACTCTAGAAAGCTGAGGATGAATAGAGGATCTGTTAGCATTGAACTGGTCTGGATGATTGTAGTCCGCCAGTGTTCGTTGAGAAGCTTGGGAATTAGCTTCAGGTCGAGCTACTGAAGCGTATGCTTCTACTTCTGGTTAAGGAATTACAGCCCCCTGATAATCAATTCTCAGACCTGTTGCATTACGCAGGTGACCTTCAAGGTCATACAGGTCTCCTCTCTCATTTTGGACCACAACTAAAGTCGCAACCATCTGAACTCGCGAAATACCATCGATCGATGTCGTGTTAGTGTTGTTGATCGATGTTGGTTGTCAGGAAGCATCTTTCGGCGGCTGAGTGCTAATGCCGATCGATGGTTGTCGAATCTGTTTTGCAGATGGAGCGTTCGATTACAACTGGATATGAGAAGAGTATTTCCCTGTTCTTATTACTTCTGGTAATGCTTGGCATGCACCTGAAAGATAAGAAAAAGAAATTCTTAGTAACTTGCATTAAAAAAAATCTTAGACTAAAGCCTACAAAATAAATCTAATGGCGTCCTTACTCCCCGGAATAGTTGCCGAATTTGACAGTGTGGGTTAAATTTTATTTTAATGTAGAAAATATATCAAAGTAACCCTACGAACTACTCTTGCCAAGAGAGGTCAATTGTAGTACTTAGGGATCAAATCCACCAAGAGTGAGAGCACAAAATAGATTTCTATATTTCTTATGGTTAAGTTAGGCAAGCTATAAATAGAGAGGTCAATTGTAAGATTATCCGAAAAGGAAATTGTCTAAATTACTTAGTTTACGAAAATATGGAAAAAGATAGATCTAGTGTTTCATGCTAGTGGATTATAAGGGGCAAAGAGCTTGTGAACTCCAGTTGTTGTGTGAATGTAGCGATTCTGTTTCTTTAGTTCTGCTCAAGCAGAAATGTGCAAAAACGCATTTATGTCTATCTAGAAGTCAGAGATCCTCTGATTAACCTGTAAGCCTCCCAGCCATGAGTACTCGAAGAGTTACAAACAGATAGTCTCGGACTCCATGACTTGATAGCAGTACTGATACTAAACCGCTCTAGATATCCTCAGATGATCATGTCGAGATCCATTGAGGGTGGCTACACAACAACTGCATAGTTGATCTCAAGTACATAAATTAGAAACTCGAGGAAGAATACGGATTGTTAGCATTAACTTCTAATGATTGAGCTCAGGTCGTTGAGAGCTGGGAATACTTAGTGAGCACTGCAGGTCTGCTTCTACTTTTGGTTAAGGAATTACAGCCTCCTGATCATCAAATTTCTGACATGTTGCATTAAGCAGGTGACCGACAAGATCATACATGTCTCCTCTCTCATCTCGGACCACAACTAAAGTCGCAACCTTCTGAACTCGTGAACTACCGTTGATCGATGCTGTGTTAGTGTTGTCAATCGATGTTGGTTGTGAAGAAGCGTCGAATGCCGGCTGAGTGCTACTCTCGATCGATGGCTGTCAAATATTTTTGCGGATGGAGCGTTTGATTACAACTATATATAATAAGAGTAATTCCTTGTTCTTATTGCTTCTGGTAATGTTGGGCATGCACCTGAAAGACAAGAAAAAGAAATTCTTAGTAACTTGCAGTAAAGAAAAATCCTAGACTAAACCCTAGAAAATAAATCTAATGGCGTGGTTGCTCCCCGGCAACGGCGCCAAATTTGACAGTGTGGGTTAAAGTTTATTTTAATGTAGGAAATCTGTCAAAGTAACCCCACGAACTACTCTTGCCAAGAGAGGTCAAATTGTAGTACTTAGGGATCGAATAAACATAGAGCGAGGGCACACAATATATTTCTACGTTTTTATGGTTAAATTAGGCAAGTTATAAATAGAGAGTTCAATTGTAAGATTATCCGAAAAGGAAATTGTCAAAATTACTAAATTTATGAAAATATGGAAAACGATAGATCTAGAGTTTCAGGCAAGTGGATTATATTGGATATTATGCAGGGAATTATCAATATGCGAGGACATAGATGTTGACTAGTCTGACCCCCTCTTGTACCAACTCTCATATGCGGAAAGAGGAGTCGATTGTTTATCGACGGCTATGGTCAAGTGTTGATCGACGCTAATCAGACATGAAGTTTCTCTGTAATGGCTAATAGTCCATCTCTCACATGTATCAGACAACCTAGCTCAAAGGAATCAAGTGTGGCACATAACCTACCCTGGTAGTTGTCCATGTCCTAAGTTCAGGTTTCTAGTTAGCTACTCTAGAACGCAAGCATTGAAGAAAATTCCGAAGATTGATGTTTCTTCATCCTAGCAATCCTGTTTTGGGGCTAATTTTTCAATACCATTATGAACCCTAAATCTAAGAGGTGAATTAATCACAGATGATTATAGAAAACATGATAAACTGAATAATTTAATTCATAGATTAATAAACGGGGTTCCAATACAAATCTCTGAAGGAGTTTAGATCTTCTCCCCTAACTACTAAGAATATAATGCAAGAAAATTAAAAGCTTTAAAGTCATATGCGTGGTCGTGGTGTGTCTGCCTAAACAATGGCAAAACCCTTATAAACTAGGTCAAAACTCGTCCAATGGCATTCTCGTAATTTGTCTTACTTGGGCTTGAAGTCGGTCAATATTCTTCAAGTGGGCCGTCGATCGACAGCAAGGATGCTCCGTCTATCGATTGTCATGCTTGACTTCGACTCGATTTTAGCTGAATATGAACAACTACCAGATACCTCCTCTGAATACTCTAACAAGCTCTAATATCTCCATAATGCTCCAAAATTTACATTGACCTATAAAGACTCTAAAACACTGTCCATACACACATAGTAGACTCCAAATAGGATCCAAATGATGGTCTAAAACTGGTAAATAACAAGGTATATCACATGGACACATGTCCTAAAGACATAGAGATACTCCAAACAGATATGGTTGAGAATCCAACCCATAAAGGAACGGTACGGGTGATGGTGAGTATGGTTTGGGGCCATAAAGGGCTATCGCTTGCGTGAGTCACTATGGCGAACTGCGTGAGACACTAAAGCGAAAAGGAAGGCCTATCCATGAAGGAAATGGGTGCAAGAGGCCCATGGTCCAAGGGTGGTTAGCCGAGAGATGGATGAACCAAACGCCAAGGGTTAGAGCGGTTAATCTCTATCTCTTTTCATTGATTATGTTCATATGATATATATATATATATGTATATGGAACATGGTATTTAGCCATCTGACCACGTCCTAGACAAGAGCATCATGTCGGTTATGATGGTTGTGGACCATAGCCGATAGGTTTGTCACGACCGACACGGTCCATAGCCGATAGGCTGGTCGCGCCCGACGCGGTCTATAGCCGACAAGAAGTGTTGGGGTATATTTAAGTACAAGCCATTCGTGGAAGCCGGAGGTAGGAACCTGGAAGTCCAAAGCTGGAGAAATCTCTTCATGGATTATTTTTCCCCAACCGTTTGCCCCTTATTTTATGGTTTCATGTTGGAAAGCGGGAAATAACATGATTCTCTTCATATGACTTCATGAGTTGCACCGTAGTATCGAGTTCCTTGTTGAAATTGGAGTCAGACGTCTTCTTTTCTACTAGAGAAAATTTTAAAGCTTGTGTCATCAAACTTCCTCGCTGGTAGTGGTTCGATGCACATGCACATGGTCTGAAAGGATCCATAGCCTGATTGGAGATGTATGGCCTGGATAATGAATAATAATCCTTGGTCAAATACAAACAAATGGTCTGGATCAAGTAGTATATTCGTCGGTGCACCCTTGGTCATGTTGTCGTTGCCTAGACAATGTTGATAGATTTACAGACATGCTTCAATGGGCATGTGTTTGGTTTGAGAGATGATGATCATGTGGGTCTAGTTGTATTCTTGATTCTGATGGCCTTCATATGGGAATCATAATCTTGGAGTAGGAGAAAAACTTTCCTAGAAATTGAGATGCACGGTCTAAAGGCTCGTGGTTCCTTCTTTTCAATTGAGGGTGACTTGACTGCAGATGGATCCACTGCCATTGAACACTGGGTATTACACAGTCACACTGGATCAAACCAATCCTGTAAGACTCTATTCTTCTCATTTTTGAAGATGGCATGTTTCCCCCGAGATGCTTGTACTGCTTCTGTAGCTACTCTCGGCCTTAGTTCAGGCCAGGACTTCAGTTTGCATTTCTTGAGGATTCTCTGGCTCCATGAATCGTGTGCAGGAGTATATGGGTCAGGACCCAGGATTTATGAGAAGAAGAATCTTGGAGAGGCTAAGGATCAGGAGGATGAGGATGTTTAATAAAATCCGGAGGCCAAAACTGAGAATCGTCATGCTGGATTCTTCTGGCCTTATTTGCACCTCATTTATCTCCTCTTAGGTCTTCGTGCTGGTCCCCCTTTTTGCGTTTAGTATTCTTCATATTCCTCGAGGTTTCTATGCTGTAGCTGTAGCTTCTTGCCTTGTTTCGGGAGTGTACCTTGACCTTTGGCATGGAGGATCTTCAGCATATGTTATCTTGGTACCAGGAAATAACCTAATCGATTCTTGGTACCAGAGTTGATTTCTGGGAAACGTCTTCATGTCGCCTTTAATGAACAGTAGTGTCCCTACCGGGTAAATAAGGTGGGAACATTTGTTGAACTCTGCCATTGATTTGTGAACACTCCCAACTGTGTATCACAGTGCAATCTGGCCCCAGATGTAGGCCACTATCAATACTTGGATGACCTTCAATCATGCTTCTTCAGAAACCGGAGGATCCTGGGCATGTCATCCTGAAATCCAAAGGTTTAGAGTTGCATCCTCTAGAAATACGGAGGTTGTTTGGACTTTGTCCAAGAACATGTAGGTTTTATGGAATTTCATCCAGAAACCCGAGGTTGGATGGAATTTTGTCCTGAAACCCGAGGGTTTTTATCGATTGTCTTCCAGGAACCTGTAGGTTTGGGATACATTCTCATGGAACACGAAGCTTTGAGGGCGTATCATTCATTAAACCTCGAGGTTTTGGCACATAGCCCTTTGGGACCTTGAGGTCTTAAGGCGTATCCTTTCATTGAACCTGAGCTTTTAGGATGTCATATCGAGCTCTGCCCCCTTGAGTAAGCTGCTCTTAATGTCAGTTTAGATGTTGCACTCTACTACCCGTAAGTAGGCCACTATCAAGATTCGTTTAGATGTTGCACTCTGACACTCGGAAGTAGGCCACTATCAAAATCTTTTTTAGACGTTTCACTCTGCCACTCGAAAGTATGCCATTATCAACGTCGCTTTAGATGTTGTACTCTGCCACTCAAAAGTAGGCCACCATCGACATCTTAAGGTGCTGCACTCTGCTTCCTGCAGGAAAGCCACTGTCAGACTTTTATCGTTCGGTGCTATTGTGACTTCGACCCTATAAGGGGTTAGGCAATCGCCAGTTTTATCGATCAGTGCTGGTGTGAATATCACTGGTGTGGTGACTCAGGCGCCAGACTTGCTGCTTTCGACATCTGGTTAAGCAAGGTTTATGTGTGCTCCGAACATTTCACTTTTTCCTCCATGTATCAACCTTGAGGTTTGTCTACAGTACTATGCAAATGTACTCCGTACCCCCTGCATTGTGTGTAGCACGTAGCGTTTTAACGCATGAATATGCACATTTCGTACAAAGGTTTCCTACATACGTTTTGACACATGCCCTATATGCAGCAATTAGGTATTTTTGACAGCATACTCAGGCTTGCGCAGGCCCATTCCTGCTTTAGTCATGTACCTTTTGCATCATTTCGGTGGGTCTACCACTTATATGCATGGCTGTAAGATATGCTCCCTGTACATACTCTGAGTTTGGATACAATACTCTGCATTTGTTGTTATGCTTCCTGCGTTGGTTCAGGAATTGGCATGTTGCGTACGATGCTCCCTGCGTAATAATAACTGTATAAGCTTCTTACGAAGTACTTTGCATGTTATGTAATATACTCCCTGCCTAAGACTAAGCGTTTAAGCTTCTTAGGCAGTACTTTGCATTATATATAATATGCTCCATGCCTAAGAGTAAGCGTGTAAGCTTCTCATGCAATACTTTGCATTATATGTAATATGCTCTCTGCCTAAGAGTAAGTTTGTAAGCTTCTTAGGCAGTACTTTGCATTTTCGTACTCTGTATCCTGCATAGGAGTAGGCTCTTGAGGTTTCATGCAAGAGTACTATATTTGACTGCATACTATGGCTTGTGCTAGCCCATTCCGGAAATTGTCAGATACTTTTCATGCGCCATATATGTGGGTTTTCCACTTGTGCTAAGATCATAGGGTCTTGTAATCCCTTCTATAGATCTTAGTAGTCAGAATCTGGGTTAGATCCTTCCATATCCTGAAATAGAAAGATCTCCATATAGAAATTTTTTTTCCATTTACCCGGAGGCAGGGACGGTTCTCGGGAATTCGAGCCTGAGCTTCTCCCAGAGGGAACCTGTAAGCCGGTTTCCTGCCTGGGGCCTGATGGAATTTCATACCGGGGTATTTTTCCCCGACAGTTTCCCCTTATTTCTCGATTTTTTCATCAAAGCCAGGAGATGATATGTTCACTTGAATCAAACGAAGTTGCTCCATCTGAGCAGACTTCCCTTGAACAGGACATCACTCTAGTAATCCACTTTTCCCAGGTTCTTCTTAGGTTTGAACCGTGTTCTAACCTGATGATAGACCAGGGTCTTGATAGATATTCCTCGGTTCTGGACCTGTTCGTAGGTGATCTTACAAGATTCGGGACCATGATCTTGTGTTTCTGTGGACGAAAAGATTCACTTGCAGGGTTTTTAATCTGATGTAGTTCTCTCCTAGTGACGCAGGGTCTGACAAAGATGGATTTTTTGACGCCTCAGTGAGCGTTGACATTTGTCTGCTGGATGCGGGGTCCGTAGACCTGTAGCAAGACCTTGGAGGAGTGGAGATCTTGGTCGTAAATAGTCGAAGGATGATTGTTGCCCAGTAAGCATTACCAGACTCGGAGGCTGATGAGATCGATTGATTTTGAAAAATCCATGATCTTATTTTCGCATTTTGGTGAATGACAAGTTGCGTTTCTTCGCGTATGGCATCAATGGCATGTAGCCTTCTAGTAGTCTGGTTAAAGTGGTGCATGGCCTGATCAGGGAAAGGGATCATTGATTTTCTGCAGTGGATACTTAATCTCCTTTGTTGATGGTTCCTGGCATGGAACATGAATTCAATGTAGTAGAATGCTACAATGGGCATACGCCATTGTCTGGCTGACGAAGATCACGTGTATCTGTTAAAATCGGCCATAGTTGATCGATTTCCCTGCCCGGAAGAAAGATTTCTTGATCTTGGATACATACTATGATGATTAACAAGATCCATCTTTTTAGCGCAAGACCTTGGTGGCACGTAGCCACATGTTTGCCGGATCCGAATGGCGCATGGCCAGATCAAGTAAGAAAATTTTCAATTTACTTCAATGAGTATGACATTTTTCTTGCTTTTGTGCCCATGATTTGATATGGGCTGGAGCAGTATTTTGCTGCTTGTTTTTTATGTTTCTTCTTGGTCTTTTGGGGTCGTACCCTGACTCTAGACATGATAAGTCTTGTACTACATAGCATTCGAGTGAAGACTATGCGTCTTGTATTTTCTTTCAGGAAGAACATGACCTTTTGTTGAGGTGTGGAGGCTGATTCTTCATCGTATGACCCTGAGGTATCGAAGTACGTCACCTAGGAGCTCAGAGTTCCTGTCGATTCTTCTTTGGAATCTGGAGTTTTTAAGGGATTGATGTTCTGATCTAGAAATATCCTAAGATATTTTCTTTGTGAACCAGGAGATTCTAAGGGATTCCTCTTCACAACCCGGAGGTGAATTCTTATTTGTTGTCTCAGACCTGAAGGCTGTATTGACTCAATTTGGCATCATACTCTGTCCCCCGAAGGTGGATCACTCTCGATGTAGATTGGATGTTGAGACGTAGTCGAGATTGCACTTGGTACCTTTTTGTGGAACATTTAGAATTGCTTTACGCTCAACAAGACAGCTTCCAGGTCGCTAAAACTCTGTGGGATGCTTGGTCCTTCAGTCTCAGATGTTCCTAGCTGATTTCAAGGCTTTCTATCCAGGAACTCTATGTCTTGGGTATATCTTCTTGAGACCAAAAGATTTTGTGATTTATCCACTTAAAACCTGGAGGTTGTAGGATTTGTCTTTTTGAAACCCGTAGGTAGTGGGATTATCCTTTTCAAACTCGGAGGTTATGGGATGTTGACGAGCTCTTCCGTGTACTTGGCTAATTGCCATTGTATCTCTGGCTTATATAGCTGTTGTTTTCAAGATAGTGATACTGTTAACATGATCGGATGAGCCTGGAAGTAAATTCATAACTTTCTGGCTGATAGAGATGCTAGGTTTTCTGGATGACTCTATCGAGTCTTTGTATTGATATAGTACACATGGTACTTCCTGCTTCTTCCTCTTCGCACCAGGACGGCACTCTCTGCGTGCTTGTGTTCTGCCAGGTAGAGAAACATTATTTCTCCGCCCTTGGGCATGGATAGAAGGGGTTGGCAACATCTTGTATGGCTTAGAGCCCAAATTGGCCTAGAGGCAGGAATTGACCCGGTTCTGGAGCCGGAGTTCTTTATTTGGGTAGCAGGGGTCGACTTTGGTAAGATTATTTTTCTTGCAGTGGATTAAGATCCTTCACTTCTTAGGTAAGATTAGACATGTTGGGGACAAGACTATATGCGTAAGAGTGAGCAATGTGGCTTCATGTGCAGGGATTGATGTGTTCTTTTGCATATCGTTTTGTAGGTGTTGCTTGAATGACTTGTTCTAAGTGTTATCTGCTTCCGCTTAGGTGAGCCATTCTCAGCGTTTTATGTTGTCACTTAATGACTCGTCCAGGTTGTTCTCTGCTCCCGCTAGGGTGTGCCACTCCCATCGTTTCCTAGATGACTTCTGATGACTCATCGCCTCGTCTTGATCTCCCTCGTTGTGGGTAAGTTGCCGGAATTTGTTGACGCGTGTTGCCCCTGTGGTTAACACTTAATTTGTTTGCCCCTGCTTTCCCCTTGGTTGTGTCTTCCTTGAAGTTCATGAAGGCTTGTGGCCATGGACCTAGTTCACTGGGTTTCTGGTTCCTAGAACGTTGTAGATGCACCCAACCTTGGAAACTTGTAAAGGAATGTGGCCTTAGCTTCCTTGGGAACTCTTTGAGACAGGTGTAAGAGTACATTACCAGGAACACCAGCAGTAAGGTGGTTGGAGCTTGCTTTTTCTTCTTCGTAAAGCTGTTGATAGTCGAAGCTCGCTTCCTTACGAAGTAAGGTGCCATAAGATTGACGGAGCTTGCTTCCTGGAAAAGTAAGCAACCGTGGAGTCATTGAATTTTCCTCCTCGTAAGATGATCAGCCGTAGACTTGGCACCAGGAACCCGTAGCCTCGAAGCAGGAAACCGGAAGCTGGAACCCGAAAGCTTGTCTTTTTATTGCCCTTTGTTGCAACCTTGTCTTTCTTTCTCCATTGAATTGGACATCGTCTTTTTTCTTCTGCATTGATAGGTGGAGATGGCCTTGGTTTACTGTTATGAGGCCAGAGTCTTTTCTTTTACGAGGATTAATAGCGGGAACGTTTGTTCTACCGGCTTCTTTTGCTTTCAGTGGAGCAAAAGAATCGAAGGCCATCACGTCTTGGTGCAGAGTTAGCATTTTTCTCCGGCTCCTTGGCAGTTGGCAGAGCAGCAGTTTGCCTGACGTTTTGGTAGGGTTTCTCATACTTTTGATTGGTTCTTGGCTCTTCTTTGGGAACTCCATTAAGGAATTTTCCTTAGGATTTCGTTAATGTCCATCTCTAGTGAGATGTACTTATTTATTCTATGACTATGGTCATTGCTCCTTTCTAGGAAAAAATTCTATGGAATTCGCTGAGTGCTGATATGCTCTCAAATTACCCTATAACAACTTTACTCTCTCAAATAAGAGGATGAGTTGTAGTACTTAGGGATCAAATACACAGGGAGCGTGGACGCACAGTAAAATCAATATTGTCACGATTAAGCTAGGCAAATAGATTAATAAAGTAGTAAACAAGGTAGCAGTTGACTAATTGGTTGTTGTAAACATTAATAAGAAATAGCTAGATCTAGGATCTTAGGCAAGTGGATTATAGAGGATAGAAACTAAGGGTATTAGTCATAGAACTCGATATCTAATATAACAAACGACCAAATCTCGCTGAGAGTCTAATCTATTGACTAAGTCTTTGTTCCAACTCTCATTGTGAACTCGGATTGACCGTCGTTCGACACAATTGGACAAGCATCGAACGATGGTTGCTTGAGTCACGCATTAAGACCTAGTTCGACAAGTTCACTAGAATTAACTAGATCAACTCTTGCCTGTTTCTAGCAACCTAGATTAACAGGATTAATTCTGGTATTGAACCTACTTTCACAGTTGTCAATATCCTAAGACCAGGGCTCTAGTTAGCTACTCTAAAACAAAGGCAATAAGTACAACTCCATTGATAGATCTAATAATCACCATAGAAATTCTATTGTTCGGCTAATCCATCATTACCATTGACAAACCCTAGATTTAACAGGAGATCTACTCAAGCATGATAGCAGTCACCTAAATGACAGATGAAAAGAATATAAAGCAATATTATAAATCAATAGAAAACCAAAGGAGTTCCAAGAGGACTCTGAAGGAGTTACTCCTTTCTCTCCTAAACCTAGAAATATATTAAAATAAAGCTTATTGCCTAAACAATGGCATCAAAACACATAAATATGGTTTAAAGTCGTTCAAGGTATTTTGGTAATTTGTGATGGCTTCTGGGCTTAAGTCAGCCAAAAACCAAGTCGGGCCTGTCTTCTGGGATCACAGTCGATCGACACCAAGGCTGTGCCGTCAATTGACACTCATTCATCTTCTTGAGAGTTTCTCTCGTGAGGCAGACATACCACTCTTAATAAGTCGGCCATTACCTTAGATCTAAGCGTAAGATGGACTTCAACTTGGTGGTATTGGAAATATAACTTAAAGCTCTATCCTGTGTCAAAATATCCGCTCAATCTCACCGTTGGAAGATCACCATCCATAAATAAACCTCTGACGCATCTGCACAGTTCTGCATCTCAAACAGCTCAAGAATCACTCTAATGCAACTCTAGAAAAAATATAATTGACTCTAGATATGGCTGATATCATGGCCTAAAAGTGGTAAATATCTCTAACTCATCCTTATCACCTCCACTATGTTGCAACCACATCAAATACATGCTAATATTAGAGAAACATTATATACCTTATCCTAGTATAGCACCCAAATCCATTCTACCAACAATATAGCGAATACTAATCTGACTCAACCCTCTACTAACCTCATTTCTTGCATAAATAGATGTGTAGGCTTTACCTTAAGAGTATCGATTAAAAGGCACATGAACTCTTACCCATGCAAGTATCTGACCACAAATGTAGTCTTCTCTAATCCCTTTCTTCCCTCCTTTCTCTCTTCTCTGAATCTTTTTAGATCTCAAATCCAATGATTAATGCTGGTGATATAGACATTTTCTCATCTTCTTTTTGATTTTTCTTTTCTTTTTCTCTCTCCTCTTTTTTTTCTTTTGAAAATTGTAGGCGAATGGTGGGGTTATCGGTAATGTACCTACCCTTCGCTTCCAACAATGTGTGATAATTCTTTTTATTTAGAATACTAGGGTCATAGGTAATGTACCTACGCCTCTGTATCTCAGGAAATAATCTCAATCTTTTCTTTTTATAGATGCCAAAGAGATAGAGAGAGAAAGAATTCAAAAGCACATAGAGTTTTAACTTCCATAATTGCAGGAGGAATCCGATCCAATGTATGTCATGCCCTAAAGCAAGCAATTAAGACAATATTAGGTTGAAGGTCACTCGTTTCCTTCAACATTTCTAAGCAAGTGTGATATAGTGGTAGGATGATCCACTTTGCTATCTCTAGTACTTTCTGCAATCAACAAGTATAAGAATGGTGATATAGAGTGGTTAGTGAACAAGTAAAAATATAAATTTGATCATTAACCCCTTCTTGACTCTATAAAACATTTAATAAAACATATAAGAATAAAACTTAAAATAAAACACAATATTAGTAAACCTCATCCAGACTTAAACAACACTGTCCCCAAAGTTATACAGTCTGAGATTGGTGGAAAATAAATCATAAGTAAAAATTTAACAAGTAAAATCGAGTTATACCTGATGTCGGATATGAGTGTCGATCGGCACAATTAAGTGTCGATCAAAACTCGTGATGCTTTGTCGATTGATGCTGGCCAGCCATCGATCGATGCCGGAGGAAAACTCATCTTCCTCATTTTATTACTAAACAGTGGGCTGCCTCCCACTCAGTGCTTGTATATAGTCTTTAGCTTGACGTTTTGGAACTCTGAATCAGTCCAGATGAGATTGAGAACTTGTTCGAAAACAATTCCCAATGTCTAATATCTTTAGCTTCATCACACTTTTTGTAAAAGTATCCATAGACTCTTCGCCTTTGTCAATCATCTCAGCAATAAGGAGTGCACAAAGCTTTGGAAATGGCTGTGAGAAGCATCTGCTGAGCACTCTGTATTTCTTGACGCCATCTGAGAAGTGACGAATCAATGACAATTCAAAATCACCCTTGGTACTTTTCCTCTTCTTATAGTTCCTCTTCTTCTTCTTTTTGCTCCTTCCCCCAGACTTGGCTGTTTCTGTCTCTGCAAGAATAGATACGCTAGGGATATCAATCGACACAGAGTGTGGAGTGTCGATCGATGCTTGGTTCAAAGAGACTTTCTCATCATCATCTTCTAGAGCTGATATTTCTTGAGAAACAACTGCATGCAGAGAATCTACTACTATCCCAATGCAGTATCCAAGATGCTCACTTATGTCAGGTTGAATAGGTATCTCTACTTCAGAAATAGCGCTGGGAACCACAAATTACACAGGATCATGTATCATCTTCATTCTTTTGTGAAAACCAGCAGCTTCTTTTGTGCAGATAGGTGGTCTCAGATGCTCGTGGACAGTAAGGTATGAGGCCACAGACTTGTGTATTCTCTCCTCAACTGGTTCCATCTGAATCATGCAACCTGGCCATTCGTTGAACCCTGGGCATTGATTGATATCATCAGGTGGGTGTCGATCCGTGTAGTTCGGTGGATGTCGATCGATGCGGTCGAGTGGCTGTCGATAGATGCTAGCTTTTTTTGTTGAATTCTCCATATCTTTTCTCGAAGTGTGCTGATCGTCATCAAGCTTCTGCTCTGAGTCCTGATCCAAATCTTCAGGTTGTGCTTCATCCAATTTCTTCAAGAAATCCTCTAGCTCTAAGAAATCTTCCATAGGCATCTCTTTGTCATGATCCAAATATTCAAGCTATTCTCCATCTTCTAGCTCCAAGAATCCTTCCAACTCTAAGAAATCTTTCATGGTGATCTCTTTGTCTACATCTAAAGAAAGATGATTTCTTGATACATTGGTGCTCTTCAGTGCCGAGTCTGTAATGTCTTGAAGATAACTCGATATTTCTTGGATTTCAAATGGTATCAACTGAGAGAAAGGGATCGTGACAATTGATGTTGCGGTCATAGTGTCGATAGATTTTGAGGTCTTAGTGTCGACCGATGCTGACATAGAAATGTCGTTCGGAACTGGTGAAGAATTACTAATATCAGCTTTTCTTCTCTGCACGGCTCAGATCCATGTTGTTCTTCTCCTTTCTGTGTAACCTCATATGTCTGTTGAACCTGAGTATCCTACTTCTTGGCATGGGTGTCCAGTTCGTCCCTCTTCTTTTACCAACCTTCAATGAGCATGTCGCACCTTTCATTATTCTTCCTTTTTCTATTTGCTTCAGCATCATCAAGAAATTTGCAGAGGAAATCTCCTTCAATATCTTCCCAGAAGGTTAGAGATCATGGCTGCAGTTGACCAAGACAAGTAGATGCATTCCCATAGAGAGTGTGAAGGAAAATCTTGCAAAATAAGTATTCTTCAGAGTACCCATACTTCTCAGTATCCACGATTTTATCCATAAAAACTTTGATGTGTGTTTCTTGGATCCTCGTGAGGAAGGACTTGAAAAAGGTCTCAACCTAACCAATCGTTCCAATCGTTCCAGTCAGGGGGCAGCTCAAAGTCATTATCTCCAGCAACAGAAATGGCATCAGAGACTACAGCCTACTGTGTATGAACCATTTGTCCTCAGCTGTTGCGAGCGCGACCTTCTTCGTCTTG
Organism: Moricandia arvensis; assembly: GCA_905132765.1. Lineage (NCBI taxonomy): Eukaryota > Viridiplantae > Streptophyta > Magnoliopsida > Brassicales > Brassicaceae > Moricandia > Moricandia arvensis. The sequence continues at coordinate 117,707 of CAJHQP010000173.1, read as the reverse complement.
CAAGATCCCATTCTTATCATACTCAAGTATAAGCACTTCAATTTCTCTTCTCAAAAGTGGCATCGATCGATTGTAAGGTTTTAACATCGTTCGACGACATAGTGTTGGTATCGATCGACGATGAGATGTTGGTGTCGATTGATACTCGCTTCTCTTCACTTTTGATCGCTTCTTGGAGGGTGTCAACTGCCCTCTTAGAGTTATGGATGGTGCGTGAATCAGTAGACTCAGTCTTTGTAGAGCCCAAAAATCCTCTTCTCATCGCTTCCTGGTACTAAAATATGTGTACCTGAAACACAAGAGAAATTTTTCTTATGTAAGTAAACTAATATAGAAAAATACCTTGACCAAACAAACAGATTGAGTCTAATGGTGAATCCTCGCTCCCCCGAAACGACACCAAATTTGATATGCTCTCCAATTACCCTAGGGAAGCTTTACTCTCTTAAATAAGAGGTCGAGTTTTAGTACTTAGAGATTGAATCCATAGGGAGTGTGGCGTACAATAAACTCAATACAGTGGCGATTGAGCTAGGAAAATAGATTAATAAAGTTGTAAACAAGGTAGCAGTTGATTGATTGGCTGTTGTAAACAATGTCAAGAAATAGCTAATTCTAGGGTCTTATGCAATTATAGAGGATATAAACTAAGGGTATTAGTCATAGAACTCGATATCTAACATAAAAGATGACCAACTCTCGTTGCGGGTCTAATCTATTGACTAAGTATTTGTTCCAACTCTTATTGGTCCATTCAACTTGCTGTTGGGCGTGTTGGACACGGCCACTCCGTTGCTCGATCTTCCTTTCTGATAACTTGCTGTCCAATCTTTTTGATATTTCTACAATGTTTTAGTCGTGATTTCCCGCTCTTTTTGTTTTCTTTTTAGATAACAAATGTTTTTCGGGAATTTCCGGACACTGTTGCTGTCATGACCGATTTGGATCCCAACATGCGTATAAGTTCAAACGATCTAAGCTATGAAAGACTAGTAAGGTTGCTAGCTAAGGCATAAGTAAACCCTTGCTTTAATCGCAAAATATAGAAGAAGGGTTAAAAATAGAGAGGTTTGTCCAGTATGTTGTTAGAGCGACGCTTTGACCGCGGCCTATACAGCCGGGTCGGGGTATTAGAGATGCTAGGAAAAAAAATTCAAGAAGCACCGAAAACCAAAAACAAATAAATGATGTGTTTGAGGATAAGAAGTCGAAGTCCAAAGGACAAAGGACTTATACAAGAAGTTTTGCTGAAGTACAGATTCAATAGGTCAGATTATCAGTTGCATTGGTGATGTAGCTCAAAGTACCCTAGAGAAAACTCTCTCAAATAAGAGATCGATTGCAGTATTTAGGGATTGAATCCACAGAGACTCTTTCTTTAACACAATAGACTTGAGTTTCAGATTAGGCTAGGTAAAAATATCTAAAGCAGTAAATAACTAAGAAATGTATAAAAGAGAGCTTGTTAACGATGGAAGAAGGGTGATAGATTTAGGATTTCATTCAAGTTATCAGACTCAAATCTACAGATCCTAATGGTTTGATCCTAGAAATTGAATTCAGTAAGTAAGATATTCAGCTCTCGCTGCAAGTCTAACAGATGTCTAGATCCTATAATCCAGCTTTCGCGTGCAAATAAGAAATGAGTATCGATCGATACTACATAGTGATTATCGATACATCATTAGACAATCATTAACGTTCATATTGATATGTCACTATATTAATTAAATTAACTTTCACATGCACCTAACAACCTAGCTAAGCATAATTATATTCAGGAGTTGAACCCACTCTCGCGGCTTTTAATATCCTATGTTCATAGTTCTAGTAAGCTACTCTTGAACACATGAAATTAGATCAATTATGTGAAGGATCCTATTAAATCACCCTAGAAATTCTATATTTCAGATGTTCATCAAAACCCTAGAAAACCATAAATCTAACAAGGAATCTACTAATACATGATAGATGAATAAAAAAAATCATAGAATTAATAGATATCATAAATAAATAGCAAAATGATCTTTTTTTCCAAACCTTAATCAGAAAACCCTTAAATAATAAAAGCAAAGTCTCCACAATGGGTTAGCAAACATATATATAGTGTTTAGACACTTTCTTGGGTCTTCTGTAAATATGGGAAGCTTTGTGGGCCAAATTGCAATTATTGAAACGTCATTAAAATACGTTAGTTTGATGATTTGGAGGAGTGTTGATCGGTACCAAGGTGTATCGGTCGACACTAGGTTATTCTCAACTGCTTGCTCTCGCGAGTCAGACGGACAACCCTTCGGTGAAACAATGATAACATTTTCTCTAGGATTCGGATTGACCTCAAACTGGTGGAGTAGAAAGCTAACTCAAAGCTATATCTTGTATCAAAATATGAGGTCAATCGCACTGTTGGATGGTGTCCATAGATTGCTCTTCTTATGACGCATCTGTGTAGTCATGCACCTCAAAAAACTCTAGAATCTTCAAAGTTCTCAAAAACGTACCTGAACCTGAAAAGTCTCTAAAACAGACTCCAAATACTTAAAATATGCTCTAAAAAGGACCTATACCATGGTCAAAGAATTGTAAAGACCATGGTATATCAACTCACTCAGACTTATCATTTACTTGCCCTCAAGCTACATAGAATGTACCTGTGGAAGAGGTTTGAAAATACATGGATTCACCTATTTCTTAAAATTACTACCATCACCCCTGCAATGTAGCAAGCCAAATCAAATTAGTGCCAAATTTAGAGGCACTACCATATACTTAACCTTAGCTTAGCTACCAAACCATCCACCCACAGCTCAACTGATGCCGCATGACATACCCCTTTTACAGACCTCATTTTGCTAATAAATGTGTTGGCTGAAACCACGCCAAATGAGTAAAACACTCAGGACAACAAACTGAACTACGATACAGCTTGATTTCCATAAGGAATACGTAAGCAACTCGTCGCAGGATGAGTTCAGCTGTCCCCCTCTCAAGAAAAAGGGGGAGGAGTGGGTACGTATACGTATACTCCCACATTTTAATATATTCGCCCTTGTACTCGATGTATTTTTTAAAAAAAAATGATAATAAGAAACGCACCTCTAAAGGACTCACAAATCTCTTTTATCGGAATAAGGATAAGCTCGTGAATTACTTTACGGACAGACCGAAAATCCACGATTCGTCTGAAATCTTTAAGTAAGAACAAGCAAATATAATATAACACGGAAACAAAAATCATACGAAAAGGAAATCCAATAATAAAATGGTTAACAAAACTTCAAACGCTTTCAAACAAGCTACACCCAGTCGCAAGATCAAACAAGATCTTTGAACGAAACAAAAAACCTCCCAACATACCCTAAAAACATCAAATCACTTTACCCAAAGGAAAAATATATTCTCGAAAAACGAGACGTCGCAGACTTTCAAACATATATTTGCAAAACTCTAAACAAACTGCTAAAACAGTCCATACACGACTATGAAGTAACAACTAACACAAGTTAGAGAAGACAAGTATCTGCTCTTACCTCCCGTTCGTTGACTAGCCCTGACGGAAAAACCAACCGTTCTCAAAATGAACACTTAGCCTGACCAGCTCCTCTCATAGAATTAGTCCCCAAACAACTGACACAAGGAGAAGCATGCTATAGAAATCCAATTTTGGTCAGTACTTCCGAGAAATAAAAACTGTCTTCAGAAAGATACTAGATTCCTGATCCATGCAAATCACATAAGCCGAGAAATCATCGCAGATTTCAATATTGAAATGGACTCAGGTTGAACTCGTAAACGAGTCAAGGAATCTGGGGTCGACCCCGCATACTCCAGGCATGAAAATAAACCTAGGTCTCACCCTAACTCTACTCTTAGCTCTCAAAGACATAGTAGTATCATCGATATGAGATACTAAAATTTGACTCTTTGTTGATACTTGAATGTTCATAACCCTAAATCTCAAAAACTCCATCTTAACACAACTACAATTATCACGACCTGCTAGAACGAAGGAAACGAGGAACACACTCACACTCTCTTGTTCTCGTTGACGCTTTATCCATAAAAAGAAAGCCTACGAAACAAATGTATATTTAAAATCCCCAGGGGTAAGTGTGGTACATACCAATAAATAAAAAATAAAAAGGGAACATGCTCCCTTCAAGTACAAACAACCCTTCATGGGTCTAAGACAAATTTACCGGACATAGACCCCCCAATCAAGTAATTACTGACACCGAGCGGGGCCAGAGGTTGGTCTACCTTGCCATCCTGACCTTGAACGGGTCCAACCTCCTCAAAGTCTTGAGACACGGGAATCAGGGCTCAGTGCTCCAAAACTCGACTCTCTCTTCGATCTAGGGGATCATTGACTCTGGGCTTGCATAGTTGCTCATGTGCCTCGACATCTTTGCCATCTCGGCATCATAGGTGTAGTAAGCGGCTTGCATTTGCCACAAAACACCCAGGGATCCCGACACTCGCGGTAGTCGCTGAAAGATTTATGAGTCTTCTTCAGATCGTTGAAGTCGGCCGCTAACTTAAGAGAGCGATTGTTTAGGATCGCAGCCACTTCCCTCTTACCGTCTCTATGTGCCAGACGGATCTTCGAGGCTTGCTTCAACACCAAATCCCTCTCATGAAGAGAGCGCGCCTAAGCCTCACTTTTCAAGGGAGCAACCTCCTTTTCAGCCCTCTCGGCTGTAAAGCGAGTCGTCCGCACCTCCAAGAAACTTGTCGTAAGCGCGTCATTCATCATATGAAGGCCATGCATGAAAAAAATACTAGGGGATTAGAAAAGAACTTGACCACAAAAATTAATCAAGTATGAGACTAACCCCCATGCACATTTGCGAGGCTTCCATAAAACTTCCCCAATCCGGCAGGCTCGCTACCGATCGGGGGAACATTTGACGTCAACTTGTTTATTCTTGATAGATATTTCCCTCTCTCACGGGAAAATCGAATGGAACAAATTCTTCCATGGTTGGATCCAATTCTTCCTCCACCAACGTTTGAGGCAGAGCTCGAGATTGATGATGTGCAACTACAACATGAACTCGTTTCAGAGAAAAGTAATCCCGATTGAACGGGCTGCCGCAAAGGATATATCTAATGGCAATCACGTCGACAAGATATGGAGGAATAGGATGTAAACTCTAAAACAAAGAGAACAAGTACATGGTCAAAATCGGCAAAACAAAAGAATAAATGAAGTATACGACCGTGATACCCTTTGGACCCTATATGTGCCTGAAATTGGGAATGCATTCTTCTGCAACATAAGCACTATTTATATGGACAAAAAATAGTATTTCTGCCAGCCGTGAAAGTTGGACGTAAGCCCCTTGATTTTAGCCATATGTAGCCTCGGTTTAATGTTAGGGTTAAAATCGGTTACGACGAAATCAATGTCTGAAAGTCCACAAATTCGACCATTGAAACAACTTCACCATCCTGGGACTAATACTCTCTGAATCAGAGCGAGAAGGAAAATCATTGTCTGAAGATCTCTGGCCTGAAGATATCATCAAGAACAACAAAAGAAAGAAATGGAGAGAATGATTCTTCTACCGTATGAGAAGTTCTTGTGGAAGTAAGAAAGTAAAGAATTTGAAAACTTACTCCACATACTTATAGGCAAGAAAAACTTACTATTCATTTTCGGACTTTCAGCCATTAATGCCGCCTAACTTCCCTAACCTGCCTAACCGCTCGCAAGAACGTCACTACTTTAACGAGTTGGGGGCTAAATGTTAGGATCAAAATCGGTTACGACGGAATCAAAACTTCGTATATATTCAAAAAATAATTGTGCAACAAGTTATTGGGAAAGACCCTCGAGCAACGAAACGATCGAAACAGCCATTTCCAACCAGCCTAACGGCGAGTTGAATGGACCAAGTCAAACTCACCATCAGGCATGGTTGAGCATCTCGTCCAACTTTCATGATGGCGTGTTGAGATTGCTCGACCAACTCGCCTGATGGCGAGTTGGAGTGTCTTCACCCAACTCCCCATCAGGCGAATTGGATGAGCTCGTCCAAATCGCCCGATTGTGAGTTCGATTGTCTCTATCCAACTCGCCATCAGGCAAATTGGATCAGCTCATCTAACATTCCTGATGGCGAGTTGAATTGACCACGTCCAACTTGCCATAAGGCGAGTTGGATCAGCATCACTCGTCTCTGTCCCGGCCAGTATCTCCTTTGAACCTTGACCACATTGTCTCTTGTTTTTTCTCGTTTGGAGTTATAGTTAGAACTTTACGATAAAAACTGTAAAACTTGTTTTCTCGTATAAATTCAAATTGATCAGATAAAATGGCAACGACAAAACTAACAACAAAGTTGCCTCAACTACACGAATAATTTGAACTCCTTATAAAACGGACGTCGTACCAAAGGTGTTCTTTCGAAGAAATCGTTAAAATGTTTAAGTCAAAAACAACCCGGAAAGGTCTAAAACACTACTAAAAGCCCACTTACGATAGGCAAAATTGAGCCCAAGGACACTATGAAGATTTATCTATTGTTCGCATGAGAAAATAAATATCAATTCCGAAAGATAAATGGTAAGCTTAAAGCGATAATCATGAACATCGAAGAAAAATGGAATATTTTGGCAAAGCGATAAACTTGACTCGGGGGCACGAAAGAAAAGAGGAAACTGCCTTAAGGAAAAGTATATAAGGAACACCAAGGGAAGAGACGCATAGAGAGAACACACAGAAAACTTAGCACTTAGAGCAATTTAGGAAATTTTCCATTTTCTGTATTGTAGTAGAGACTCAACTAGGTTTACAAGTCTTAGGTGATTAGGACAGGGAACTCGCCAACAGCTCTTGCGGCCGAAGCTTCACCTATTTTCAACGCTCATTCTTGAATTCAGAATAAGATTTTCTTTTCTCTCTTTCATTATTATTGATTAATTATTTCGTTTGTTCTAATTTTCTGATTGTTTGACCTTTGGCTTAGCAGAAATCATGGAACTCTGGGAAAGTTAGGGTCTCTAACTTTCTTTATTTTACAGAAATCAACGGTTAAAAATTTGGTTCCCATAAGCTGGCTAGAAGGAGGGGGGGGGGTTCGTATCTATCCAACTCTCAGCCACAAACGCTCGATCAGGCCTGCTACTGACAATCAAACAAACCGACAAACTCACGACGATGGAAGCATCAGTGACAATGTCAACACTCCAGCAGCGACGTCCCTGCGGTTAACGCTGATGCCAACATCCCAGAGTTCGAGAAGGAATAAAAGATGTTCTCCGATTTTGAGAAGAGGTTTCAAGAACATGAGAAACTCATCGGATCTCTCGCTAAATACATCGAAACCCTAACAACAGAGGCCCGAGAAGTTCGTCCTCACGGAACAACTAAGGTTCGCGGGAGAAGACCCAACTTCGCAACTCCGCTGGACAAGCCTGGAAACTAGTGAAAAATCCATCAGGATAAAATCCGGTAAGACAACCCCCACTCAAAAAACTCAAAAAACCTTCACCACTGGAGCATGGAACAGAGGAGCACAAGGTCGAATGTGTTAATTTGGATCCCAGCGATCAATCCAATAGTTTGTAAGAAGACGCTGACGTGCATCCGAGTAGGACAAGAAGCCGTACATCTCAGGAAGACTCCTTGTTCGACAAACCAATGATCAAAGAAGAAGAAGAAAACATCTTCTGGGTAAAACATGAGAAGCTAGCCAAAGAGCAGGCTCAAATCACTCACAGCAAACACCGACGAGGTCAGAAAACCGAGGGATATGATCTTGAGATTTGCGATCTCCGTGAATACATCACAAAAACGACCATGAAGTGAGAGCAGTGAAATAACAAATTCACCACACTACTAGCACTGTGCCTGAAATCGATCAACTTCTTGAGGAATCTCGGAAAACACCCTTCACAGCTCGTATCACCGATACCAAAGTATTGGATCCTGGAAATATCAAGGTGCCCACTTACAACGGTACAACTGATCCCAAGGCGCACATTCAAGCCTTCCAGATCCCGATGGGAAGGGAAATATTCAGAGAGCAAAAGAGACGCCGTCCATTGCCGCCTCTTCGTCGAGAACATCAAAGGAGCAGTGCTCGAATGGTTCTCCCGCCTTAGACGAAACTCCATCATAATTTTCCGCCAACTCTCTTCGGAGTTTCTCAAACAATAATCTATGTCCATAGACCAAGAAACCTCCGATGTCGACCTTTGGAGCCTGGCTTATAAGGAAGTCGAACCTCTCTTTGACTTCATTAACAGATTCAAAATTGTCACGTCTAGAGTTAGCATAATAAGCTACAAAGTGACAATAGACGTGCTCCGTTAAACGCTTTGGTACAAGTCGAAATCCAGGAAGTGGATAACTCTCGACAAGCCATGCCCGATCCAAGTTTTACTTAACAAATCAATGGACTACATCATCATCGAAGAGGAGACGAAGGACTTATAGCAAAAGAATAAGCCGATGAATAAATCCTCAAAAGATTTGGCATTAGACCAGAAACCGAAAAAGAAAAACTCTCGTAACGACAAGTGTGTCGATGATGAGGGGGAAGATCTCCAGGGAGCGCATAACTATGCCATCAACTCCGGATCAGAACAAGGGCAATTGATGGGTAACACGTTGACCCTAAGTTTGAATTACGACGAGAACATATTCTGCGTCTTCCACCAGACCTGACGCCACACGACCGTCAACTGCAAAGATCTCATGGCACGGCTGGCTGCGAAATGGCTCGCAGGAGATGTCACTGATGTAACTAGCGTAAAGGATCTCATCCGCGATTCCGTTCGCCCCCTGAAGACTGATAAAACCCCGTAATCAGAAAACCTTTTGCAAGGGAATCAGACGGGCAAAAAGCGTTTATATGCCTTGTTATTTGTCAGTTTTAGCCCATCATTTGAACCCAGTTAGGAGTCTACTATGTGTTTCTGGACTGCATTTTAGAGTCTTTACAGGTCAAGGTACGTTATGGAGCATAATGTAGATAATTGAGCTTGTTAGAGTATTCAGAGGAGATATCCAGTAGATGTTCACGTTAGCTGAGTACGAGTCGAAGTCAAGCATGACCATCAATCGACGGAGCATCCTTGTTGTCGAATGATGTCCCAGTGTCAGAGCTTTGGTTCAATTCTAGCCCAAGTCAGCATATTCCCCTGGATGAGTTTTAACCTAGTTTGTAAAGGTTATGCCATTGTTTAGGTAGAAAGACCACACAAAAGTATTCCTTTGCAGATTCTAGTTTTCTTAGTATTTTAGGGGAGAAGATCAGAACTCCTTTAGAGAATTGCATTGAATATCCATTATTTATTCTATACATTATATTATTCAGTTTATCATGTTTTCTATGATCATGTCTAAGTACTTCACCTGTGAGATTTAGGGTTCATAATGGTATTGATGAATTAGACCCAAAATAGGATTGCTAGGATGAAGAAATATCAATCTTTGGAATTGTGTTTAATGCTTGGGTTTTAGAGTAGCTAACTAGAAAACTGAAATTTGGACATGGACAACTACGAGAGTAGGTTATGTACAAGAATTGATTCCATTGAGCTAGTTTGTTAGATACATATAAGAGCTGGTCAGATTAGCGTAGAAGATAATTTCCTTGTCTGATTAGCGTCGATCTACACTCGGCCTTAGCCGTCGATCGACGGTCTACCTTTTTGTCCGCATACGATAGTTGGGACAAGAGGGTGTCAGACTAGTTAATTATTGTCCTCACATATTATTAATTCCATGCATCGAATCCATTATAATTCACTTGCATGAAACCCTATATCTATCATTTTCCATATTTGAATCAACTTTAGTATTTTAGGATAATTTCTTTTGCTAATAATCTTACTCTTTATATATGCTTGCATAGCTTAGCCATTAGGAATAGACAAATCTATTGTTGCCCTCGTACTCTGTGGATTTGATCCTTAAATACTACTATTTGACTCTCTTGGCAAGAGTAGTTCGTAGGGTTAATTTGATAGATTGCATGCATTAAAATAAACCTTAACATGCACGCTGTCAAATTTGGTGCCATCGCCGGGGAGCAAGGATCGACATTAGATTTATTTTCTATGGTTTAGTCTAGGATTTTTATTTACTGCAAGTTACTAGCAATTTCTTTTTCTTGTCTTTCAGGTGCATGCCCAGCAGTACCAGGAGCAATAAGAACAAGAAATTACTCTTCTCAGATCCAGTTGAAATAGAACGCTCAATCCGTAGACAGATACGACAAACATCGATTGACAATAGCACTCAGCCGGCGATCGACACTTCTTCACGACAAACATTGATTTACAGTACAACCACGGCATCGATCGACGGTAGTTTGCGAGTTCAGATGGTTGCGACTTTAGTTGTGGTCCACAATGATATAGGGGACCTGTATGATCTTGAAGGTCATGTGTGTAACGCAATAGGTCAGATAATTGATGATCAGTGGGCTATAATCCATGAACGGACACTAGCAGACTACAATTGTCCAGACCAGTTCTATGCTCATAGATCCGCTATTCGTCCTCCTACTTTCTAGAGGAACGACATTGAGATCAAACTCTTCTTCTTATCACTTGTTGCGCAGACACCCTAACATTGATTGCGACATGAGCATCCGATGAATCATCTGGAACGGTTTGAGGATATACTAACTGCTATTAAAGCCAATGGAGTCCCTGAGGAAGATATGTTTTGTAAACTCTTCAATTACTCACTTGCTGGAGAGGCTTCACAATGGCTTAAGAAGCTACCACCAAGATCTCTAACATCCTTGACAAACGTTAAGAATGCATTCATGGGCAATATTTTTTGATAATGAGCGAGCAGGGGACTTAAGAAGCAGAATCACTATATTCACACAAGAACCTACAGAGTCATTCACAAGCTCTTAGTACATATTTAAGAAGAAGTGAATTTTGTTGGTGGAAACGGATTTCAGAGACCGGGAAATCAGAGCTACAATACAAACTCCTAAGGTGGCATGACATGCGTGTTTTTATTGTTCTAGCAGGGTATAAATATCCTAAACAAATAACTATCAAATTAACCCTAGTCTTAACACACAAATAATACTCTTATCAAAAGAGATCACATGTGTTTTTTTATTGTTATAGCAGGGTATGAATATCCCAAACAAATAACTATCAAATTAACCATAGTCTTAACACACAAAGAATATTCTTGACAAAAGAGATTAGGTGTAGTACTTAGGGATCGAATCCATAGAGAGCAATGACACACAACAAATTTCTTGTTTCTAAGGTTAAGCATGGTGAATATATATATTAGTGGCAAACAATCAAATAAGGAAATATTCCTTATCAAGAAGTGGAGATGCAATATGTAAATATGATAATAATGCAAATATGGAAATATTCTAATAAACTAACTAGATGCAAATGCAAATATGCTAGATCTAGGGTTTCAAGCCTAATAGATTATAGGGAATAGGAAGAAAATATATGTAAATATTATAGAACTCAAATATTAACTATTATGATCCTTTCAACTCCAATTCTCGTTTGCGAGCAAAAAGAAAGACTAGCAATCAGCGGCTAAGGCCTGATGTCGATCGACGGTAAAATCAGAAGGAAGTGTGAAAGAGATTTGATAAGTCCACCAGACTTATTAGACCAGCTCTCGCATGCGCCTAACAGCCTAGTTCAATGGAGTCTATTCTGGCACATAACCTATCTCGTAGTCGTCCATGTTCTACTTTCGAGATCCTAACTAGCTACTCTAGAATGCAAGCATTAATCACAACTCAATTGACGGATATTAACTTAACATAGCAATCCTACTTTTGGGCTAATTCAACCCAAAATCTAGGTTATAACTAATCAGACATAATCAAAGAAAGAATAATAGTTTGAATATAATACATAGATAAAATATTGGGGTTCCAATACAAATCTCCCTTAGGAGTTATGAATCATTTCCCCTAAAAATCCTAAAACTATAATAAAGAGTTGTTAGTCTACCATGCACACTTTGCATGCTCTCAATATATAAGCATAAATATAAAGACCCTAAAACTTAAGTTAAAACTCGTTAAAGGCATCTTCGTCATTTGTCTCTAACTTGGGCTTATAAATCGGTTGTCTGTTATTTGGATGTCAATCGATGGCAAGTGTGCAGCATCGATCGACCTTGGTATTTTAACATCGGTCGACTCCAAGGTTGTGTAGTTTATCGATGACAGTCTTGTACGTCGACTCCTCAAATGCCCAGCTATGGATTCTTCTCCTCTAAATGCCCCAAAAGCTCCAAGTATCTCCATATATCTCCAAAACGTTCATAGACCTATAAATACTTAAAACATATCCTAGACACACATAATAGACCCTAATAGAGCCTATAACATGGCCTAAAACTAGTAATAAATAGGCTATATCAACTCCCCCAAACTTAACATTGTGCTTGTCCTCAAGCAAACTAAGCCTTTGAAAGATGTTTTGAAAAGCGGAGACTCACATAATGACTAAGTATAACTGTCACCTTATTTTGTTGCAACCACATCCTATTAAGTCAATCACAGAGAAACTTTATATACCCTATCCTAGTATAGCAACCAAATCCAGTTTACCAACAACTTAGCAAATACTAGTATGACTCACCCCTTTACTAATTTCATTTCTTTGCATAATAAAAGTGTAGGCTTTACCTTGGGAGTATCGATCAAAGGACATATGAAATCTTACCTCTGCAAGTATCTGACAACTAAGCACAAAGTCTCCTCTGATTTCTTTCTTTACTATTTTCTCTCTGAATCTATTTAGATCACAAACTTAATGGACAATGATGCTGATACAGTCCATCTTGCCATCTGATTTTCGATTTTTTTTCTTGTTTTCTTGTTTTTTTCTTTTTTTTTCTTTTCTTTTTTATTTTCCCTCTTTTGTTTTTTGGGAAAAGTTGTAGGCGAATAAGTGGGTCATTGGTAATGTACCTACCCCTCACTTCCAACAATGTGTGATCGTTTCTCCGAATTAGAATTGTGAGGTCATAGGTAATGTACCTACCCCTCTGCATCTGAGGAAGTCATCTCAATCTTTTAAGCTATTAGGCAGATGCTTAGAAGAAAGTGAAAGGGAACAAGAGGTGCAATCACTTGTACCTACAGACTTGCAGAAGGAACCCGATTCAGTGTATACCAAGCCCCAAACCAAGCAGAAAATGTCAGGATTAGTGTTGGAAATCAGCTTCGATTCCTCTAAACTTTCTAAGCAAGTGTGATATAGTGGCAGGATGATATAGTTTGGTATCTCTAGTAATCTCTGTAAACAACCTTCTAAAAATGGTGCTAAAGTGTGGTTAGTCAATAATAAATCTTGATCATAGTCCTCTTCTTGACTCAATAATTTTTTTTTGAAAACATATATATAGTAAATAAAGCTCAAAACAAATTAAATAGCATTAGCGAACCTCCCCCAGATTTAAATTACAATGTCCCCAGTGTAATCCGTCTCGGATCGGGTAGGAGAAATTTTAATCATAAGTAAATAATGTAAGTAGAATACTCAATACCTCTCTCTGTATGAGAGTGTCTATCAATGGTAGGCGTGTGTGGTCGATCGATGGTCGCGATCCATTGTCGACTGATGGTGCTTCTATGGTGTCGATCGAAGGTGGACTCAAACAGTCTATAAAACAGAGTAAAACTCGAAATAAATAGTAATATAAGTAAAAATGAAATAAAGACTTACTAAACAGTGGGTTGCCTCCCACTCAACGCTTGGTTATAGTCTTAAGCTCAACGTTGTGAACTTTTTGACTAGTATGGAGTTGGATCAACACTAGGAAAACAAGCGTTACATCTTCTTTGCTCCTCTGAAACCATGTACCAATGAAGCTCCTTATTGCCTCATCTCCTCTGGTATTCTTATTCCTTGTAACCGCTCTAGCAAACTCCACTGAATGCATTCCCCTTTGTAGTTTCTCAATACTGTGTTGTTGCATTCTAAGTCTGACAGTTGTAGTTTCTGATAAATCCTCCAAACGCTGATAAATATCTTCCTTCATCAGTCTCTAAGAAAAAGCAATCTCATCGAACCAATCTTCCAATTGTATTTTTTTTGCCGTCTTCTGTCCATTGTGTTCAGTGTGAATCGATGGCCTAATGTTGCTGTCGATCGATGCCAGTTCGTCTGCTGCAATCGCATGTTGTCTCTCAACAATATCCAAATCTTGCTTTATCTCATCCATGCGTGCAATCAAACCGGTGAGGCAGCTGTCTATAGGATAGTAGACATCATCCAGCCTCTTGTAGAAATCATCCAGTGACATTTCTTGAGCTTTGTAGATCTCATGCACAATATCATCAATCTTTTCTCTACTGTATGTTTGTTGATCCATCATAGACATAGTAATCTTTGCTGCATTTTCTGGTAAACTTATGTAGCTTTGCTCAAACAAATTAGCTCTCTCCAGAAATGCTCTGATGTCTTCAGCTTGCACATTCACTACTCTTCCGTCTGTAGCTCGTGCATTACCATACTCATCTTTGTACATGCCATACTCATCTTTCTTTTTCCAATGGAAAAGTCTGTTGCACTCAGCATCAAATGCTCTTGTACCTTGCTCGAAACGCCAATCGATCGATGACTTGATGTTGTTGTCGATCGATTGTGTAGAATTGTAGGCATTGGAAGGACAAAATTTTTGTACCTCCGGAAAGGGTCTGCCGATTGATGCTCGGTGGGTGCTGTCGATCGATCTAGGATACTTGGGAGTGAATGGAACATCACGGATCGTCTCGTTCTTATGCCCTTCATTGTCGATCTATGCTGTATGCGCGTCGGTCGATGGCTGCTGCTGTTGTCCAAATAAAGTACTCGATCCAATACCCATAATAAGGGCATCTGTCACATCCTCCTTGGATAAATGTAGGATTCTCCCATAAAGGGCTCGTGCACGTCCCTCTGGGTCTAAGATTAGCAATATATGTATGTTCTGCTCCAAGTTCGTGTTCTGGTTTGCGTCTGATGTCATTCGATGGCCAGGAGTAACCGGCGGTCGATGCTCGATTATCCACTCCCACGTTCATCACCCAACCAGCGTCTTCTGATGCTAGGCCACGATATCTGATCTGCTCTTCCTATCTGTAATCTTCATCGTATCCTTTGAAAGCTTCATCGTATCGTTGGCATGTCGGATGTGTGTTGGTTAACGGTGTATGGTGACCATGGATCGATGCTCGATAACCAGATTTTTTGACGAAAAGGTTTCCAGCTCCATTAGCCATGGCAAGAATATCTGCTATATCTTCCCTCGTGAGATTTAGTAGTCTGCCATCCATAGCTCTTGCGTGACCGTCTAGATCTCTCATGATACTGACGTCATCTGGTTGTAGATAACCATATTCCTTCTCGCGTTCTGCAGATGAATCTAGTTCAAATGCTGCTCCTAGGTCAGTATTGATCGATGGCGTAGGGTTACCGTCGATCGATGACGATTTCTCTAGTCGATGAGAAATGTGATAAACACAAGCCTCTTCCATAGCAATACCACGGTACTCAATTATCTCTTCTTCTTTGTAGTCTTCATCGTACTCGGGGTTAGGCTTTGTTGTAACCATCATCTGCGTGGCAGGTGTTGATTGGTTATGGAGTAGGGTCATCGATCGATAGCGAAGGGTGTCTGTCAACCGATTGATGAACTGCAAACGTGTCGATCGATTGTCTAGGCTGGGTATCGATCCATGCTCCATCTTATGACTCTTCATTGAACTCATAATCGCAGAAGCATGTGGCCACAAGTTCTGCATCATCACACAATTCAATCAGAGTAGCCTGGTTCTTTTTCTTGACAGGTTCATAGAAAATATTTTGATCAATTAGAGATAGATACAACCTGTTTGATTTCATATCACTGATAGCTCCCACAGTAGCCATGAATGCTCTCCCAAGTAGTAGTGAAGATTTCCAATCTATCCTAATGTCCATCACGTCGAAGTCTACTGGAACTAGGGTTTTGTTAATTTGTACTGTAACATGTTTTATCATCCCTTCTGAGTTCACTTTTGAGCATTCAACAAATGTGAATGAATCATTGGAGGGTTCAACTTTCAGTTTCAGCTCCTCTTCCATAGTTTTTGGCATAATGCTCACTGGTGATCAAGTATCACGGAGGGCATTGGGGTATTTGTTGCCCTTGATGAAGCATGGACCCAAAAACTTCCCAGGATCACTTTTCTTCTTCAGACAAGTCCTTTGTTTCATCTTTTCTGTGAGATGATTGAACATGACCTCTATATCATCGTCCATCGCCCTTGTTTCCCTGAAAAACATCCAGAACCTGTGAGTATAATAAGCTTCATCAAAAGGAGTATCTAAAGGAATTTTGAAAACTCTTCTGGTAAAGCTATCCATTTCTTTTTCGTTGGCTTCTCTTGAAGTGTCCCTCATCTTTTCTATCAAGGTCCGTACTTTCATATGTGTCAGTTAGCTACTCTAGAATGCAAGCATTAAGCACAACTCAATTGATGGTTATTAAATTAACATAGCAATCATACTTTTGGGCTAATCTATGATTCCTATCATTCAACCCTAAATCCAGTTGATAACTACTCAGACATAATCAAAGAAAGAACAATAGTCTGAATATAATGCATAGATAAAATATTAGTGTTCAATAGATCTCCCAAAGGAGTAATGAATCTTCTCCCCTAAAAATCCTAAAACTATAATAAAGCTTTTGTTGTCTAACATGCACACTCTGCGTGCTCTCAATACATAACCTAAATATAAAACCCTAAAACTTAGGTCAAAACTTATCTAGGGCATCTTCGTCATTTGTCTCTAACTTGGGCTTTTAAATCGGATGTCTGCGATTTGGATGTCGATCGATGGCAAGTGTGCAGCATCGATCGACCTTGGTCTTTTAACACCGATCGAGTCCAAGGTTGTGTCGTCGATCGATGATAGTCTTGTACTTTGACTCCTCAAATGGTCAGCTACAGATTTTTCTCCTCTAAATGCTCCAAAAGCTCCAAGTATCTCCATATACCTCAAAATTGTTACTGGACCTATAAATACTCTAAAACATATCCTAGACACACATCATAGACCCTAAATAGAGCCTATAACATGGCCTAACACTACTAATAAATAGGCTATATCATGGCAACAAGAGTAACTACAATTAGAGTTCACAGCAACAGAGACCCAGCAACAACAAAGGGGCCTTTATCTTCTATCATAACCCACCTCCAGAGAGAAAACGCTGACGAGGTCGGAAAACCGTTGGAGATAATCTCGAGATTCACGATATCCGTGAATACATCATGAAAACGGCTGCGGAAGTAGGAATGGTGAAATCTCAAATTCACCACACTACTAGCGCCACGCCTGAAATTGATAGACTTCTCGAGGAAGCTCGGAAAAAACCCTTCACAGCTCATATCACTTATACCTAAGTATTGGATCCTGGAAAGATCAAGGTGCCCATTTACAACGGTACAACTGATCCAAGGAGCACCTCCAAGCCTTCCAATCACGATGGAAAGGGAAAATTCAGAGAGAGAGAAAGATACGCCGACCATTGCCGCCTCTTCGTCAAGAACCTCCAAGGAGCAGTGCTCGAATGTTTCTACCGTCTTAGACAAAACTCCATCAGAAGTGTCCGCCAACTCGCTTCAGAGTTTCGCAAACAATAATCTATGTCCGGAGACCTAGAAACATTCGACGTCGAATTTTGGATCCAGGCTGAAAAGGAAGACCAACCTCACCATGACATCATGAACAGATTCAAAATCGTCACGTCTAGAGTTAGCGGAATCTGCGACAAAGTGACAATAGACGCGCTACGTTAAAATTATTTGTACAAGTTGAAATTAAGGAAGTGGATAATCCTCGACAAGCCATGCTCGATCCATTCTGATCGCCCAATGACCACTGATAAAACTCTGCCATCGAAGAACTCTTCTCAGGGGAATCAGTCGGGTGAAAAGCGTTGATCTACCTTGTTATTTACCAGTTTTAGACCATCATTTGGATCCTATTTGGAGTCAACTATGTGTGTTTGGGCTGGATTTTAAAGTCTTTACATGAAAAGGTATGTTTTGGAGCTTTATGGAGATAATGGAGCTTGTTAGAGTATTCAGAGGAGATATCTAGTAGATGTTCACGTTCAGCTAAGTACGAATCAAAGTCAAGCATGACCATCGTTCCAAGAAGCATCCTTGTTGACGATCGATGACCCACTCGCAGAGCCGAATTCAAGCCCAAGTCAAGAAAAATTACGAAAATGCCCCTGAACGAGTTTCGACCTAGTTAATACAGGTTCTGCCATTGTTTAGGCAGAGAGACCACGCAAAAGTGTTACTTTGTAGCTTTTAGTTGTCTTAGTAGTTTAGGGGAGAAGATATAAACTCCTTCATAGATTTGTATTGGAACCCCATTATTTATTTAATGCATTATAGTATTTAGTTTATCATGTTTTCTATGATCATGTCTGAGTAATTCACCTATTTATAGCCCCAAAGTAGGATTCCTAGGATGAAGAAATATCAATTTTAGGAATTGTGTTTAGTACTTGCGTTCAAGTGTAGCTAACTAGAAACTTGAATATCAACTTTAGTATCTTAAGCCAATCTCCTCTTTGATAATCTTACTCTTTATTTATAAGCTTGCCTATATTAGCCGTTAGAAATAGACAAATATATTGTGTGCCCTTGCTCTCGGTGGATTTGATCCCTATGTACTACAATATGACCTCTTTTGGAAAGAGTACTTCGCATAGTTAATTTGATAGATTGACTGCATTAAAACAAACCTTAACCCGCACGCTCTCAAGCGTGGAAGGAGACAGGACGAAAAGGGAAACGACAACGATCACCACAGAGTAAACATGATATTCTGAGGATCGCAGTTTGCAACGAAACGGTCTCGTCAATCAAATCTTATCAGCGGAAAGGTTAATGAAGCGCAAACTGGCTTAGATGGTCTCCACCCGGTGACTTTCCAAACGGAGCAATCACCTTCGAGGAAGAAGAAGCTGGTGGAATCGACTAGCCCACAGCAACCCATTCGTTATCGATCTCGTAATCAGGGATCTCAAAGTCGCCATATTCCTCGTGGACACGGGAAGCATGGTCAACATCATCTTCTGTGACACTCCCAAAAGGATGAACGTCAAACTGGGAGAAGTCATACCAGCGCCAAAAACCGTTAACCGGTTTCTCGGGCATAAAGTCGATGACTCTAGGATCGATCAAACTCCCACTCATGACAAAAGAAGTCAAGAAAATCGATGACTTTGCAGTCATTGACCATCCGGCCATATACAACGTCATCATGGGAACGCATTGGTTAAACACCATGCAGGCAGTCCCATCGACATATCATCTAGGCATCAAATTCCCGAATCCTAGTGGAATTTCCGCAATCTAGGGAGGCCATAAGAGTCGTGACTTTGCTACCTAGCCGAGCATAAGCTGAGGCAAGTCACAATTACTGTGATGTTAAAACCAAAATGCACGAAGATAACTTAGCCATCGGCTGAAAACACATCGAAGAAAGACGATTCGACATCATCTACTAAAGCAACGGTTTCGGACAACAAAAACCAGCAAGTTTCCAAGCCCAACGCCCAGAGCAAACTGGAGGAGATAAACACGGAAGAAGACATCGATCCAGCTACAATCACTACAGCTATGTCGATCGATGACAGGCGCAACAACCGAGTAAACACACTCGCGGCCCCAACTGAACTACAAGACGGCTTGATCCTCAAAATGGGTATGTAGGCAGCTCGTCAAAAGACGAGTTTAGCTATCACCCTCTCTAAAAAGGGGAGGGATGAGTGGGTACG
Source organism: Moricandia arvensis (assembly GCA_905132765.1). NCBI lineage: Eukaryota > Viridiplantae > Streptophyta > Magnoliopsida > Brassicales > Brassicaceae > Moricandia > Moricandia arvensis. Next base: position 97,900 of record CAJHQP010000173.1, on the reverse strand, counting down.
TATACATATACTCTCATAGTCCCACATAGTAAAACATTCACCCTTGTACTCGATATTTTAAAAACCTTTTCGGTAGTAAGAAAACGCAATAAAGATTTCTAGAAAGTCTCGCTAATCTCTTTTATCGCATAAACATCTAACGTGGCGTTCGGAAACATTTATCGTATAACCCGAAAACAGAAATCTTACGAAAAATCAGTCTATCGGAAACTATTCAAATTCCAAACAATTTCAAAAGCACTCTTCAGATAGCATAAAAATCTTCACGACACTAACTTAAACATCTTCAAAACCCACAGACATTTCGTATAGAAAAAGAGGTATACTAAAACTTCCAAACGAAAAAACATTCTCTACATTACTTCATGAACCTTTCTCGGTCACACGGTTGAACCCGACTCCCGACAAAAACATGAGACAACCCCATTCTCAAAAACTAAAAACCATCCTTCACAAAAGGTATATGTTCGGGAAACAAAGCGAGACGTCGCGTAAAACCTTCAAAAATATACTTCCAATCTTGAAACGCAAAAACAATCCGACCGCGAATATAAATTGCAAACGAGCACTTGCTCATACATCACATTCGTCAACTGGCCCCAGTGAATACATAAACCGTTCTCTAAAGGGAAGATAAAATAGACATTCCCTTGGTCCTCATACATCTGACTAGGATAATAGCGCGCTACAAAGGAAATCCAAATTTTTGGTCAGCACTTCCAGACGACTTAAAAATTATCTTTGGAGAGATGCTCGATTCTTACCACACAAGTCGTATAAGACCAGACCCTATCGTAAACTTTCAATCGTTACGAATGACGTTAAAATCTCAACAGGTAACCCAACAGCCGACTAGTCATTGCAAAACCTTAAACCGAGAGTAAACCTAGGTCTTTCCCTAAACCAAGCACACTGGTCTGGAACATCTCAAGGCATGATATCAGACTGATACGAGATCTTAAAATATGTCTCTTCATTCATATATAAACGCTCACGAAACTTCTTCGAATTTTTAGAAAGGTTTTTGAACATTCCCGCCTTAAACTAACAACAAATATAACGACTCACACAAAGTTAGATATGAGATGACAACTCATATTCTTCCCTAAAACTTAATCAAAACACTCTTGCACCCTTTTAAAATAAAAGCATTGTTCATTTGATAAAATCCACAAAGCGGCAGGGATTCAAAGCCACAAGTGGCCAGTCCCGATAATCCAACATGGCCGTACTCGGCCTAAGCAAACATAAAAGGCGACACCCAGCAAAAACATAAAGATGAAAGGGAATAATTTCACATCAAATACCAACGATATCCAACAACCTTCATGGATCAGGCTCGTAATTTCCATACATCGACCTTCCAAAAAAGCAATCATGAATCGGGGTTGTTGGCTGATTCACCTCACCAGTCTCGCCAGGGATTCCCGTTCTAATTTCCTCCGAATCGGGAGACATGGGAATCGGAGCCCACTGATCCCAAATCCTCTCTTCGATCTGAGGGATCATGGAACCCATGTTTTCATTTATACGCATGCGACTGGATTCCCTAGCCATCTCCCCATCGTAAGAATATCCTGAGGTATGTGTAAGGTACAACTCACCAACGGCACCACAACACTCGCAGTATTACCGATAGACTTGTAGGTCTTCTTAACTTCCCCGATCTCGTTCGTGAACTGGACGAGACGATTCTCCTTGATCTCTGCGACCTCTTTCTTCCCCTTCTTGTACGCTCGACGAACTTCCTTTGCGGCCAACTCCCTCTCACGAAGAGAGTTTTCCACCATCTCACCCTGCAAACCGGTGATTTCCTTTTCAGACATATCGGCCTTGAACTGAGATGTGTGCGCCTCCAAGAGACTCGAATTAGGAACCTCGTTCATAATAAGGAGACCCTGCAAAAATTTTAGAGTTAGTGAAATTTTGGCAAATGAAAACGTCCAAAGACAAGAACTAATTCCGTTGCACATCCTTGATGCTATCTCAAACTGTGGAAACTCAACAGGCTCACTCTCAGTCGGGGGCATCCCGAAATCAAAGAATTTGTTAAGATCAGGGCCAACAGTGCCAAATTCCGGCGGTTAACCTGATTAGTACTGCTCCACTAGCTTGTTCATCGAGAAAATTACGGAACTTTTCATCTCAGGGAAACTCCAGCTCGTCGACAGCATTGTCGTCCCCGTTCACAGCAACGTGCCTGTACTTTGGAGATATTGACCTCTCTCTCTCTTCCTCAGAATGTCGTAGGGAACAAACTCACCCATACTCGGCTTCGATTCCTCTTCAACTGACAAATCGGATTGAAGTAGAGAACGATGATATGCCACCTCAAGACAAATTCGTCTTGGCGAGAAGTAAACCCAAAAATACGGTACGCCCCGAAGAATATCCCTAATGGTAAGAAGGTCCTCAAAAAACGGGGGAAGAGGATTAATAACTGCAAAACAATGAAAATAAGTGCAAGGTTAGATATCTTTGAAACTAAAAACCAACATATATCTGATCAAGATAGCCTTTCGGCCCCATCTACTCCTAAAAATGGGAATACAGCTCTCCTCGGTGGATGCACACTCTATGCCTATGAAAAACTAGTTTTTCCAAAACTTTGTGTGTGTTCGAAACAAACCCCCTGATTATCAGCATATCATTCATCTGGCTCAAACGACACATGAACGATTTTTTATATCCTACTGGCTTCAGAAAAGCCTCATAATAATTAGCATCAAGAGTCATGCTACGTTTGTAGCTCAGAACCGAGATCCCAATATTATGTTGAAAGCTAGTAGGAGTAATCTGTCTAATCTAAAATCCAAACCGATCCAAGGTTTGAAAAATTATCCCCAGGATGGAAAACCATAAATGGCAATGCAGCAGAAAAGCGTCGTAGCATGTGAAGTAACCATCCGGAGGAGCATCTGCACGTTCCCCATCCCTTGGAAGTCAAAACTCTACCGAGTCTGGGACATGGAAAAAATTTTGGATGTAGTTGAGGTACGAAGGACAACTATGGCTCGGAGAACTAGGGAATCTTTAAGTACAAACCGGGGGAGGAAACCATGAGGCATGCAGAGGAGACTTTAATTCGCACATAGCCAGCCAATATGTAGCGGCTTACTCAGGATCAAAGGACTGTGCCACAGATTCGACCTTCAGAACAAATTCACCATCCTAGGCACGAAGACTCTCGGCTTTGAAGCAAGAAGTCAAAGCATTGTCGGAAGCTCTCTGGCCTGAAGACATGATCAAGAAAAAAAGAAAGAAATGGAGAGAAAGATTTTTTCAACTTTAAGAGAAGTTCTTGTGGAAGTAAGCAAGTAAAAAATTTAAAAACTTAGTCCACATACTTATAGGCAAGAAAAACTTACAATTCATCTTCGTACATTCAGCCATTAATGCCGCCAAACATGCCTAACCGCTCAAAAGAACGTTACGATTCTAACAAGATGTGGGGCAAATTGTTGGAGTCAAAATCGGTTACGACGAAATCAATGTCTATAAATTTTCTAAAAAAAAGAAAATAAAAAGAGCGGAAAACTAAAACTTCGTATAAATTCAAAAAATAATTATATGAAAAGCTATCGAGAAAGACCCTCGAGCAACAAAACGATTGAAAAAGCCATGTCCAACCCGCCTAACGGCGAGTTGCAGGGACCAAGTCCAACTCGCCATCAAGAGAGTTGGAGAAGCTTTCCAAACTCGCCTGATGGCGAGTTGGATTGTCTCCATACAACTCGCCATTAGGCGATTTGACATTGCTCGACCAACTCGCCTGATGTCGAGTTGGAGTGTCTCCATTCAACCCGCAATCAGACGAGTTGAGATTGCTCAACCAACTCGCCTGATGGCGAGTTGGACTGTCTCCATCCAACTCACCATCGGGCGAGATGGATCAGCTCGTCCAACTCGCTTGATGGAGAGTTGGAAGGATACAATCTAACTCGTCATCATGCTAGTTGTATCAGCTCGTCCAACTTGCCTGATTGCGAGTTGGATTGTCTATATCCAACTCGCCATCAGGCAAGTTGGATCAGCATCACCCGTATGGGTTCCAGCCTGTCTCTCCTTTTAACCTTGACCATATTATCTCTTTTTTTTATCTTGATTGGAGTTACCGTTGGAACTTTACAATAAAAACCGTAAAGAATTGTTTTCTCGTCTAAAATCAAACTGATCGTATAAAACAGAAAAAGTTGACTTAACACCAAAGTTTCCTTGACTATACAAGTAATTTGAACTATTTGTAAAACCGGCGTCACTTCAAAGGTGTTCTTTTGAAGAAATCCTAAAAACGATTAACTAGAAAAAAACGGCACGGAAATGTCTAAAACGTCGCTAAAAGCCCACACACGATTTTGGGCAAATTGAGCCCAAGGATACTGTGAAGGTTTATCTATTGTTAGCAGGAGGAGATAAATATCAAGCCCATAAGGTAAATGTTAAGTTTCAAGGGATAATCATGAAGATCAAAGAAAAAAATAGAATATTTCCGCAAAGCGATAAAATCGACTCAGGGCAGAAAGAAAAAGAGGAAACCGCCTTTAGGAGGAGTATATAAGGAATCCCAAGGGTAGATATGCACAAAGAGAAGAAACAGCAAACTTAGGACTTAGAGCAATTTAGGGAATTTTCAGTTTTCTTTTTTTTCTTGAGTTGCGACTCAACTCGGTTTACAAGTCTTAGGTGGTTAGAACTAGGGAACTCGCCAACAGCTCTTGTGGCCAAGGCTATACTTTTTGTAACGCTCATTCACGAATTTGGAATAAGATCTTCTTTGCTCTTTTTCGTTTTTATCGATTTATTATTTTTTATGTTTTCATTGCTTGATTGTTTGACGTTCGGCTTAGCAGGAATCCGGGACCTCTGGGAAAGTTAGGGTCTCTTAACTTTCTTTATTTTACGAAAATTGACGGTGCGAATTTCGGTTCCCACACTAAGGCAATGCATAAGAGACACTTTGGTATGTTTTGGAAACAGAAAAGCCTCGAGACAGTCAACACTAAGGGTCATCCCTCGCTCGAAACTTAAAACCAGAATCCCCACGAGATGCTCCAGAATGACAGGAGACATCTGGCTTATCTAAAGCCGGAAACGGTTCGGGGTCTGGATTTTGATCTTCGGGAAGGGAAACCACAAACGACAACGCCAAAGATTTGCCTTGTAACATGTGAAGTAACCACGTGGAAGAACATCAATGCTCTCCCCATGCATTGGTTTCCAAAACTCCACTTCATATGGGACCCGACATAAATCGCAAATGGTGTCGAGAAAAGGATAACTACTCCTTCTCAGTCCTTCGACAGGTCTGCTAGCATGAGATCTCGACGGGCACCATGGCTCAGGTGGAGGTGATTTCAGATTACAGATGGCAAACCAATAATCGGCGCCCTCATTAGGATCAAGGAAATGTGGAATGAACTCGACCTTCAGAACAGTCTTGTCATCTTTAGTGCCTAAGCTCACGGGATCAAAGGAGGAAGGCAAGACGTCCTCAGACCATCTCTTTCTGGAAGCATGATAGAAACAATAAAGGAAGGAAGATGGAGATAGATTGTCTACCTTAAGAAAATCGTTTTGTTGAAGTGAGCAAGTAAAGAATTTGAAAACCTACTCCACATACATATAGAGGTGGAAATTTATTATATCTTTCGATGAAAATCGATTTACTCTCGAACTTTCAGTCATCGATTACGCCTAACTTACCTAACATGCCTAAACACCGCGCAAGAACATCAGGATGGTTCTAGAGAGTTGGGTGTTAGTGTATTTTTAGGTACAAGTGATTCATGCTCAGCTCTACGGAATGATAGGAAGAAAGAGACAAGTTTCGTAGTTCTTTCTTCGGCTTCAATTGATGATAAACTAGGATATCCTGCCTTTAGAATACTTCCATATCGGTATGGGCCAGTGTATGTTGTCAATGTTTTTGTTAGCAGCAGGAATGATGGATCGCAAGGCAGGAGCTGCCTTGCTATAGCGATGACCGCATGGTCTTCCAGCCTCATATAATGAGGAGCCCTGCTTCCAGGAGGGTTATTTAGATATCTAGGCATGGAACCATGGAAGGTGTTTGTATTTATAGCTGCATCATTCAGTGGGGATTGCCTATGTACCCTTCAGAGAGGGATCAAGCCATTCGTAGTTTATATTATTCAGACGCATAGCCTAGATGGATGCGTAACCAAAATAGGCATGTAACTTTGTGGGCACGTGGCTCTGTAGTTGACAGGATTCATCTGGTCTAGTGGCTACATGGCCGAACCAGATAGTAGACTAGTCGATATGCTTCAGTGATCATGGTGTGTCGATGTGCTACAGTGAGCATGGAGTGTTCCTGCTGATGGGCAGAAGATTGTGGCCAGAACCAATAGATAGAGTTGTAGACGTGATACAATGAGCATAGAATTCATCTCACTGATAGTAATCGCAGGGATTTGCCTGTAATAGGAATGTCGAAGAAGATAGTCTTTTAGGTGCGAATTATTGCCATGGCGACTATATAACAGGTGAGCTCTGTATATGGATATGTTGGCCTCTCCTCTTTAGGTATATGAACCTTATATTTGCCGCATAAGTCGTGCCTCTCTCTTAGAATTTGGAAATATTCACTATATCCTTAGATAATAGAATATTTTCAATTTTCCTGTAGATAACCATATATATTAGAATACTTCCATTTTTCTTTTTATTTACGAAGATTTTTGACCATATCCTGAGATTTGTTAATGTTCATATATATCTAGAAGATTTCCTCTTTACTCGGATGCAGGAGAAATCATCTGAACCAAAACCTGGAACCCGGAAGCTGGAAGCCGGAAACTAGTAGCTGGAACCAATAGGTATGTGTTCTGCTCTAACTCCGAGGTTCTTACTCTTGGATTAATGTTTCTCAACAGTTTGCCTCTTTTTTCGGTTTCATGTTTGAAGGTGGGAAATAACATGATTTTCTTCAAAGGAATTCATAAGTTGCATTATGGCATGAAGTTCCTTGTCTTCCAAACAGGATGTAAAAGCCTAAACCACCAAATTTTCTTGGTGGTAGTGCTTCAATGTACGTGCCCATTGTCTGAAATATTCATAGCCTGGTTGGAGATGTATAACCCAGAGATGAGTGAGAATCCCTGGTCCAATATAGGAGCATGGCCTGGATCAGGTTTTATATTCTCTGGTATGCCCCATGGGAATGAAGTAGTGGCCTGGACCAATGTAGATAGACTCAAAACGTTCTTCAATGGGCATTTTTTTGGTCTGGGTGATGATGATCACATGGAACTGGTACTCTAGATTCTGGGGGATTGATCTTGGGTGTCCTAATCTTGGAGTAAGAGAGAAAGTTTTCTAGCAGTAAAAATACATGGTCCAAAGGCTCCTGGGGCCTTCTTTCCTGACGATGGTGACTTGATTGAAGGTTGATCCACTGACATTGGTTGTTTTCGTATTTCACAGAAGCGGGTTATCGAGCAAACCACCCTGAAGAAGGTTGTAGACGCTCCAAGGTTTTTATAATTTTTCGGCGTGGAATCAAACTGAGCCTGTGAGACTCACTTCTCCTGCTTTTTAAGGATGAGAGGTTTCCCCTATGGTGAGGATTACTCAAAGTTTACCCAATGTTTGATGGGGAGGCCATGAGCATATACATAAGGATGATGATCAGGTTTCTGCCCCTGATGTTCGTGATACTCATGCTTCTGACCCTGTTGTTTGTGATGTTCCTTCTTCACACCCTGCTTCTCCTTCTTTCAATTGATTGGCCGGCCTACCTCTTTCTCCTATGAGTTTTTACGTATGATAGCTTACAAGATAATAGGAGCCTTGGCTATGGGAGCTTTCGGCGAGATTCCAAGTTCTAACAATCTAAAACTGCAATACCCTAGTTGAGTCACAGCTCGAATAACAAAAACGAAAATTTGCGTAAATGTTCTAAGTGCTATGTTTGCTCTGAGTAGAGATTTTCGTGTCTTCCTTGCATCATCACCCTCGAAGTCCTTATATACTCCTCTAGAGGTGGTTTGCTATTTCTCCTTCTGCCCTTGGTCGAATTTATCGCTTCGCGGAAATATTCCCTTTTTCCTCGATCTTCATCATTATCTTTGGAAACTTAACATTTATCCTCCGATCTTGAAATTTATCTTCCAGACATAACATTTATCCCTTCCTGCAATATAAAATATAAACCGTCACAAATTTTGGGCTTGATTTCAGAGAAAATCGTGAGTTGGGCCTTTAGCCGAGTTTTAGACCTTCTCGGGCCGTTTTTTGACTTAGGCGTTTATATGATTTTATCGAAAGAGCATTCCGAAGACGACGTCGTCCAAAAGTTAGGATCTTTCCTATGGGGCGTGTGACTTCAGGTGTTTAGTTAACCTTTAACATCTCATACGATCGACCCGATCCTTTCACGAGAAAACAAGTTTCTTTCGGTAAAAGTCCATTGTCAATACCGATTGAGACGAAACAAAGATAAGTTTGATGAAGTTTCGAATGAGGGAGTTACGAGGACAAGGTGAAAATGGATTGATTGAACCGACTCACCGAACGGCAAGTCGGATTGCTTGTGCTACCTTACTTTCTCGTTTGGCGAGTTGGGCTTGTCCAACACGCCGAACAGGCAATTTGGTCGTCTTGATCCACCCAACTCGCCCGTTCGGCGAGTTCGGCTTGTCCAACTCGCCGAATGTGTGAGTTGGTTGAGCCATGCTGTCCAACACGCCGCACAGGGGAGTTGGTCGTCTTGATCCACCCAACTCGCCCGTTCGGCGAGTTCGGCTTGTCCAACTCGCCGAATGGGCGAGTTGGTTGAGCCATGCTGTCCAACTCGCTGTACGGGCGAGTTGGTCGGCCCACACTGTCCAACTCACTCGTTCGGCAAGGTAGATTGGTCCAACTCGCTGAATTGGTGAGTTGGTCGGCCCACGCTGTCCAAATCGCCCGTTCGGCTAGTTGGTCGGCCCATGCTGCCCAACTCGCCTAGTCCAACTCGCCGAACGGGCGAGTTGTTCAGTTTATGTGGTTTAATTTGTCCGTTCGACTAGTTGGACGTCTTGCTCATGTCGACGCTCGGGGATATGCTGACCCGAGGTCTTAGGACAAACTCTTCTTGATGGGTCACGATGCAGACCATTCCTTCGTGGTCAGCCGAGACTTGACTTTGATTTTCCCCGTTCCCCTTTTTCTAAGATATTATCTTTTTCACAAAGGGTGCATTTCCCGGTTGGTTTTTGACTTTTATTCTGTCGTGACCGATTTTGACCCCAACATTTAGCCCCCCATCTCGTAAGAATAGTAATGTTCTAGCGAGCGGTTTAGCACATTTAGTAAGTTAGGCAGAATCAATGGTTGAAAAGGTCCGTTGAAATTGTTCCACTTGTTCCTCTAAGAGCCTAATGCAGCAGGATTGGGGTTGCGCCTTGTGTAGGCTGCCTACGTACCCTTGTAAAAGGCATCAATCCTTTCGTAGTTCGTCGTGGAGTTAAGGTTCCTACTTCCTGTTTTCCACCGACACTTTTATGGTTTAGCTGTGTGTCGTGTAGAGATTACATGCATGCTGCTGCCAACGGCATAGTATACTGGACCTTTGTAGGGCTCGAGACTAGCCTCATAACCTGTTTATTTTGGCCGAGTGTGGCCGAATTTATGTTTTTGGGACTGACAGAGTGTGGCTTTGGATCCCGGTCGCTTTGCGACTTTTTAAATGAATAAACTAGCCTTTTTACATTACAAGGATCTTAAGTAGATTCGGATTTTTGTAAGTATAGAAGAAGGATACGAGTTGTCATCTCGCTCCCAACTCTTTTGTTGATCGTCTTATTTGTTGCTCGTTCGAGATGCTTGAGAAGTTTTCCAAAGTTTGAGAACGTTTAGATATGGATGAAGAGACATGATTTCAGGATCTCGTATCTTTTCGATATCATGCCTTTAGACGTTAGAGACCAGTGTTCTGGGTTTAGGGTAAGACATAGGTCTAATCACAGTTTTAAGGGGTACGATGACTACTTTGGTTTATGTTTACCGTATCTCTTTTGACCTGATTCCATCCCGCTTTAAAGTCCGCGATATGTTCTCGGCTTATGTGACTTGTATGGTAGGAATCGAGCATCTCTTCGAGGACAAATTTTAAGTCTCACGAAAGTGCTAACCAAAATTTCGGATTTCTTTTATAGAGCTATTACCCTTGTGTCGGGTGTTCGAGAGCTATCTCTTTGAGATGGTTAGTCTATTTAGGACGTTAAGAGTTTGTTGTGATCGGAAACACATTATTGGTAGATATAATAGTTTTTGAACATTCGCGAAGGATACATGTTTAAGAAGGTGTGTATGTTTTATAGTCGCGTACGGACTGTTTTTAAGGTGAGCACTCCGTTTCAGAAAGTTTTGAAGAAAAACAGTTCTCCGAGCGTTAGCGACGTCTCGCTGTGTCGAAGGTTGAGTTTTTCTTTCGTATGCCGCATTACTTGCTTAAATGTTTGCGGGCTTGAAGATGTGCGGTATCGCAAGGTTTTTGTTTTAACCTTACGGAAGAGAAAAGTTTTGGTTTGTTTCCGAGGAATTAGGACCAATGGGTCGTGTAAATTTGGCGATGAGAATATTTGACTTTCTTCATTGTGCTTTGTGAAGAGTCGCCCCCCCCCCCCCCCCGAGATTTATTTCGTGTATAGTTGAGGATGATTCATATTGCTCTATGAGGTTTGTTAAGAGTTTTTCCTTATGTTCCGCTTTTTTCTTGTAAATCGCTGTGGGTTTAGAGTTAACTGCGGAACATTAGAACTTGGTCGGTTGTCGACAAGTTTATGTTTTCCGTTAACCGTTTGGTGGTTATACGATAGTTATTTGCACTTGGCGTTTTTAAACTAATCATGGATTGTCGTTTTCCGCTAAGTGGTTGGATGGAGCAGTGGTTGCTCAAACATTTTGGCTCGGTTTGAAGGATGTGTTCATCCGTATAGCCGAGGACGTTGATGGTCACGGATAGACTATTGCACGTTCGTGTTAACATTAAGGTTATGTTAGTTTAGAACTTTCCTAAAGAGGATACCGAATTCCAGTTCAGATTTTTATCGGAAGGCGTAACTGGCTGAGAGCCAAAGAGCGTTTGTCGAGATCGACGGGCCAAGTCAGAGTTTTTCGTGCTATAGTCGTACGAAAATTGTTTTTTAGTATGATGAAGACAAAACCTAAAAGGCTTGATAAATAACCTGTGTGAGATGAGTGGCTGCTCGGAATGAACCAAGGGAAATGGGAGGCAGAATCCAGAGAGCCGCATGGCTAAGGAGTGAGATCTGTAAGATCGTAGTGCGAAGAGATAAAGTTTAGTTTTTTTGTTGAGAGACGATTCATATGACTTTGTTTTTAGCTATACGCAAATTTTCCAAAATACGTTTAAGAAAAACTTGCTATGTTCTTTTCCGAATGTTTCTTCGCATAAGTTGATGTGGCTATACGAAGGATATTTCGTGTAAGTTTTACGAGAAGTGAATGACATAGAATTAAATTGAGAATGTCTCTCGCAGATTACTCGTGATATTTGCAAATGAGGAATGTATTTTCCTCATTCTCTTTTCCGCATTGCTAAGTCGTTTTTCATGACACCGATCTTGCTTTCTCGTGGCTCTTCTGTATAAAATGTCATAGTTATACGAAAATGGATGATTGGTTTTATGAGGCATCACATGGCCTAAATGATTCTTCGTCTACTACTGCGAGAGTTTTCTTTGTCGAAAGTGTTTTCTTGATGCCGGAAGAAAATAAAATTTTCAAGTATGGGAGTATACGAGTATAGTATACGTACCAACTCCCTCCCTTTTTTTTACAAAAGAAAACGGCTGAACCGATATTTTGAAGGGTTTTGTAAAATTTTTTCCGAAGATTGGGATGATCGACAATATAGGTCGGTTTAAAGACGATACTAGGATTGTGACTTGGGGACTTTCAGGTTGACGACTAGGAATATGTCTGTTTTAAGAAAATTGCTAGGAACGAGATGGCTTTAAGACGACGTTCACGTTTCTAGTTCCTTCTTTCCTTAGGGAGAGAGCTAAGTAGGTGTGGCGATCGTTTCTCGGTTTTCCGAGAGTTTAGATCGGTTTGCCAAATCTGCCTAAGAAGTCGCAGAACAATAGATCGAGACAGGAAGATTCCTAAGATTTAGATCTCTAGACTATTCTCCTAGAACCTAAGTTCCCTAAAGTTTTATGGCGATCTCCGAAGCGTTTTTATTTCTTAGTACCTTCATACGAAAATTTCAAGTCTGATTTCAAAAGTTCCAAGCCAGCCATACCTTAGTTTTCTCAAAGGTTTGGGTTCACCTCTTCTCTGTTTTGCTTGCTCATCTCCCCTTCCTCTTCTCGTGTCGGTACGCCCCTTAATAATGGTAACAATATTAGTTCTTCCTGGCCGATTTTAGGCTCGAACCTGTCTTGGCGTTTTTATCATAAAGTTCCCACGGTAACTCCAATCGAGACAAAACAAGAGATGTTTCGATCGAGATTCAAAGGAGAAGGCTAAAATGAAGGTAATGGCGAGTCGGATGCCCAATAGGGAGAAGAGGATTCCCAGTAGGGCGAGTAAGACACCCAAGAGGTCAAGTAGGAGCGAGCCAAGGAGTTTAGGCGAGTCTCACTTGTTTTTGTCGTAAAATCTCAATGGAAACTTCGATTGAGATGAAGCAAAAAGCCTTTCGATCAAGATTCGAAAGAGAACACATAGGAGAAGCTCATCAGGGATTTCCCAAATATCCATGAGGAGGGTTGTAAGGAATCAATAAAAATCGCCGTCAACGAAAACTCCGATTGAGACGAAACAAAAAGCGTTTCAATCGGGACTCAAAGGAGAACGCAAAGGTGATCCAAAATAGTGCTCATCCAGTTCAACTCGCCCAATGGACGGGTTCGGATAGCTCATTCAGTCCAACTCGCCCATTCGGCGAGTTAGATGACTCGTTTGGTCCAACACGCCCGTTCGGCGAGTTGGACTGGTCCAACCTGTGCGTCCAACTTGTTTTGATCATAAAATCTCAACGGAAACTCCGATTGAGACCAAACAAAAAACGTTTTGATCAGGATTCAAAGAAGAACGCAAAGGTGGGCAAAAAGAGTGCTCATCGAGTCCAACTCTCCCGTTTGGCGAGTTGGACATCTCTTTTGGTCCAAATCCCCCGTTCGGCGAGTTGGACAGAGTTCGGATGGCTCGTTCGGTCCAACTCACCCGTTCGGCGAGTTGGACTGGTCTAACTCGCCGAACGGATGAGTTAGACGGCTCCTTTGGTCCAACTCGCTCGTTCGGCGAGTTGGACTGCTCCAACCTGTGCGTCCAACTTGTTTTTATCGTAAAATCTCAACAAAAACTCCAATTGAGACGAAAAGCGTTTCGATCGGGATTCAAACGAGAATGCAAAGGTGAGCCAAAGGACTGCCTGTTCGGTCAAACTCGCCCAAAGGGTGAGTTGGACTGGCTGTTTGGACGAGTTGTTTGGTCAGACTCGCCCAAAGGGTGAGTTGGACTGGCTAAACTCACCCAATGGGCGAGTTGGATGGCTTGTACGGTCCAACTCGCCCGTTTGGCTAGTTGGACTGGCAAAACTCGCCCAATGGGCGAGTTGCACGGCTCGTACGGTCCAACTCGCTTGTTCGACGAGTTGGACAGGTCAAACTCGCCCAATGGGCCAGCTGGACGGCTCGTATAGTCCAAATCACCCGTTCGGCGAGTTTGATTGGTCCAACTCAAGTTTTGATGTATGTCGGTGCGGTTGTTTCGTAAACGTTCTCAATTTTTTTCTACGAAATTTGTATCATAAAATGCTTACTAGTTTCACTTTGCGAACAATGTTCCATAATAAATTGCCAAGTTTGATTTTACGAAAGTCGTTTCGGAAAATTCTGTTGAGCTTTAATTTAACGAAAGTTATTCCGCAAAATTTCATGAGTTTAGTTTTACGAAGCTGTTTCGTAAAATTTTGTTTATTGTAATTTTACGAAACTCGTTATGTAAGCGTGTTTTCGTGTTTGGCTGTACGAAAGCCTTTTTTGGAAAACTTCTGTTTTAGCCTCTGAATCTTTGGTTGTGATGAGTTTAATTCTCGGGAGTCAACTTAATCAGAGATATTCTCGTTTCCGCAGGATTGATCAGACGGGATTTAGAATAGTTTTTCCAAAGTAATTTTAAGTGACACTCATCGAGAATTCATTGAATATGTCGCGTAGAATCGAAGCTTGACTCTTTACGAAATCTTAGGTTTCAGAGAACATTTTAGCAGTGAGGTATACGATCTCTCGTTTTTGCTTAGTTTAGTTTTCGTCAGCTGTTTTACGTTTCGAGTGATTCAATAGAGATCAACTTCGTTTCTTCGAAAATTATTCAGAAGAAGTACAGAAGTGGGGGTTGTACGCCCGATTTGCTGTGTTTCCTATCTCTGTGAGAAATCTAGTGTTTCTCCGCAATTCTGGGAGAGCAAGTTTTATTTTTCCGAAAGGTTTTCGAAAAAGTTATTTTGGTCGAACCCTTATGCGCTGAGATTTTTCTAACTTTGCAATGAGGCGACATTTATGGGGTTTGATAAATTTTATCTAACCCTTTCTGTTTAGTGAGAGAAATCGTGAGCTTGTTTCGGTGCCCCGCCTGTGGCGAAGAGTCGCGACTAGGTTTCCGATTTACTCAAGCACTGCGGGATTTGCATAAGCGTTGGCGACGGGAGCAATCGCTGCTGGAATTGTTTTACCAGCGTTATTGTGAGCTGCAGTATTGTCTTTCTTATTTTCAGACATTGTTTCGATCAAGCGTTTTGTGGCCATCAGTCCCCCCCTCCTTCTAGCCCAAAACTGTGGTAACCAAAATTCGCACTATCGATGTCCGTTGAATTAGGAACATAGGGTAGACCCTAGTTTCCCAGAGGTCCTAGATATCTGCTAAACCACAAGCGAATCAATCAGAATACGAAGTAAAACAGAAAAGTAAAGTAAGAATCAAAAATATAGCATAGATGTCTTATTCTGAATTTTCGTATGAGCGTATACAACAGGATAGGAGCCTTGGCTATGGGAGCTGTCGGCGATATTCCTAATTCTAAAAACCTAAGACTGCAAAATCCTAGTTGAGTCGCAGCCCGAATAACAAAAACGGAAAAATGCCAAAATGCTCTA
Source organism: Moricandia arvensis (assembly GCA_905132765.1). Lineage (NCBI taxonomy): Eukaryota > Viridiplantae > Streptophyta > Magnoliopsida > Brassicales > Brassicaceae > Moricandia > Moricandia arvensis. The sequence continues at coordinate 82,769 of CAJHQP010000173.1, read as the reverse complement.
AGTGCTATGTTTTCTCTGTGTAGAGATTTTCTTGTCTCCCTTGCATCATCACCCTCGAAGTCCTTATATACTCCTCTGGAAGCGGTTTGCTCGTTCCCCTTCTGCCCTTGGTCGAATTTATCGCTTCGCGGAAATATTCCCTTTTTTCCTCCATCTTCATGATTATCTTTGGAAACTTAACATTTATCCTCCAATCTTGACATTTATCTTTTGGACTTAACATTTATCCCTTCCTTCAAAATAAAAGATTAACCTTCAAAAAGTTTGGAATCCATCTCGAATAATATTGTGCGTGGGCCTTTAGCCGAGTTTTAGACCTTCTCGGGTTATTATTTGACTTAGGCGTTTTTACATTTTTATCGAAAGAGCATTCATAAGACGACGTCGTACGAGAGTTAGGATCTTGGTATGGGGCGTGCGACTCCAGTTGTTTAGTTAACCTTTAACATCTCATATGATCGACCCAATCCCTTCACGAGAAAGCAAAACGGGCGATTTGGATGGTTTATGTGGTTCGATTTGTCCGTTCGACGAGTTAGACGTCTTGCTTGGCCTTCTACGTCCGGTGAGTTGGACCGGTCCAACTCGACGAATGGGCGAGTTGGATGGTTTATGTGGTTCGATTTGTCCGTTCGACGAGTTGGACGTCTTGCTTGGCGAACTTCTCTGTCCGGTGAGTTGGATGATCTAGTCTTCTAGTCGTTTCGTCGTGTCGACGCTTGGGAATACGTTGATCCGAGGTCTTAGGAAAAAATCTTCTCGATGGATCACTATGCAGACCATTCCTTCGATGTCAGCCGAGACTTGAGTTTGATTTTTCATGTTCTCCTTTTTCCAAGATATTATATCTTTTTCACAAAGGGTGCATTTCCCGGTAGGTTTTTGACGTTGATTCTGTCGTGACCAATTTTGACCCCAACAATCTCCTCTCGGATCTTCTTCTTCTTTTGCGGCAGACTAGATGTGGCCTTTTTCTTTTGCGGCATGGGCTTTCTTCTCTCTCTCCACGAATCACAGATTTCAGTGGAACCGACTTCTTCTGACTACCCGCCTGTGAGGACAAGCCAATACCACAATCTATAGTGGATTGGAACATGGGTTTCCTCGAAGCTGTTTCATAACTGTGTTGTCTCCAAGGCTTGCTTGTTTAGGTTGGTTGAGTGATTTTAACATCAGAATCATTTTCATCATCCTCAACATTAATGAGCTTTCTTTTGCTTCCCTACTTCTTTCAATAGTTACTGCCATCACCTACCTGATCAGTGACATTGGAAGCTGCATCATGTTTAGGTAAGATATTTAGAGTTTCCAAGTCACAAGTATCTAGCGGCGACCAGTTAGTATCCATGATATTCTGAGTCGCCTCTTCATCTCATGGTCTCTCAAGTTTCTTTGGTTATGTTTTCTTTTTTGCTCAAAGCACATCGGTATCTTTGTGTAATTCTGTTACAATGACCTAAGCTAAGTCTAAGTGGTAGGGTTTTCTTAAATTTGTTAACTATTTTATTTATAATTTGTTAAAAATTAAATTTAAATTTTTCCAAAAAGAAAATTGCTTGAGGACAAGAAACATAAGCAATACATGGATATCTATCATATATACTAAGACGCAGAAACAAAAAAGTGATCTATCATCTATGCTAAGCAAGGATCTTACTAAACTTAGGTCCTTAAAGTTGATATATCGGAATAAAAAGGCTGGTAGAAACTGGAAAAGCTGGTTTGTGTACTCATGTCCTGCCTCCTTGTTCACCATCACTTCATCACATGGACACAGCCTCACAGAACACAAAAAGAAAGACAAAAGACAAGTCAGAATATAAGTTCAAGCATTGTAACTAACTAGAAAACAAGATAAGACAAACACAAGTAGACGGAACAGGAGTCATGTCTTAACTTCACAAGGAATTTGGTCGCATAGCCTCTGAACAATCACCCTTCATCCTTAGAATTATTTTTCACCAGCTATGCGGCCAAAATCCTGAACTAGTCAAGACAGGTAATACAAGTCAATCAAACAAAAATTCATACAATATTTGTAAAACGAGTACATACAATACAATGATACAAAACACGAGTCTTGTCTTAACATCGCAATGGATCTGATTGCATAGCTTATCAACAATCACCCTTTTTAGAATGATTTTTCACAAGCTATGTTGCAAGAATCCGCTGAACTTGTCATGCCAAGTAACACAAGTCAATCAAAACCATATTTAGCTAAACATCAAATATCAAACGAACTTAGCTATAAATAAAACAAATAGATCTAATAGAGTCAGGACAAGTAAAACTTAGCTGTCATTACTAGTCGCCTCCTTCTTCATTGTTCACCATTAATTCGAGACAGAACATATCCATATACATAAGACAAACAAAAATAAAAGATATATCAGTGAGTGAAATCAAATAAATTCAGTACAAACTATAAATAATATTAAAAGCAATCAAAACTTTAGTATCAGTTTATTCCGATTCTTGTAACACAACGAGTACACAACAAGGTACATGTATCAGTATCAGATAATTAACTAAACACATTAAATCATTTATACTTAGTAAAAGTACTAATGAGAAAGAACAGACCAAGGTACATGTAGAAGCAATCAAATTTGACATTCAATCAACAAAGTACATGTATCAGTATCCAATAAGTAAATAAACTCATTAAAGGGAACATGTTGATCTACAAAACACAATGAATACAAGTCAATCAAGGGAACACAAGTAACATAAAAAAATGTCTAACAAACAAGGAACAAAACATCAGACACACTGAGACAGAACTAAGCATACCTGTCCTCCTCGTAGTTCACTTTTCTCGTCCTTGTTCACTATCAACTCAAGAAAAACATGCATTGAAAAGACAGCAAATATAACTTTAGTACAAGCTCTAAACTATATCCAAGCAATCCCAACTTCATTAGTACAAGTACTAATGAGACAGAACAAAACATAATTTTCTTGTAACACATTCTCTAGATCAAACACTTCAGGTTCCAATCTGTAACCGACAAAGTCCTCTTGAGGTGAGTGTCGATGGATAGCAGCAGTGTTGCGTCGATTTATGCCTTGTTGTTATCTGCAGGGTTGTCATGTTGTTGTTGTGTGAAGATATTTCCTTATCCATTGGCCATTGCGAGTATGTCAGCTACATCTTCCTTGGATACGTTGAGAAGTCTTCCATCCATTGCTCGTTCATATCCTTCTGGATCCCTCATAATTCCAAACTCATATGGTCTGAGATAACCATAATCTGCAGAGTATTCTGCCAGATTAGCGTCACTCAATGGTATAGGGTCACCATTGATCGATGTCGCGATACAGGTTCCATCGGATCCTCTGAAATTTGAAGCTTCTTCTAGTCCATGAGCACGGTACTCGATTGTTTCTTCTTCAAGATAAAAAGCATTGTAATCTGGGTTAGCCATCTCATGCCCTAGGCCAGGGTTGTCGATCGATGTCAAAGGGTAGGTGTCAACCGAGTGTATGTTGTGGCTGTCGACCAATTGTTTGGGCTGGGTGTCGATCGATGCTCATCATCCGACTCATTCTCTTGCTCAAAATCGCATAAACACGTGGCCACAAGTCCTGGTTCATGAACCAAATCAATAAGAGCAGTCTTGCTCCTATTTTAAACAAGTTCATTGTAATAATTTTGATCAACAAGGGATAGATGCAACATTTTGTCTTCATATCGCAAACTGCTTTTACCGTGGCCATCAAAGCTCTTCAAGTATCAGGGATGAATTCTTCTCCACTTGGACGTCCAAGACATGAAAGTCTACATGAATTAGGGCATCGCCGATTTGCACTTTGAGGTCTTTGACTATGCCTCCTGAATTTACCTTAAAGCAATCCACAAAAGTGAACGAATCACTAGAAGGCTCCACCTTTAAGCAGAGCAACTCTGCAATGGTTCTTGGCATAATGCTTACTGAAGAACCGGTGTCGCAGAGAGCATGAGGGTAGTCATGTCCTTTGATATTGCAGGGAACCACAAACGTCCCAGGGTCGCTTCTCTTCTTCAACTTAACCCTCTGCTTTATCTTCTCCCTCATATGATTAAACATTATTTCCATATCCTCATTAGTCTCCTTGGTTTCTCTGAAGAAAATGTACAATCTGTGACAGTAAAAATATTCCTCGAATAGGGTTTCTAAAAGGATTTTAAGGACTCTCTTAGGAAAGCTATCCATCTCTTTCTCATTAGATTCCCTTCTAAGATGCTTAAGTTCTTTCTTCTAGTATGTTCATCCATAGCTTTCTCAATTACCGTACAGACTAAATTATCCGTCTGTCTTGGTTTGGGTAGGGTGGGATTCAAGTGCCTATGAGTATATAAAAAACTTAGGTCTATTCTTGGCAACCGACATAATTTTGTTTCAATCGTCCTTCAATCGATGGTAGGGTCCTGTTATCATCGATGTCCGTCTCTTCACACACTGATTCTTCAGGTACCAGCTTCAGCTGTCGATCGATAGTCTTTCGAACAGGGCATGGCATTCTCATGAATTTGTTCCTCCTGGTGCCTAACGTCTTCCACAACTTGCCAAAATTCATCATCTATGATGGCATTAACGTGGTGCTTTTGTCAAGCCTCAATCTTTTCCTTGATTAAGGTTTCTTGATCCTCACAGCTTCACTAGTCTAAACAACTTGATTCTCTAGCTTCTTCACATGGGTGTTGGGAGCTTCAAATTTAGTGTTGAGATTGGAATATACAACATCAACATTTCCATTGAAGTCTACTGTCATCTTCTTCTGCCTCTCCAGAACCATGTCAATCATGGCTTCAATCTTGCTCTCCTGGGTAATTGATGGGGTGTTCTGATAGTAAGAGGCTCCATAGGTTAAGTTGTCTTTTTAGGGTCTCTGTTGTTGTGATCCTTGGTTGTAGCCACTCCTCTGACCACTGTCGCAGGAGTTTCTGTTGCTCTGGTTCCACATCTCTAGAATCCATTTCCACCAATAAAGTTCACATCTTTGTCTTCACTTTTCTGATTTTCATATCCTATAGCTTCTACACCCTCTGTAAAGCTAACTTGCTTCTTCAGAAACCTCCGAACGCTATCCAACTTGGCTTTTACTTCGTCCATCTGATCCTTGGTAAATATAGGGGCTGATTTTCTCCTCTCGTGATCATTGTTCTTGGTGATGTTGCTAGTTACCAAATTCTCTATCAATCTAGTAGCCTCTGCTAAACTTCTAGTGCGGACGTTTCTCTTGATGGTTATGCCTAAAGCCATCTGGTATGACAAATCAATACTTCTGAAGAGAGTGTTTCGATGTTGCACTTCATTGAATCCATGGTGTGGACAATCTCTTTGGTTGGATTTGAATCTGTTCCGTGAGTTTCCGAAAGACTCAGCAGGCTTTTGTGTGATTCCACGCTTCAAACAACGAAGCCGAGTACGAAGCTCTCATCACGGGCTTGCGGCTAGCTCATGGTCTCAAGATACGTAACATCCCCGCGTACTGAGATTTTCAACTAGTAGCAAACAATTACAGCGGGAGTACGAAGCAAGGGACAAAAGGATGGATGCATACTTAAAAAATTTTCACGACCTAGCTCAAGACTTCGATCTATTTGCTCTCACCCAAATTTCCCGCTCGAAAATGCCCAGGCCGATGCTCTAGCAGCCATAGCATCAAGCTCAGATTCGGGTCTCAGAAGAGTGATCCCAATAGAATTTATAGAGCATCCAAACATCGGGCCACTGGTCGTCGTAAACTTAATCTACCCGCAAAACAATGACGTTGACGAAATTGATCTCCAGCCCGAAGAAAATTGGGAACGATCTGAATACGGCTGCGATAAACCATGGATTGAAACAATCCTATATATCACCAATGGAACACCCCCTGCAGAGAACTGGGCAGCCCAAAATGTCTTAACCCAAGCCGCACGATACGTCCTCATAGACGGAGAAATCTACAAGTGGAGATTCTTTGGACAACTTATGACATGGGTGGAAGGAAAAAAAGCCCAAAAATCATGGGAAAGGTCCACTCTGGATCCAACGGAAATCACTCTGGTGGAATATCTCTCGCAATCAAAATAAAACGTGATGGCTATTATTAGCCAAAAATAATCAACGATTGTGGAAGTTTGCACGTAAATTCAAAAAATGCTAGAGGCACACGCCAACGATCCATCAACCTGTGGAGGTTCTCTCATCTATTTCAGCACCATACCCGTTCATGCGGTGGTCAATGGATATCGTCGGTCCCATGTACAAATCTAAGCAGAAACGGTTCCTACTAGTCTTAAAATGGGTTGAAGCAGACTCATACGCAAGCATAAAGGATGCCCAAGTTGAAAGCTTCATATGGAGAAATATCATCTGTAGACACGAAATCCCGTACGAGATCATAACACACAATGAGTCTCAGTTTATCTCGACCAGGTTTGAGGCGTTTTACGAAAAATGGATTATACGACTAACCAAGTCGACTCCTAGATACCTGCAGGACAACAATAAGGATGAAACTATTAACAAACCATTCAATACGGGGCTTAAGAAACGCCTAGACGCCAAGAAAGGTTGATGGACAGAAGAACTCGAAGGAATATTATGGTCACATTGAACAACTCCAAGACGAGCAATGGGAGAAACCTTGTTCGCCCTCGTATATGGATCAGAATGCATGATCCCGGCGGAAGTCGAGCTCCCCGAAATATGCAGGAGACTACTCCCAGATTGAGAAGACTTGAACTTTCTGATGTTGTTAGACGAACTCGATCTCATCATCGAGCGTCGGGATCAGGCCCTCATACGGTACAAAACTACCGACAAGCGGCTGAAAAGTACTACAACACTAACGTACTTAGCCGAAGATACAAGGATTGTGATCTAGTCTTCCACAAAGTTCTCCAAAACACCGCCAAACCAAACGCGGGGAAACTCTGAGCAAATTGGGAAGGACCATACAAGGTGATAAAAATGGTCCAGACAGGTGCCTATGAAATCACAAACATGCAAGACGTCAAAATTCCGAGAACCTGGAACGTGATGCATCTCAAAAATACTATCACTAAAAAATCACCTCGTAACAAACTGAAATACGAGATGACTTGATACTTTGAAGAGGTAAGTAGGAAAATTGTCACAAGATGATTTCAGATGTCCCCCTCTCCAAAAAGGGACGAGTGGGTACGTATATGTATACTTATATACTCCCATATTTTACAAATATTTTTGCTCTCAAACTCGATATTTAAAAAAAAAAATCAACTGCATAGAAAACGTGGTCCAACTTCAAAGTGTCTCACTAAACTCTCACAAAAACACTCAATGTCACGCATAATTTATCGCCGTATAACCCAAAAAATGGATATCATTCAAAAAGCATTTACACGTAAACCTAACAATTAACAAACTCTCCAAGCTGCGAACATTTAGAATACGCAACGCGGCATACGAAAGAAAAATTTAGTTCTCAGCATCGCGAGACGTCGCAAAACGCCTGAAGAATAATTTTTCTAAAAGATATATTCCTCGATAAACTTCTATTTCGGAAAAACAAACGGTCATACGCACCAACATCTCCTTAACACGTATTTTCACAAAAACTCCAAACGGTAACACTTACCATTCTGTTTGATACTAATCACAACAAACAAACTCTAACGTCTTAATAGACTTGGCCATATCGCCTCATAGAGATAGGCGGTCAGGAAATCCGACACGTTGAAAATAGCGCGCAATAAAAGTAATCCTAAATTTTGGTCAGCACTTTCAAACGACTTTGAAATGTTCTTTGGAGAGATGCTTGATTCCCGATCAGTCCAAGTCGTATAAGCCAATAACGTTTTGTAGACTTCAATATTGAGACATAATCAGGTCGAAACCACAACGGGTAATGTAAGCCTAAGCAACCATCGCGAACCCTAAACCAAAAGTAAGCCTATGTCTTGCCCTAAACGCAATACACTGGTCTCGAACATCTCAATGCATAGTATTAATAAATTGATACGAGATTCAAAAACTTGTCTCTTCGCTTACATTTGTATGTTCATAAGGTTTTGCAAATTTTCAAGAACCTCCATTTAAGACGAATTAGAAGTGTAAGGATCCACTAAGAGTTGGATATGAGACGACAACTCATATTCTTTCCTCAAAACATTTACATAAAAGTACCCATGCCATTATCACCGAAAAACTTAGTTTATTAATAAAGCCACCAAGCAGCAGGGAATCAAAGCCAAACACGGCCAGTACTGAAACTTAAAACATTGGCCACACACGGCAAGAACAAACACAAACGAAAACATAAAAAATCAAACATCCCTAACGGGACTACATCCTCACTCAACTTCTAGGGACAAAATCTCTCCCTCGCCCATCACCTCATCTGAGTTTGGGGCCGCATCATCTTCGTCTCCTTCAACCTTTCCGGCAAGCCAACGTCCACAGGATATTGTTCCTTGGAAAGCTGCAGAAGGATTCAGTCGGATTTAGGCCAGCAACAAGCAAATAAAAGTCTCCCTCAATGATTTCCAGCTCCGATTTACGAGCAGACAGCTTGGCCTCTTCAGCCTGCGGAGACAAAGCCTCTGCGCCTTAAACAGCCGAATCCCATTGATTCCTCCTTCGATGACAGCCAGAGAAAGTTCCTATTGCGAACGCTCATCAGGGAGTCTAGGGATTTGGCAATTTTTGACAAACGAGTCTGAAACTCTGTGCATAGATCGCCCTTCAGCTCTGCCTCTTCCTTCGCAAGCCCGCAGCCCGTCGAGCCTCCACTTTCGATCTGATGCTGCAGGCTGCTAATCTCCAAAGCCTTGGCCTTCCTAGCCTTCTTTTTCTTGAAAAAGGAGCTTGCCATCTTCCCAAGTTCCCTCTCTATCGGCAATCTGTCCAAACGTGATACTTCAAGAGTGTGTATCCTCGATAACCTCTAACAATTGCCTCGTAATGTGAAATTTTCTCCTTCGACTCAGAAAGCTCTTTTGCAAGTTACTCAGTCTCCGACCCGCAGTCCTTAATCATCTAGTCAATCAAAGATACGAAGTTTGCAAGACAAAAGAGGAATGAGAAAAAATCTTGCAGGCTAACAAAGATTCTATAAACAACCCTTGGCACGAAACTACGACCTCAAACCCAAACCAGAAGCTCCTAAGACCGATGGTCCGACCACAACACCTTTAACAAACATCCTCTTCTTACACGTCTTGGGATCAGGACAAGGCCTCTGCGACCCCTCGGCTTAACAATCGGACTAGCACTGAGGACACATAACCCCATAACAATCTCCCGCTTGGTTGGGAAAGGAGGCATCGATGCAGGAGCCTGCTCAATATCGGAAACAAGAACCAGTGTCGTAGAAGAACCCAAAATTTGTGCCACATCATCCACGACAGGTGCATTCATAGTAACCACTCTGCCTTCAGGAACGATCACAGAAAGAGATAGTAATTCGGCAGCCGGATCTTAGACTCCAGTCGGGACAGGGAAATTCGACGGGTCGACACATGGAAAAACCTCCATCTCATTATCAACGCGAGTCACTTCTTCCACGTGAGTTGGGATACCACCAGGGACGGGAGAAACCGAAAAACTCGCTTGGAGGACAGCGCTTTTCCCGACAATATTTCTTCTTTGCTCATCATGAGAGGAAGTCATCTTCGTTTGGAAAAGCTTTTAAAGAAAAAAAAAAGTTCGAGAAGTATAAAATGAAGGAGGAATGTGAGTATAATACTTATAGGAAATTTTCCGCAATAAAATAATCAACTAAAATCCTCTGATTATTTCGAGAACACTCTGGCCGTAGATTCCAATTAAACACAAATCACTCGCCTGCAAGAGTCGCATTTGAAATAGGCAAAGTGGGGGGGGGGTAACTGTTGAAGTCGAAAATGGTAACCTCGAAATCAACGCCCAAGATTACTAAGCTGTCTTTTAATGGAGCTCAACCAGAGATAACTTTCCAAAGATCCCTAAGGGTAAGCTTCAAAGTACACGAGGTTACAAACATTTCGGAAAAGAACTGAGACCAGCCTTAAATCTTTTCGCCCTTGGGTGACGAGCAAAGACCAAAGTCTCGTTGCCCCTGGGAGACCAGACCGTGGCACCCTGTCACGTCACCTCATGGCAGCCAGACCATATCTCACTCTCTCGTCGCCTCATGGCGACTAGACCATGTCTCCTTTCTCTTGTTGCCTTATGCTGGCCAGACCATGTCTCCCTCTCTCTATGCCTCATGGCGACCAGACCACGACTCCCTCTCTTGTCGCCACATGGCAACCAGACCATGTCTCCCTCTCTCGTCACATCATGGCGACCACACCACGTCTCCCCCTCTCGTCGCCTTATGGCCACCACGGTCACTCTCTCGTCACCATCTGGCGACCAGGCCGTCTCTCTCTCTCTCTCTCTCTCTCTCTCTCTCTCTCTCTCTCTCTCTCTCTCGTCGCCTGACCAGGCCGTCTTGCTCTATCGTCGCCATCCGGCGACCAGACCGTCTCTCTCTCTCTCTCTCTCTCTCTCTCTCTCTCTCTTGTGTCGCCTCATGGAGACCAGACTCTCTTGTGTCGCCACCTTGCAACCACACTATCTCTTTCGAGGCTTGACCGAATTGTCTCATGTCACGTCACACGGCTTTAGCTCATCTCGTCCTCACTACTCTCTCTCTCTCTCTCTTTCGAGTCTTGACCGAAATGTCTCTGGTCTCAATCGTCCAATTTTTACGATAAAACTAGCAAGGACTTGTCTTCTCGTAAAAACCTTTGGATCGTTTGTATAAAACGGTAATGGTTGACTTAACACCATTGTTACCTTGACTATTTGAACGGTCTTATTATTTCGCCGAACCAACGATATAGAAATCAACATCATACGAAAAGCGATTTCTCCGAAAGCAATCGTAAAAACACTTAAGTTGCAAAAACGGCCAAAAAGGGCCTAAAAGGCAACAAAAGACCAACTTACGATTTTAGACGGAAATGAGCCTAGTTACAGTGACGGTGTATCAAGCTTCCGTAATAGATAAATGGAAAAGAAGATAAAAGTTAAGTTTCCAAATAATCATGGAAAATCGAGAAGATAAGGAAGATTCCGCGGGAAGATAGACTCGAATCAAGGGCAAAAAAGGAAGGACGACCGACCTAAAGGGTATATATAGAGAAAGACAAGTCAAGCAGCAAAGGGATCCGAAAATAAGGTCTAGGAAAATATTGTTAGCTTTATAGAGAACTTAGGATCTAGGCGGCTAGACTAACAAGTTTAACATTTAGAACGTTTACTGCTTCATTCTTTGGTTCTCCTTTGTTAATGAAGTTCCCATTGTACTATTTTTGGTGAATCTCTGTAACTTGATTCCATCTAAATCAATAAAACGTGTATGTGCAATTTTTTTCGTGATTTTGTCATTGCCTCTTTTTATATTCGTGTTTTTACGCAGAGAATCCGGGAATTCAAAGAAAGTTAGAGTTTCTTCAATTTCCACTGATTACGGAAATTGACTACGTATTTTTGTTCCCACAATGATCAAAACCATAAGAATAAAAGTCTTATTTAATAGATATCTGCATTAATATATATATATATATATATATATATATATAAGTACCGTATATGAATATTTAATCCTAAAATGTGTATATATATATATATATATATAAGTACCGTATATGAATATTTAATCCTAAAATGTGTATCGAATAAATATTGAAAACTTAATATTTCACTTTTAAAATTTACATTAAATTTTTAGAACGGTTAAACATCATTAAAACAATTAAACGTCCACAAAGAATATTTTTACCAATGGTTTTAATTTTTTATTATAAAAATAAAAAAATGGTCCAAAATTATATGAGTAGAAAATTTTATTTAATGATAGCATTATAAGAAATATACTATATATATATATACTAATACCATTTAATTATTGTTATATACCACATACAATAATTAAAAGTTATTTTTTGGATTTATTTACGATAAAATGATTGCAAATAAAAGAGTGATTGCTTTGATTTATGTGTTCATATCAATTTAATTATATATGTAATAGTTTATAGTTTTTTCATTTATTCAATATATATTTTTTATTTTTTATTTTATAATATGTAAAATATAACGCAAAATAGATAATAGTAAGTAAAAGTAATTTGTATATATAATGTTCATCTTGTGAAAAAGAACCCCAAGTCTTACACTAGTTAAAGACAATGACCAATTCATATAAGCTGGCTTGTATAAAAACTATGGGTAGTTACGAATTCCTCATAAACTACGTGTATTTCAAGTAATGAACAATTTCAACCATTTATAAATATGTTTTTATTCTACAAAAGTAACTTTGTTGTATGTAAATTTATCTTTATTTTGAAAAAATGCTGCTTAAATTATCAAATATATGTCAACTTGCTGTGTAATTCTCTATCGTATATAAATTTACAACGATTGAACATTTTAATAAACCCCAGAACAATACAACCATGATAGACTATTTAGAAATACACAATGATTGAACATTTTAGTAAACCCCAGAACAACAGAACCATGATGGACTATTTAGAAATAATACAAATTAGAACGATTGAGCTTTTTATTGGCAAGATTCTAAATTGGAATAGGAAGAATATTGATAGACTAATCAGATTTATGTCACAAATACTGGAATATGCCGGACAAAATAACTGCCAATGATATTGGAAAGGGAATATTCTTGTTGAAGAAGAATCATAGATGATTCTTCTTCAATTTTGGACCATGTTCTTAATTTTGGACCATGTTCTTAATTTTTGACGATGTTCTTAATTTTGGACCATGTTCTTAATTTTGGACCATGTTCTTAGTTTTGGACCATTCCATTATAATTTATGTATGTTTGATTTTGTACATTGGAAGTCAGTAGCTGATTAAGATTAACCATAGATGATTCCATTCCGTAATTGATTGGGATCCTTAGCATATCTGGTATGTTTAAATTAACCTTAAGAGTTAATATTTCGGATAAGATTTTTTGTTGTAATACTTAAAGATCGAATCTACAGAGACTGGTATTACATAATACCAGTCAGGAAAAGAGGATGTTTGGGAAGTCAGGAAAAGGGGAAACAAGAGGAGAAAGGGCAGGTGCAGCAGCCTGAGGATCAGAATCCTCTGCTGGTATGGCTGCAGCTCAAGGTCCAGCTCGTCTGCGAAGTCTGGTGAATGGGTTTCGTAGGAAGCGTCGGTCTGGATGGAACTCAAGTCCAGTGCGGTCGTCCTCAAAGTCTATAACAATCCGCTAAGGCAACTCAATCTAATGTGGCCCCTCGGTATCAACAAAGGAGCAGTAGAGACCCTCCTTCAGCCAATGTGCACTCGTCAAATGTGTGTCATCCATGAAGAACTTGTTGTAATGACTGTGGTCTGATCTAAAACGGATCTTCAGATATCTAAAGATTGGTGTGAAGGCATCTCCAACAAGCCCCTTCATTTTTAGTGGGATCCACCTTTAAAATTAAGGGATGAATGACATGTTCTCCAACAATCACCTTCAAATTTATTCTTATAAGAATTAGTAATTTATACTTTAGTCCTCAATATTATTAATAATTAACTATAACCACTAAACTTTCAAAAACTAATAAAACATACTTTTTGAAACATATTAAAATAAAACATTTTCGAAAAATATAATATAACTATAAGTAGTACAAGAAGTGTTGATAAAATAATTTTAATTGAAATATTTTTAAGAAAACATAACGATAAATACTAAAATATGATATATAAAAATTTATCCATGCAGTTATGAAATATATATATATATATATATATATATATATATATATATATATATAATTGTAAGGACTAAAGTAAAAGGTAAACAGTGTTTTCAAGGGATAAAAGGCTGTTGGAGTGTAAAACCCTTCAAAAAATGAAGGGATGAAGGGCTGTTGGATATGCCCTAAGAAGACTCCCCACTGACTCTTTCTTTGCCCCGGTTCCGTTGAATATATATTTTTAATGAGACCAGGTGCTCAGCAAATATCGCTCCTAGATGGTTATCGGCTTGTTCCTCAAGAGCATCAATCACGACCAAGTCCCTGCCTGAGTAGTACAGCAATGTCAGCTCCTTCAACCTCACCTTGGTTGGCTCGATCTTACACAGCAAGTGTTGGAAACGGTCTTAACGAAATAGTGTTTGGTCGGATAGCGAATATCAGCCCGATTGGCTGCCTTCAAGGTGAAATTCCCAATAGCCAACATTCCCCAAAAATCACCTTGAGATCAGCGAGGGTAGATATGGTACCCGTGAAATGGGGAAATTATGCAGCGAGGGTATATATGGTTCTGGAAGCCGTAGATGTCACTGAGGTCTGGGATCGAAATCATGTATCTGATGCCGATGAGGAAAGTCAAAGTGGCCTCATTCGCCCTCTTGACCCTCTCGCTGACGTAGATGATCTGGACCATAGCCATGAATTTCATGATCAGATCAGGGTAGAGATTGTATGGCTTCATAGCCATAGTGCCCATGCCTATCTCCATGAACAAATCTTTCAGATCAGCTTCAAGGCCCAGCCTCCTCACAACAGCCCTATCAACAAAACATGTAAGTTCAATGGTAACGCCTTTCCAGGCATTGTAGTACAAACTTTCATTGTCGTCCCACCCCTCAGATATTTGCCAATGGTTGCATGCTACGTCGGCCACAGCAGCTCGAGGATTCTCAAGGTGTTCCACAGTATCAAACATGTCATCTTCTTCCCTTAGCCAAGAAATATGTCATAGGTGTGGTGCTGGTGCTGAGCGGGAACTCCCTGCATGGTTGAAACATTCCTTAGTTATCTTCTCTGCATCTTTCTGCATTAAAGACCACAAATGAAAAATCAGCCAGAATGATATAACAGCAATCGATGTTGATCAACAAATACGCGTTGGTGTCGACAGACACTCGCTTGCGAAACCTGAAAAATCGAAATCGATCTGAAATCAAATTCAAAAGGGACAAATAATCAATAAGAGCAGTCGATAATCCTTAGTCTATCATTCCATCACCCTAAACTGTTCTAAATCAAGCCTAATTCTGGTTCTAAATTGAGTTTTCTATCAAACCTAAAATTTTCTTAAAAAGAGATTTTGAGAACATACATTGAGATCAGTTGATTGATTGTATTAAACAGATAGAGAGTTAAAATCGAGTGGGTTAGGCCTTATAATCGCAAAAATCAATCAAGAAATGAGAGAGAAATTGACGGGTGATTCTTTCAAACTTTTTTTCTGACTTTTGAGAAGAAGGTGAAGTATCGAGTTAATAAAGGCCACCGTCTTGATACCGGGTGTCGATCGACAAACGTATTGGGGTCGATCGGCACCTATCAGACTTATCATTGCTTTGTCTTTAATTATTTTAATTTTTTTTTTCCTTTTTGTTTTTTTTAATAAAATCGAATTAAAACACAAAATTATTAATAACTTTTAGAAAAAAAGAAAATTAAACTTAACAGTGGGTTGCCTCCCACAAAGAGCTTGCTTTAGTCGTTAGCTTGACTGTTATATATGATGAATCAGTAGTTGGTAATCCCAGAAGCACATTTCAACTGTCTCAAATTTATAGGCTCAGCGAAATCAACGATAAAGTGGCTATCGACGCGCTAAGAAAAACGCTCTGGTACAAATCCAAAATTCAGAAAATGGATAACTCTCGAAAAGCCGTGCACTCCAGGATTCTCTCCCTAAGGCAACATACTATATCATTATCGAAGAAGACATGAAAGTCCTGTCGCAGAAACATAAGCCGACGAAAGCATCTGCCAAAGACGCAGCACCAGAGTAGAAGTCGAAAAAGAAAACCCTCGTAACAGAAAATACGTCCACCATGAGGGGGAAGAGATCGAAGGAGCGCACAAATATGACACCAACTCCACACCGGACCAAGGAAAAACATTGGGTAATACATGGAACCAAAATTATAACTACAACGAGAATACCTTTTGCGAGTTTCACCAGGCAAGAGGCAACTCCACAATTAACTGCAAAGTTTGCAGTGCGATGCTTACGGCAAATTTGCTTGCGGAAGAGATATCAGAGGTAACTTGTATAAAATATCTCATTCGAGATACCGACCGTCCGCCAAAAACCAATGACGCCCCCAAGGAAATTGATCAGGCGAGAATGGAAAACGGGGAAGAAAGCCAGACGAGAGAGACAACGAAAACAATCATCGCAGGGGAAACATGATCATCGGAGGATCACTGTACTGACATTACAATGTCTCGTCAATAACGGCTGATCAATGGATAGATGAGAATACTGCAAAATTGACTCTGCCCCGAGACGTAATGAATCAAACGATCACCTTCGAGGAACGTGAGACCGTCGAAATCGACAAACCCCACAGCGATCCAGTTGTAATCGATCTAGTGATAAAAGATCTTAAAGTCTCCACAGTCCTTGTAGACACGAGAAGTACCATCGACATTATCTTCTCTGATACCCTCAGAAAAATGAACGTCAATCTGTCAGAGGTCACACTAACGCTGAGGCCATTCACTGGCTTCTTTTTCACAACGTAAATGACCCTCAGATCGATTAAACTCGCGGTCAGGGCCAAAGAAGTGACAAGAATCGTCAATTTGGCAGTCGTCGATTATCCAGCTATCTACAATGTAATGATGGGAACGCCTTGGATAAACTCCATGAAGTCAGTCCCGTCGACATACCACCTGGGCATCAAGTTCCAGATTCCGAACGAAACCACATCAATATGGGGCTGCCAAAAGCAGTTGCGACTTTGTTTCCTGGAAGAACATAAGCTGAGGCCGATCACGACAACATCCATGGTTAAACTAAACGTACGAAGATAACTCAGCCCTTGACTGAAAACGCTTCCAAAAAGGATGGTCCAGAGTCGCCTACTCAAGCAAAGGTTGCGAAAAAGAGACAAGCAGACTTCTGAGCCCAATGCTTTGAATGACCCGGAAAAGTTTAATCCAAGAAAAATTGTCGATTCAATAATTGTCAACACGACTAACGCGATCGACGCAACCATGACAAATAATTAAAACACTCACGGCAACCAACTGAACTACAAGATAGCTTGATCCTTGAAAGGGGTACGTAGGCAACTCACGGCTGCCCCTCTCTCGGAAAGGGGAGGGGGGGGGTAGTGGGTATGTATACGTATACTAGTATACTCCTACATCTTAAAAGATTCATCTTTGTACTCGATATTTAAAAAATAAAAATAAAAAAATATTCAATAATAAGACAACGCAATATGATTCCTAAAAATCTCACAAATCTCTTTTAATCACAGCAAAAATCAATCACGCAAATTACTTTGCGGCCAGACCGGCAATTCATGATTCACCCAAAAACGCCTAAGTAACAACAAACAATTATCGTATAACCCGGAAACAGAAATCATACAAAACAAGAAATTCAACGCCCAAACGGTTAAGCGAAATATATTTTCAGAAAAGGAAAAACATATTTTTAGAAACAGGAAATCACTTCAAGCAACAAGATCAAACGAGATCTTAACGAGATCTTCGATCAAATCACGAAATCACTTCCCCAAAAGGAAAAAAAAAATTCAGAAAAGCGAGAAGTCGCAGATTTTCAAATATATATTTCCGAAATCTCAAACGAAACTACTAAAACAGTCCTTAACGCGACTATAAATTAACAACAAACACAAATGAGAAAAGACAAGTACTTGATCTTGCATCACGTCTTACATCCATTATCTCCATAATGCTCCAAAACATACCTTGATCTGAAAACTCCAAAACACAGTCTAGACATACATAGCAGACTCCAAATAGGGTCTAAATGATAGTCTTAAACTGGTAAATAATAAGGTATATCAACTACTAGTATCATTGAGACAAAAATCTTAGACCCTAGGAAAATCAAGATCCATATGTACAACAGAACCACTGATCCCAAAGAACACCTGCAGACCTTTTAGATCACGATGGGTAGGGCCAAACTCACGAAAAACGAAAGAGACGCCGGCTGCTGCCGCCTCTTTGTCAAAAATATCAGACGATAATCGAGTGATTTTTTTTCCTAAATCGAAATTCCATCAAAATTTTCCGCTAACTCTCCTCGAAGTTTCTCAAATTGTATTCCATGTTTATGGATAAGGAAACCTCTGATGTCGACCTTTGGAGTTTATCCTAAAAAGAAGACAAAACTTTCCAAGACTTCATGAACAGATTCAAGATTGTTATGTCTTTAGTTAATGGGATCAGCGATAAGGTGGCAGTAGACGCACTAAGGTAGACACTCTGGTACAATTCAAATTTCAGAAAGTGGATATCTCTCGAAAAAACACGCACGATCCAAGATGCTCTCCATAAGTCCACACACTATATCATCACCGAAGAGGAGATGATAGTCCTATTTCAGAAACATAAACCCACGAAAGCATCTTTGAAAGACGCGCAGC
Source organism: Moricandia arvensis (assembly GCA_905132765.1). Taxonomy (NCBI): domain Eukaryota; kingdom Viridiplantae; phylum Streptophyta; class Magnoliopsida; order Brassicales; family Brassicaceae; genus Moricandia; species Moricandia arvensis. The sequence continues at coordinate 64,367 of CAJHQP010000173.1, read as the reverse complement.
AGAGCGGAAGCCAAAAAAAAGAAAAGCTTTCGTAACGAGAAGTATGTCCATCATGAGGGAGAAGACATTCGAGGAGTGCATAACTATGCCATCAACTCCTCAATTGAGCAAGAAAGAACGTCGAGAAACACATGGATCTGAAACACGTTGTACGACGAGAACAACTTTTGCGAGTTTCACTGTACTAAAGGTCACTCCACTACGAACTGCAAAGTTCTAGGCGCGAGAGTAACGGAAAAATTACTCGGATGAGAAACTTAGAGGTTACCAACATAAAGGATATCATTCGAGATAACGATCGTCCACCAAAAAAAGACCAAACCCCGCCAGCGGAAAAATCTCCTCATGGGAATCGATCTGGCGAGAACCAAAAGCGAGGAAGAATGCCGGACGACTGAGGCAACAAAAACAATCGTCGCAGTGTAAACATGATTATCGGAGGATCTCAATACTACCACAATACCGTATTGTCGATAAAAGCCTACCAGTGAAATGCAAAATCAAGCACGAACTGGTCTCTACCCCTCGACCTCCCAGACGACATGATCTCGTTCGAGGAAAATGAAACCGTCAGAATCAACAAACCTCACTGCGACCCACTCGTTATCAGATATCTCAAAGTCGCCAGAATCTTCATTGACACATGAAGTACCGTCGACCTCATATTTTGCAAAACTCTACAAAGGATGAATGTCAATCTGTCCGAAGTCATACCAACGTCAAAACTGCAGACTGGATTCTCTCCTGCACAAGGACAATGACTCTCGGACGATAAAGCTCCGCATCTTTGCTGAAGGTGTGAAAAAGATCGTCGACTTTGTTGTCATCGACCACCCATCTATCTAGTTATGGGAATGCCATGGATAAACTCCATGAAGTCCATAGCATCCACCCATAATCTCTGGTTTAAGTTCCGAACTCCCAACAAAACCACAACAATCTTGGGATCCCAAAAACAGTCGTGACTCTGTTTCCTAGCAGAACATAAGCTGCGGCTAATCATGACTACTTCCATGGTAAAACCCAAACGTACGAAGACAGCTCAGCCTTCAGCTGAAAGCAGGGAAGAAAATGACGATCCCGAAACATCAAGTCATGCAACAACTTTCGACAGTGAAAGCAAGCAAGCTCCCGAGCCCAACGCTCTATCCCAAACGAGGAGACAATCCTATAAGAACTCGTGGATCCACTGACAGTCACCATGACAAAGACGATTGACGCGGCCGCAATAATCAAGTACAACACTCACATCAGAAACTGAACTACAAGATGTCTTGATCCTCGAAAGGGGTATGTAGGCACCTTGTCACAGATGAGTTCAGCTGTCCTACTCTCCAAAAGAGGAGGAGGGGGTGAGTACGTGTACTCGTATACTCCCAAATTTTAAAACATTCGCTTTCTTTTATCCCATATATTTAAAATAATTTCGACAATAAGAAAACGCAATATGTCTTACAACACGTCTTGCCAAACTCTGCTGCCAAAGAAACACTCGATCTCGTAAAATTACTTTACGGCCAGACGGGCAATCTACGATTCGTCGAAAACACATAAGTTGAAATAAACAATCATCGTATAACCAGAAAAAAAATCGTACAAAAAATAAATCTATGTCGTAACAAACAAACGGCTAATAAAAAAATCAAAGGTCTATTAAGTTCCTTGATCGACACCGTTATTTTGAAGTACCACTGAAACTTCTCTAAAAACCCGCAAAATATTTCGTATAAGAAAGTGGTATACGAAAGAAAACTGCTAATCAGAAAACGCTTTCAAATTAACTACCCACGGTTGTGACGTCAAACAAAGACATTATGCCAAAATTTTCCCAACACACGCTCGTAACGAAAATTCACGTTTACACAAAAAGAAAAAACATATTTTCGAAAAAAACAAGACGTCACAGACTTTGGAAAATACACTTCTAAACTTGATCAAAATCCCAAACACAGTCATCACAGACAATAAATCAAAAAACAACTCAAGTTTGAAAAGACAAGTACTTGCTCTTATATCACGTCCGTCGACTGGCTCCGACAGACATATCAACTGTTATCAAAACGAACACTTAGCATAACCTGCTCCTCTCATAGAATTGGTTCTCAAACATCAGACAAAAGGATAAGCTCGCTATAGAAATCAAAAATTTGGTCAGTACTTCCAAGACTTTAAAATTTTCTTTGGTGAGATACCCGATTCCCGATCGATGCAAGTCACGTAAGGCGAGAACTTGTTGCAGATTTCAATACCGAAATGGAATCAATTCGAAATCCTAAATGAGTCAAGTAAGCTTGGATCGGCCCTGCGTAATCTAAAGCACGGAAATATACTTAGGTCTTACCCTGACTCTAGTCTTAATTCTCAAAGTCTTAGTATCACTGATACGAGATAAAAAATGTCACTGATACTTAGACGTTTATGAGCTTTTTTGAGTCTTAGCCCTCAAAAATCTCCATCTTAATAAAACTCCAAGTATCACGATTTTCTAGAGCGTAGGAAATGAGGAACATACTCATACTCTCTCACTTTCGTTGACGCTTTGTCCGTAAAAAGAAAAGCTATGAAAGGAAATATATTATAAAGCTCCCAAGGGGCGGGTGCACTACAAACTGACATATGTACCATAAATAGGGAACATACTCCCCTCAAATACAAACCCAATCATGAGTCCAACACATAGTTACCGGACATCAACCTCATCGAATAATCACTAACACCAAGCGGAGCCGGAGGTTAATACACCTTGCTGTCCCCACCCGGAATGGTAGGACCAACGTCCTCTGAATCAGGAGAGATGGGAAACAGAGCAAAGGGCTCCCAGATTCTCCCTTTGATCTGAGGAATCAACGACTCCATGCTGGCATAATTTCCCATATGCCTCAACATCTTTGCCATCTCGGCATCATAGTTGTAGTCATCTATCTGCGTGCACAACAAAACACACACAAAATCCCGACACTCGTGGTCGCCACGAAAGGATATATGCATCTTCTTCAACTCTTCAAAGTCAGCAGTAAACATAACTGATCAATTATTTAGGATCAAGGCTACCTCCGTCTGACGTCCCTACGTGCATGACGGATCTTGAAGATTGCTTCGATGCCATATCATTCTCACAAAGAGAACAGACTTAAGCCTTGCTCTTAAAGCGAGCAACCGCTTTCTCGTCATTTTAAGCCATAAAATTAGCCATCCGCGCCTCCAAACAACTCGCCGTAAGCGCATTGTTCATCATGTGATGGACCTATTTTTTTTTACGGAATTAAAAGGAACTTCGTAACAAAAAAACCAAGTACGAAAACTAACCCCCATGCATAACCTCGAAGCTTCTGCAAACTTTCCTGATCTGGCAGGCTCGCTATCAGTCGCAGGTTGATCGATAAGGACATTGAACGTGGCAAAGAAGGCGTCGAGCTCAGGACCTCCAGCTCCAAACGACGGCAGTGGGATTTGATTAGTACCACTTCCGCGCTGGGGAATGGAACCAACTGCCCATAGGCAACTCTGTTCCAGCAGTAGCATCATCACCCTCATCTACGACAACTTGCTTGTTTTTGGGAGACCTCTCCCTCTCCCTCACCTCATGAACGTCTTACGGAAAGAATTCGTTCATGATCAGGTTCTGGGCTCTCTTTAACTAACATGTGATCATTGGACGGACTCGTTTCGGAGAAAAGTAGCCCCAGAAGAATGGACCACCGCGAAGAATATCTCTAACGACAAACAAGTCCACATGATATGGAGGGATAAGATCGTAAATTGCAAAACGAAGGAAAAAATACAAAGTTAGATATCGTCAAAACAAAATATTATCGGAGCATCCGACCATGATACCGTTTTGGCTCCACTCGCTCTTAAAAATAGGGATGCACTCTTCCGCAACAGAGGCATTGTCTATACAAGCGAAAACGTAGTAGTCCGACCAGTCGTGTGAGTTAGAGGAAAACCTCTTGATTATCATCATATGTTTACGTGATTTGAAACAATATTGAAGTAGAATTGCTGTATTGTTCCGGAACAGAAGAGCTTCCAGATAATCAGCACTAAGTGTCATCCCATGTTCGAAGCTCAGGACCAATATCCATATGAGATGCTGCAGACCACAAGGAGAGAGCTGGCTTATCAACAGCCAGAAATAATCCAAGGTCTGAAATATGATCCCCAAGATAGGAAACCACAAAAGATGATGCAAAAGATGTGTCTTGTAACATGTAAAGCAGCCGCGTGGGGGAGCGTAAATTTCCCCTCGCTTTGGTATGCAAAACATCACCTCCTCCGAGAGTGGGCAGAAATGACGGCTGGTGACGAGGAAAGGGTAAGTGCCTTTACTTGGCTCATCGACGGCTATTCTAGTGCGAGGCCTCCCCGGGCACCACAACAAATAATCTGCATTTTGATCCACTTTTGTCCTTTGGTATTCCCAAGTAGGATCCCATTATTCCTTCATTATCAATGCCAAAAGATGATCTGATTTTGTGCTTTACATTCCTAGGAACTCTTTTTCCAAAGAGAAGCAAAGAATTCTAAAAACAATACATTATTATGATGCTTTTTCATATACCTTTATTGCTTTCAAAATTTCACAACATACAAAAAACTCCGCCTTACAAAAGAAAAGATGATATGATCAAATTACCCTAAGAGAAACTCTCACAAATAAGAGATCGGTGTACTATTTAAGGATCGAATCCACAGAGACTGTATGTTTCACACAATAAACTATCAGTTTTTGATTAAGCTAGGCAAACAATTGGAAAAATAGTAAACAAAGCAATAAGATAAATCGGTTTGTAAGTTATAAGGAAGGAAGCGCTAGATCAAGGAGTTCATTAACCAAGAGATTCAATACACAAATCAATAGATGTCAAGGGTTTAATTATATGATTTCCAGAACTTGAAAACAGTGAGTTATCCAACTCTCACTGTGTTAATCTATCAGATGCCTAAATCTAGTCAAATACCAAATCTGGCTGCTTATTCGATGAATCAAACAAGCAATAAATCAGATTTGAATATGTTCAGCTAAAATATTAGACCAACTCTCGCTGCAAATGGATAGCTTTTCAACATGATTAGGTTAAGGAATCGATTACACTCTCATGTCTCACGATGATCCTATGATTCTAGGTACTAGTAAATACACTAGAAAATAGTGTGACAAACAATCATGATGTGGAATATGATGAATAGCCCTAGAAATCATATGATTAACAATTTGACATTAAACTCATGAAATCTCTAAATCTAACTAGAGAATTACTCAGACATATAGAAAACATAGTCATACACTGAATAAAATGAATATTGAATAAACAACATGAGTTAAAGATCAATCTCTGAAGGAATTCTAATATATCTCTCCCAATCTAAAAAAAGTTTAGCCTAACCATTGGCTGCAAAATAGATAAATATAGGTTAAACATGTTCAGGGATCTTTTGTAAATAAAGAAAACTTCTGGACAAAGCTGAAATTCTCGGAAGCTGATAAAACTCGCCAGGAGCAGATTATGAGGAGTGTCAGTCGACACTATGCTATAAGCTCAACAGCTTTCTCGCATGTGTTAGACGGACATCTCTTCAACTAAACAAGAATAACTTTTGTTTAACATGTCTGATCGGCCTTAAAGCAATGGCATTTGAAAGCTAACTCAATTCGCTATCATCTGTAAAAATATGAGCTTTACCAGATGCTAGGAAGTCCTCCATCCATTGCTAAGCTTTTGACACAACTTCACAATTCTGCATCTCCAATAGCTCCAGAACCGCCAAAGTTGCCCAAAAAATGCATGAACCTGAAAAGACTCTAAAATGACTCCACATACATAACAAAGATTCTAAAACAGACTTATACCATGGTCAAAAAGTGGTAAAACCAAGGTATATTAACTCCCCCAGACTTATCATTTGCTTACCCTCAATCAAAAGATAACCTGTGGAAAAGGTTTGAAAACATAGGGACTGACAAGCTCTTTAGAACACCACCATCACCTCTACAATGTTACAACCAACATACAAGGCATTTCCATGTACTCAATCCCAGTTTAGCAACCTGACCATACAACAGCTAACCAGATACGATCTGACATACCCCTTCATTGACCTCATTTTTCAAATAAAAGTGCAGGCTTTATCTTAAGAATATCAATTAAAAAACACATGAAGTCTTCTTTGGTTCATTTCCTCCCTCTTATCTCACTTCATTCAGTCAATGTCTCCTTCTTTGAAGGATATCAGTTTTTTTTATTAATTGAGACTTTTGCACAAACTTCCATGATACAAACCTTAGGGTTTGTAACCACTAAGTCATGTTCACTTTTACCTTCCAAACCATCCGGCAGAATGCCAATGTATTCCAAGCCTCAAGACTGTGAGTCTAGAGAGATTTAGTATCTGGTTTGTAGAGAGAGTTGACAAACAACAAGGACATAAGAGAGGGAGAGGATTTTGTGGGAGAAACAAGAGAGAGAAAATCAATTCCCTTGCTTTGTTTGACTCAAAATACAAGTATATTTAAAGGGAGAGAAATCCCCAATATACAAATAAAAGAACCCTAGGAAATGAATAAACAAGTCTGCTTGTGGAAAAATATCTTGGACAGGCTTGGAGAAAGTGACAGCTCTCTAATATCTTTCTTCCTTAAGCCAACATGTTACTTCTCTGTGTCTTCTTATTCTAACAGCTCTTTTGACCTACTTAAATCATTCCAGAGCCTCTTTCATACTCAGACATGAAATCCCTTCCCCCTTTCTTGCCTTGAATGAAAGGTTAGGTTAAGAGATGTGTTATTTTACGGATAAATCACTTTCTCTACTCGGTTGATCTTCTTGTCTCTTCAGCCATTCTGATTTCTTCTTTATGTAAACACTCCCCCTCAAGCTTGAAAATAGATACTGGTCAAGCTTGGAAACCATGAAAAACTTCCTCATTAAAACCTTAGTGTGAAAACCCAATGGGACAAAAACACACCAATGAAAGAGAGTAGAGAACTTCATGGCAAGAGGATCAGCGAAAAGTGAGGTTTATGAGTCCAAATTTTGAATGAATGAACTCACAGACTTTGTTGCTTGCTCCATTGGTGAAAATCTCAGCTATCTGGTCTTCACTTCTATTGTAGCTAGGGAGGGTGATTTATTGCTCCATAGCTTGTTTACCCTTGTGGCAGTCTACTTCAATGTGCTTGGTCGTTTCATGGAATATTGAGTTTCTGGCAATGTGAATGGCAGCCTGATTATCACAAATGCATTGTGATTGGTGATGTAGTCTAAATAGCCAAGTCTTTAAGAAGTCCTTTGATCCACACAAGTTCATTTGAGAGCTTCCTCATAGCTCTGTAACCTTCCTTATCACTTGAACATGAAACCATCTTCTGCTTCTTGCCCTTCCAAGTCACCAAGTTGCCTCCAATGAATGTAAAATACCCTGTCATTCATCTCCTATCAACTATATCCCCCGCCCAATCAGCACCACTCTATCTTACAATCGCAAAGCTTCCATTGCAATCCATCCACACTCCTTGATCAGTAGCTTCTCTTAGATAACTCATGATCCTCTCCACCATGTTCTAGTGATGAACCTTAGGAGCTTTCATGTTGTGGCTCACTTGGTTCACAGAAATGCAGATGTCTGATCGAGTGATAGTTAGGTAAATCAGCTTCCCAACCATCCTTTTATACTTCTTGATATCTTTATAAGGCTTATCCTTAAATTCCCCTCTCGCATCACTTTGTATCCATCTTTAAGGGAGTCTTATATGGTCTTCCTCCAAGGTTTTCTGCCTCACTCAACAGATCCAATGCATACTTCCTTTGAGACAGTAAGAGTCCTTCCTTTGATCTACACACTTCAATTCCAAGAAAGTACGTAAGCTCTCCAAGATCCCTGATGTCAAACACTAATTTTAGGAAGGCTTTGGTGGCTTGTTCCCTTCCTTGTTGCTTCTTGTGATGATGATATCATCTACATACACCAAGATAACAACAATGCCTTGTGACTGGTGAGGTCATGCTCAGATTTAGACTTTACAAATCCCCTTCAATTGAGAGTGGTGCTCAGCTTGTGATACCAAGCTCTTGGTGATTCCTTTAGCCCATAGATTGCTTTCTTCAGTGTCAATACATTCCCTGATTTGACTAGGTATTCTAAACTAAGAGGAGGATGCATGTACACTTCAGCTTCTAACTCTCCTTGCATGAAAGCATTTTTCACATCCATTTACAACAAATCCCATTCCAAATTAGTGGCAAGTGATATAATTATCCTAATGGTGTGAAGCTTTGCTACTGGTGCAAACGTATCAATATAGTCTTCTTCATATGTCTAAGTAAATCCTATTGCAACCTACCTTGTATTGCGCCTCTCCACCTTTCTATTTTCCAAATACTAGATAGTAAAAACACACTTGCTTTTCACTGCCTTCTTCCCTTTTGGAAGATAAGCCTCATACCAAGTGTCATTGACCACCATTTCATTGGTCTCATTTCCAACATAGATTCTCCACACTTTATGCTCCATAGCTTCTTCATATGACGGATATACTCCTGATCCAGTTCACCATTGAACACTTATGTTCTAGTGGATTTTGAGCCAAGGAAGATACCACTTGAATAAGATGAGCAACCGCTTGAGAGTTGAAGTAGACTCTGGTTTTAATCTAATTTGAAGGATCCTTCTTCGATCTCGTACTTCTTCTCAAATGCTTATTCTCTTCTGATTTTTCTTCTTCAACAGATTTTACCTCATCAGGTTGAGAGACTGATTCCTGTTGTCTTTCATCTTGATCATGAGCTTTTGTACCAGTATCTGATTCATGTTGATTGTCCCCTTCATAATCAGGATGAATGACTTTGTTAACCTCATCTTCATCAACTACAATTTCTAGACCAGATGCTGCTTTAAGAGGACACACCCTTGTTTCTTGATTCTCCTGAGGCATGCTAATACCAAGGTTCTCCAATATCATCTTGAGACTGGTGGCTTTTTTTATGATTGAGATAGATCTTTCAGGTCCTCCCAACTCTTCTCCTCATAGTATTCCTTAGTCTCCACAAAATTCACATCTCTTGATACCAAATCCATTCTTGTCATTAGATCATAACACTTATACCCCTTTGTGTTGGAGAATAGCCAATGAACATATCATTTGAACTTTTGGCATCTAATTTAATTTGCTCCTCTGTTCCCCATGTATCAATACAAAGCAGAGGCAGCCAAATACACGCAAATGATCCAATGAAGTCTTGGTGTTGTTTAGTCCTCAAATGGAGACAGGCCATTGAGTATTTTAGTGGGAATCATGTTGATAAGATAACAAGCAACCATCACAGCATCACTACAAAATGTCTTGTGGACATTAGTATGAAACATCATTGACCTTGCTACTTCAATCCGATTCCTATTATGAGGAGTATAAGGACAAATTGTATGGTGTATGATCACATGTTGAGCTACATACTGCTTGAATGCTTTACTTGTGTACTCTCCACCATTATCTGACATAAGGATCTTGATTTTTGCACTGAAATGGTTGGTGACATGGGTCTGGAAATTCTTGAAAGCTTCAAGCACTATGTCCTTAGACTGAATCAGTGTCACCCAAGTGTACTTAGACTTCTCATCAATGAAGGTCACAAAATATTTGTGATTCTCTCTAGACTGACATGGAGCAGTCCACACATCAGAATGAACGAGGTCAAGGCACTTCTCATAGATTGTGTTGGACGTTGGAAAGACTGTCCTACAATGCTTCCCAAGATAAATGCTTCACACCCATTATTTTCAAAGGACGCATCAGGTTTTAGAGCTTGAGCATGAGGATGTCCCAATCGGCATGCCATGTATTGCCATCAACCCCAGTAGACGAACTTACCATGCATATAAAAGGAGATGATTATGTCCTTTGGAGATGATAAAGCTCGTCATGTCTGTGTCATCTTCCAATCATATGCCATGTCTTTAGATCTTGAAACTCAACATCATTAGGTCTGAAGAAAACTTGACAACTCAAATTAACTATTGCCTTCGTTACTGATAACATGTTAACTTTATCTCCATTTTCTATAGTCACATTCTCTGAGGTAGGCTTGACATCACTGTTTGAACCGAGTTCGTACTAAATGAATAATAGGGACGGAACTCTTCGGTGGGTTATATCAAAAAGCGTTTTTTAGATCGGAGAATGTTGATCGGTTACAAGAGAGGAAGTAAATAGTGGAAGTAGGCCGGTACTCGAAGAGTACATCGGAAAGTGGTGCAAGTTGAAAATAATGTAAAGATATGAAAACCCTAATCCTAGCTGCCAGGTCTGTCTATCGAATTCCCTTCTCGTTGTCTCCCCCCTTTATACACCATTCCCCTCACCTATCCCCTAAGTCGGTTTCCTTAATGGGATTTCTTGTCGTTCCGGGTGAACGGGCTGGCGATTTGAAACCCCGAGCCGGTCCACCTTTATCTTCTCTTTCGAGTAAAAGTAGTCTAAAGCTCACTTTCATGGTCAAGCTTCTCGCTACCAAGCCGAGTTGCGAGTCCTTGAATTAATGGACCAGGCCGGCTTTTCGGCGGGCCTTGTGGAGGATGAAATCCATCTCCTACAGTATGTCCCCCCAGTTCACTTGTTTAACATAGCCAATCCTTAGTGAATATGTGGGTTAGGTCCGAAGAATAGATGGTCTGCGCGTTCAGTTGGCGAGTAAAAGATATACCTTTCTACTGGGTTTTGGTTAGTCGATAGAATCATTTCTTCTCGTTACAAGGGGCCGTTGGAACCTTTTGTCACGGATTGGAGTCCTTGACTATTTTCCTAGATATCGCTGCGATTGAACAGATTAATTGTAGACCAGCTATTGGTTTATTTCGAGAAGCGAAAGCGTCACGAGGAGAATCATGGCTCTTATTTCTTATCGAGGACCATATTAGGCCCGATTATACCTAATCATGATGATCTGGGAAACTTGACTATTTTGTTCTCATGGGTCTTGTTTCTTAAGGGGGCCCATATTAGGCTAGATTAGACCTAATCATGACAATTTGGGAAACCTGACGATTTTTTCCCACTCGTTACTCGCCTAACAGTTGTTTCGAGAAGTTACCGACTATGGCTCCCGAGTTATTGCATTCCACATACGTGGAGGAGCAGAATTGGGAGAATTTGAGGAAGACGAAGTTGACTTCTGGAAGCGTGCAGAAAAATTTGAGTGTTCGTGGAGCTACGGGGGTTACATACCCCATCCCGATGAATAAAGAGTGGCTATGGTCGCCTCCAATAGGGTATAAATGCATCTACCAGTCTTATTTTCAGGCGGATACCAAACAGTGGTTCCCGATTCCCCGCCTGATTACTTTGTGCGTCTTTCATCGAGAGATTAAGATCAGTCAGATCCTGAACCGCTCGTATAGGATTGTTGTGGCACTGGTGGTGTGTGCTGCCGTAATCAACATTTCAAAGTGTGTTTGGGCCTTTGAAGAGCTGACTTTCCTAAAACCAGAGCGACAAGGTATTTTCCTGGCAAAGATGCGGCAAAATTACAACATCCTGACTGGTCACCCAAACAAGACTCAGAACTGGCAGCGTTCTTATTTTTACGCCAAGTCGGTACAGCCGCATACGAGGATCTCCCCGGGGAGAAATTTTGAGTGCTTTGGAATTATAGAATTGGTAGACTGAGCTAGCAGATTGGCTTTTTCCTGTTCCGATCCTTAACCGCTTTCTTGCTCTTTTTGTTTTGCAGTCGATCATCCGAAGACTCTCGATTACTCGAAAGTTCTTTATTAACAATTGAGTTTGCGCTGCACTTAGCCACCAGCTAACAGGGAGGAGAGGATTCGTCGGCAGTTATCACGCATTTCGAGAAGTTAGAACTTCCTGCCTTAGTTTCTCATCGTTCGCAGGCTTCTTTAGTCGCAATTGTTCACAGGCTAATACATTTTTACGTACATCTTCGTAGGCGATTGGGCTACCAATATTCCATGCTCGACAGATCCCGGGAGAAAATGCCTAAACTCTTCACAAGGAAGGAGCAGACTCAGCTTAAGAGATCCAAGAAATCAAGGAGCTTTCGGACTTGAGCGCTATGAAAAGTGGCGAGTTAAATCACCTGGGTGCCAACCCGATGTCCATACTTGATGGAATGAATCTTGGTGGAACGACTTCTGCTGACCCTAAACTCGATCTTATCGCGGACACTGCCACTGGGTCGGAAGAAGAAAACCCTTTCGAGGTGGTATCTGCGAGTTCGAGGAAGAAGAACGAGATGAACGCTCCGATAGATGGTCATGGCATGAGGCGAGAGGAAAACGCGGACATGCTAACCTATGAAGGTCCCCAAACGAAGAAGAAGAAGAAAAATAAGTCCGCTGAGAAGAAACAAGAGGAGACTATTTCGGGGTCTATGGTACAAGGTCAGTCCGATAGCGAGCTAGCGACTCATCTAGGGGATCATTTGAACAGAGCCGCGTCATCTATGTTGGACGCCTCATCAGATGAGCCGCCTCAGCGGCAAAGGAGGAAGGATCATGTCAACGAGAAGAGGGATGCACAAGTCTCGGAAGAGACGAGTAATCTTCAAGTCGAGTTCCTATCAACCTTCCCATTTGCACGGTATTTGATAGTGAAGATCCATCTACTTCACACAATCTTCTTCCATTTTGGTAATTCACTCTAATAACAAATGTCATTCTTGATCATAGCATTAGCCTCATCCCCTACTGATTCTCTCCATGCCTTGTCCAACATAGCTTCTTCATATGATTTAGCAATGCGGATTTCATCTAGACTGATCATGAATGCACAATGCTCCTCGGGATAATTAGGAAAAGAACACAAAGCTTGAGAAGGATGCTCCACGACTTGTTCATTTTAGTTCATGTATTGACCCAATTTGAGCTTGGTGGTTCCTTCCTCAATCTTGTACTTCTTCTCAATGGGATTCCTAAATAATCCTGCTCCACTTCTTGTACCTGATCATCCCTTTCATCCCCTTGTTCAACACCATCTTTCCGTAATATGGTACCTCATGTGGGAAGGATCCATTTCGTTGGTCCACCCGGCCTTTGTCCACTCGTCTCATTTGTACCATTTCCATGAGTATATTTTACAGCCTCTTCTTCGAATTCTTCTTCTTCAACTTGTTGCCCCTCACCTTGATCGTTGACATCGTGCGTGTTAAGGTTTATGTTAATGCAATCTATCAAGTTAAACCTACGAACTACTCTTGCCAGAATAGGTCAAATTGCGGTATTAAGGATCGAATCTACAGAGAGCGACGACACACAATAGATTTCTATAATTCTAATAATTATGCTAGGCATGCTATAAATAGAGGTTTGATTGTAAGTTTATCAAAAATGGAAATTGCCTAAAATACTAAAGTTAATTCAAATATGGAAAACAATAGATCTAGGGTTGCATGCAAGTGAATTATAATGGATATGATAAAGGGAATTATTAATAAGAGAAAATAATAATGTTTACTAGTTTGACCCCCTCTTGTCCCAACTCTCGTATGCTGACAAAAAAGTGTACAGTCGATCGACGGCTAAGCCCGAGTGTCGATCGACGCTAATTAGACATGAAGTCCGTCCACTATGCTAATTAGACCAGCTCTCGCATGCACTAAGAACCTAGGTCGATGGAATAAATTATGGCAGAAAACCTACTCTCATAGTTGTCTATGTCTAAAGTTCAGGTTTCTAGTTAGCTACTCTAGAACGCAAGCATTAAACACAATTCCAATAATTGATATTACTTCAGCCTAGCAATCCTATTTTGTGGCTAATTTATCAGTACCATTATGAACCCTAAATCTAACATGTGAATTACTCAGACATGATCAAAGAAAATATGATGAACTGAATAATATAAAGCATAAAATAATAAGTGGGGTTCCAATACAAATCTTTGAGGGAGTTTAGTTATTCTCGCCTAAATTACAAAAAAAAAACTGTAAATTAAAACTTAAAGCTGTAAAATAATATGTATGCATGGTGTTCTGCCTAAACTATGGCATAACCCATATAAACTAGGTCAAAACTCGTCCAGGAGCATTCTTGTAATTCGTCTTGACTTGAGCTTGAAGTCGGTATATACTCTGCGAGTGGACCGTCCATCGACATCAACGATGCTCCGTCTATCGATGGTCATGCTTGACTTCGACTCTTACTTAGATGAATGTGAACAGCTCCTGGATATTTCTTCTGAATACTCTAACCAGCTCTATGATCTCTATAATGCTCCAAAACGTATCTAGACCTGTAAAGACTCTAAAACATAGTCCAGATACACATAGTATACTCCAATAGAGTCCAAATGATGGGCTAAAACTGGTAAAAAAAACGAGGTATATCAACTCCCCCAGACTTAACCTGTTGATTTTCCTCAAGCAACACAAAGGTAGCATATGAAAGAAATTTGAAAAGTGGGGTCTCACATAATGTATAAGTCTAACTATCACTCCTACTATATTGCAACCACATCAAATAATGCTAATCAAAAAGAAACTCCATATGCCCTATCCTAGTATAGCAACCAAATCCATTCTACCATAAACTTAGCAAATACTAATTTGACTCACCCCTCTACTAATCTCATTTCTTTGCATAAAATAAAGTGCATGTCTTACCTTGGGAGTATGGATCCGAAGACACATGGACTCAACTCCTGAAAACCTGCATGTATAGGTATAAAGCCTTTCCTAATCCCTCTCTTTCCTCTTTTCTTTCAGAATCTTTTAAACCTTGCATTCAATGGACAATGCTGCTACAGTCCATCTTGCCATCTCACTTTTGATTTTTTTTAATACAAAGTTGTAGGCGAATAATGGGGTCATCGGTAATGTACATGCCCCTCTGTATCTTAGGAAATCATCCCAATCTTTTCTTTTATAGATCCTGAAGAGAGAGAGAAGGGAATCATAAATACACATACCAGTACCTTACAAACTTACAGAAAGAATCCGATCTGATGTATGCAAGGCCCCAAAGCAACCAAAATAGTAATCATTAGGTTGGATATCAACTTTGGTTCCTTCAAACTTGTTTAGTAAGCGCGATCTAATGACATGATGATCAACTTATGTATCTCTAGTAATCTCTGCATTCAACATGTCTAAGAGCGGTGTTATCGTGTGATTAGTCAATAAATAAGGTCTGATCATAATCTCCTTCTTGACTCACTAAAAACTTTTTTGAAAAAAAAACTTAGGTAAATAAAAGCTCAAAATAAATAAAATATCAGCTAACCTCTCCAATACTTAAATAACACTGTCCCTAGTGTTATTTGTCTGGTTCGGTTAAACAAAAATGAAATCATAAGTAAACGGTAGAGGGAAAGTCGAGGTTACCAAACTCCGTAACGAGTGTCAACCGATGGTGAGGGATGAGTGTCGATCGATGGTAAACCATCCAAGCCATCAACTGATGGTGAAGTTTTGATGTTGAGCGATGGTGGGTTTGAACTTTTCTCCTCCTTCTTTGAAAACCTAAAGTAATTAAATAAACACCATAATTAATAACTAAATAATGAAAAACCAAATTATAACTTACTAGACAGTGGGTTGTCTACCACTGAGCGCTTAGTTATAGTCTTAAGCTCGACGTTTGGACTTTTGGACTCGTAAGGTGGCTCATCGAACCAATGTGGAAAGCAGGTATCCACACACTTCATGTTTTTCTCAAACAATGCACTGATGAAGCTTCTCACAGCTTTTTCTCCTCTACTTCTTTGGTTGTCCATCCTTCTCTGAGAAATCTCCATTGTACTCATCCTTTCCTGAAGTATTTGAATGCATCCCATCAACATGTTAAGCCTGGCATCTGTGGGCTCTGATATATCATAAAATTTCAGGTAGATACTATCCCTCATCAAATCTTGAGAAAGGTAAACTCCATCAAGTTTATCTTTCAATAACTTCTCTGTTACCAGCATCTGCCTAAATGTCGATAGATGGCCAAGTGTTTTCTTCGGTCAATTCTGAACTAACTTCTCCAATCGATTGTTGTTGTCTGAAGATATTCCCTGATCCAGTGGACATTGTGAGTATGTCTGCTATATCCTCCATGGATACATTGAGAAGTCTTCCATCCATTGCTCGTGCATATCCTTCTTGTTACCTCATAATTCCAAACTCATCTGGTCTGAGATAACAATAATATTCATCGTATCCTACCGGATTAGCGTCGATCAATGGTATTGGGTAACCGTTGATCGATAGTGCATTCCAGGTTCCATAGGATCCTCTAAATTTTTCAGCCTCCTCTTGTGCAAGAGCATGGTACTCGTTTACTTCCTCTTCAAAATAAGAAGTGTCATAGTCTCGGTTAGCCATATGACAATATTGCTGTCCAGTGTAGACTATGTCTTCTGGTCTGTCTTCTTCGTTTGGATCTGTGGCATGACCGTCGACCGATTGTTAAGGTTGGGTATCGATCGATTCTGTCTCCGCAGACTCCTTCTCATGGTCGTAATTGCAGAAGCATGTAGCAATTAGACCTTGATCGTCACGGAAATCTACCTGCGTAGCCTTGTTTTTGACTTTAACAGGTTCATAAAAATTATTTGGATCAATTAAGGATATATACAACAAACAAGGATATATACAACATGTTTGTCACCATTTCGCAGATAGCTCCCACAGTGGCCATGAATGCTCTTCCAAGGAGTAAGGAAGAGTTCTAGTCAATCTTTATATCCATCAGATGGAAATGTACTGGGACTAAGGCGTTGCAAATCTGCAATACGACATCTCTAACTATCCCTCCTTAATTCACCTTGGAGCAATCCACAAAAGTGAATGAATAACTCGAAGGCTCAACTTTCAAGCTAAACTTCTCTGCCATAGTTCTAGGCATGATGCTGACTGCTGATCCAGTATCGCAGAGGGTGTTGGGATACACGTGGCCTTTGACAAAACATGGAAAAATGAACTTTCCAGGGTCACTTTTCTTCTTGAGAGTGATCATCTGCTTCAGCTTCTCTCTGAGGCCATTGAACATGCGCTCTATGCCCTTATTTGTCTTCTTGGATTCTCTCAAAAAAACATCCACAATGTATAAGTATAGTACGCTTCATTAAATTGAGTATCTAAAATAATTTAAAAAACTCTTTTGGCAAACCGATCCATCTCTTTGTCATTTGCTTCTCTGCGCAAATGATTAGGAATCTTTTGCTTCCTTTTGGGGTGTCTTTCTGTTGCCTTATCAACTATCATTGGCTAAGGTGTATCAGCGTTCTGTTCAGGAGTCTCCATACTCAGATATCTGACAAACAAGCTTGCATTCAGACTTGGTAGACGAACTGGTTGTGCTGTTGAAGACCGTCGATCGATGTTGATGTATCAACGTTGATCATTGTTCATAGATTCGCACAAAGCTACAAACTCTGAAGGTTCTGTCGATCGATGCTCACCAGCAGGTTCATTATGGCATTGATGAATTAGCCCAAGAATAGGATTGCTAGGATGAAGATATATCCATCATTGGAATTGCGTTTAATGCTTGTGTTCTAGAGTAGCTAACTAGAAACTTGAACGTAGGACACAGACAACTACAAGAGTAAATTATGTGCCTGAATCAATTCTATTGAGCTAGGTTGTTAGATACATGCAAGAGCTGGTTAAATTAACCTCGCGGAGGAACTTCTTGTCCGATAACCATCGATCGACACTTGGCCTTAGCCGTCGATCGTCGGTCGACTCCTTTGTTCAAATACGAGAGTTGGAATGAGAGGGGGTCAGATTGTGTTTAAGGTCCTTGCATATTCATAATTCCCTGCATTCTATCCAATATAATTCACTTGCATGAAATCCTAGATCTATCTTTTCCTTATTTGAATCAGTTAACTTATTTAGATAATTTTCTTTTTGAAATAAAAGCCTCATACAAACCTCCTATTTATAGCTTGCCTAGCTTAACTTTTAGAACTCAGAAATCTATTGTGTGTTTTTGCTCTCTGTGGATTTGATACCTAAGTATTACAATTAGACCTTTATTGGCAAGAGTAGGTCGTAGGGTTAATTTAATAGATTGCTTGATTTAATATAAACCTTAACCCGCACGCTGTCAAATTTGGCGATGTTGCCGGGAGCAAGGATCACCATTAGATTTATTTTCTAGGGTTTAGTCTAGGCTTTTTGTTTTATTGCAAGTTACTGATATTTTCTTTTCAGACCCCGTTGCATCTGAACTTTCCATCTGGAAACAGACGCGACTAGCATCGATCGACAGTAGCAGTCGACCGCCAATCGACACTGACACATCAACATCGATCGACAGTACCTACACGAAATCGATTGATGTTAACACCAGAAAGATGGTTGCGACTTTCGTTGTGGTTTGAGATGAGAGAGGAGACATGTATGACATTGAAGGTCATCTGTGTAATGCAATATGTCAGAGAATTGACGAACATGGAGCTGTATCCATGAACCAGAAGCAGACGCTACAGTTGCTCAACATGAAGCTGCTGCACAAGGTGCTCAACGGACACTAGCAGACTACAATCGTCCATGCCAGTTCTATGCTAATAGATCCGCTATTTTCCTCTAGCTTTCCAGAGAAATGATTTTGAGATCAAACCATCCTTCTTCGAACATGTTGCACATACACCCAACCATGGATTGCAATATGAGCACCCGATGGATCACCTGAAGCGATTTGAGGATCTAGTCTCTGCTTTTAAGACCAATGGAGTTCCCTTAGAACTATTTATTTTGCAAACTCTTCATGTACTCACTTTTGGAGATGCTTCGCATTGGCTTAAGCAACTACCACTAGGATCTCTGACATCCTGGATAGACATCAAGAGTGCATTCATGCGCAATTTCTTTGATGATAAGCGAGTAGAAGACTTGAGTTCACACAGGAGCTTGGGGGATCATTTAGAAGATCTTGGTTCAGATTCAAATCCTCCTAGAGAGACTACCCACACCACGGATTCAATGAAGTGCAGCTACTTAGCACTTTCTTCAGAGGTATTGTTTTGCAGTACCAGATGGCTTTAGACACAATTAGTGAAGGAAATTTCAGCACTAGGAGTCCAAAAGAAGCAATAAGACTTATTGAGAAATTAGCGTCTAGCAATAGCACCAAGAACATTGAAAATGAGAGGAAGATATCAGCTCAATCTTTGAGCAAGGAGCAAATAGATGAAGTCAAGGAAAAATTGGACAATGTTCAAAAATTTCTCAAGAAGCAAGAAGTGAAAGCCCTGAAAGAAGAAGACGAGGAAGAGGATGTAAAATTTTGTTAGCGGAAACGGACATCAGAGACCAGCAAATCCAGGCTACAACAGGAACCCCTATGGTGGCAACATGAGTAACTACAATCAGAATTCGCAGCAGCAGAAGCCTCAAGAGAGGAGGTTGGAAGCTATGGTTGATAGGATACTGGAACAACAGCAACAGATGACAGTGAACTTCAATGGGAAGATAGAGTTGTTGTACACCAACCTCAACTCCAATTTTGAGAACCTCAACACTCATGTCACGAAGCTGGAGAATCAAGTGTTCCAAGCAAGTGAGCCAGTCAGAGACATGAGCCTCGATTAAGGAGAAAGGGAAGCTTATCAGAAGCACCACGGAAATGCATTGATAGGTGAAGAATTACGTCAAGAGGTGAAGAGAGAACAGCTGCAAGAAGGATACTTTTGTGTGGAAAGTGCCATGTCTTTCGGTAGTTCGCATTGGTGTTGATCGACGCCAAAACCTGACCGTCGATTGACATAACCTACAGAATCAGTTGCCTCGTTTGAATCGTCCAACGTCGATCGACAGTCCCCAACAACAGAACCGACTCGGTTACAATGTTTGAGTGCCAACTTATTTTCAGACCTTCGAGGATGAACAATCAGGAACAGAATGCCAATACAACTGATCCCATGACAACAGAAAAAACACTCCAGAAGAAAGCAGAAGATTCCCAAACATCTTCGCCGAGAAGCAACTGACAAAGAGATGGATGGCTTTGCGAGTAGTAAAAAAATCTTTAGATACTCCATTTTATGAAGCATATTCTACTCATTGATTGTGGATGTTTTTCAGGGAATCCAAGGAAATAGAAAAGGACATAGAGAGCATGTTTAATGACCTCAGAGTGAGGTTGAAGCAAAAGACTACTCTAAAGAAGAAAAGTGACCCTAAGAAATTTGTGATCCCATGTTTTGTCAAAGCTCATGAATATCCTAACGCCCTCTGCGATACTGGATCGGCAGTTAGCATCATGCCTAGAGTGATGGCAGAGAAGCTAAACCGGAAAGTAGAGCCTTCTAGTGATTCATTCACCTTTGTGGATTGCTCCAAAGTGAATTCATGAGGAATAGCCAGAGATGTCACAGTGCAGATTCGCAATGCCTTAGTTCCAATAGACTTCCATGTGCTGGATTTAAAGATTGATTGGAACTCCTTCTTACTCCTTGGAAGAGCTTTCATAGCAACAGTGGGAGCTATATGTGACATTAAGACAAACAGGTTGTATCTATCCTTGATTGATCCATACATTTTCTATGAACTTGTAAAAGTCAAGACCAAAGCTACTCAGATAGAATTCGGTGATGATTCATGTTTGATTGCTACATGCTTTTGCAAATACGATCAAGACAATGAAACTGCAGACTCATCATCGATCGACACCCAACCCTTGGCATCGGTCGAATGTACCTTCAACCAGAACCAGCACGGATCCCACCCTTTGGCATCGATCGATGCTAACATCCCACCATCTGTTGACAGTTATGCCCCAGGTCAGAACGACGAATACAGTCAAGAAGAGATAGTCTACATAGGGAAAAATACCATGAGAGGATGCCAGAACTTGACAACTAAGAGTACGATGAGTCTTACCTTGAAGAAGAAGTAGTCGATTACCATGCCTTTGCACTCTAAGAGACTGGAAATTTCAGGGGATCCTATGGAAGTTGGAATACAACATCGATCGACGGACTCTAAACTGTCGATCAACGACGACCTGACAGGATACGGTGACGATTATAGCTACCTTAGACAATATGAGTTTGGAATCATGGGAAACCCAGATGGTTATGCACTAGCAATGGATGGAAGGATTCTCAATGTGTCCAAGGACGATATCGCATAGTCCAAGAACGATATCGCAGACATACTAGCTATTGGTGACAGATCAGAGAATCTCTTCAGAAATCAAACATCGGGTGAGGCTTTCAACTCAGCATCGATCGACGGTAACAGTTGGCTATCGGTCGATAGTCACAATGCAGCATCTAGGCAGAGACTGGTAACAGAGGACCATTATGGGACAAGCTTGATGGTTTTTACCTTTCAAAAGACTTGATGAGGGAAAGTATCAACCAGAGTTTGGAGGATATTTCATAGCCCACATATGGCAGACTTAAGATGTTCACGGGACGCATTCAAGCACTTGTAGACATGATGGGCAGATTAGCATTTACTCGGAGGAAGATGGAAAATCAGCAAGACATAGCAGATGAGGCTGTAAGAGTTTTTATCAGTTCATGGTTTGGGACGAGCAGCGAATATCTAGATACTTCCTTCCCGCAATGGTTTTATGACCTACCTTCCTAGTTCAACAGTCAGAACATCGATCTTAAGACTATAACCAAGCGATGAGTGGGAGGAAACCCACTGTTTAGTAAGTTTTAGTTTTTCATTATCTACTTACTAATTATGGTTTTTATCTAATTACTTTCGGTTTTCGAAAGAGGAGTAGAAAAGTTTGAACCCACCATCGGTCGACGGCTTGGATGGTTTCCCATCGGACGACCATCAACACTCACTATCGGTAGGCAACCCACTATGTAGTAAGTTTTATTTAGATTTTTCATTATCTTGTTATTAGTTATGGTTGTTATTTAATTACTTTAGGTTTTTAAAGGAGGAGTAGAACATTTCGAAACCAGCATCGATCGACACCAAGAAATAACCATCGGTTGACGGCTTGGATGCTTCACCATCGGTCGACTCTTACAACTCACCATCGATCGACACTCCTTACGGAGTTTGGTAACCTCGACTTTCTCTCAACCTTTTACATATGCTTTAGTTTTTATTAACCAATCTTGACGAGATATCACTAGGGACAATGTTATTCAAGTCTGGGGGAGGTTAGATGATGCTTTTTACCTATTTTGAGGTTTTATCTATTAAGTTTTTCAAATTGATTTTAAAGAGTCAAGAAGAGGATTATGATCAGAACTTATTTATTGACTAACCATACTTTAGCACCATTCTTAGACATGTTGATTACATAGATTACTAGAGAGGCCAAAGTGGATCATTTTGCCATTATCTTGAGTGTATCCCAAAGGTCCTTTGCCTTTTCACAGTAACCATAGGCCTCAAAAATTGAGGGATCCAATGAGCTTTGAAGAATGGATGATATGTCGTGGTTTTTACCTGATTTACCCATGATATTTATACTGTTTTTGAATCTTTTATATGCAATTGGTATTGTCTTAGAGTCTTGATATAGCTTATTTATTACCAGATTTCGTCCATGACCTACGCTCTATTTAGGGTCTATTATGTGTATCTAGGATATGTTTGAGAGTATTTACAGATCTAGGGACGTTTCAGAGATAAATGGAGATACTTGGAGCTTTTGGAGCATTTAGAGGAGAAGAATCCGTAGCTGATTATTTGAGGAGTCGAAGTTCAAGACTGTCGTCGATCGACGACACAGACTTGGAGTCGACCGATGATAAAATACCAAGGTCGATCGATGTTGCACACTTCCCATCTATCGACGCCCAACTCGCAAGACAGCCGATTGAAAATCCCAAGTTTAGAAGACAAATGAAAAGAATTCCATGGACGAGTTTTGACCAAGGTTTTAGGGTTTTTATACTTATGCTCATGTATTGAGAGCATGCAGAGTGTGCAAGTACAAGCGTAGGTAAGGCTTGACAGAACTCACAAAGCTTTATAGTTCTAGGTTTTTAGGGAGATGATTCATAACTCCTTAGAGAGATTTGTATTGGAAACCTAGTATTTTATCTATGCATTATTCACACTAATGTTCTTTCTTTGATTAAGTATGAGTAGTCATCAACTAGATTTTGGGTTGAATGATAGCAATCATGGATTAGTGCCCAAAAGTAGGATTGCTAGTTAAGTTAATATTCATCAATTGAGTTGTGCTTAATGCTTGCATTCTAGAGTAGCTAACTAGGATCTCGAAAGTAGGACATGGACGACTACGAGAGTAAGTTCTGTGCCAGAATAGACTCCATCGAACTAGGATGTTAGGCGCATGCGAGAGCTGGTCTAATAAGTCTTGTGGACTTATCAACTCTTGTTCACAATTCCTTCTGATTTTACCGTTGATCAACATCAGGCCATAGCCGTCGATCCATGGTCTTTCCTTTTGCTCACATACGAGAGTTGGAGTTAAAAGGGTCTGAATAGTTAATATTTGAGTTCTATTATATTTACATATAGTGTTTCCTATCCACTATAATCCATTAGGCTTGAAACCATAAATCTAGCATATTTACATTTGCTTCAATTTAGTTTATTAGAATATTTCCATATTTGCATTATTTCCATATTTGCATTATTAGCATATTTCCATATTGCATCTCTTCTTCTTTATAAGGAATATATCCTTAACTGATTTTTTGCCACCAATATATATATTCACCTAGCTTAATCTATAGAAATAAGAAATCTATTGTGTGCCATTGCTCTCTGTGGATTATATGCCTGTGTACTACACTTGATCTCTTTTGGAAAGAGTACAATTTGTTTGTTAAGACTAAGGTTAATTTGATAGTGATTATTTAGGATATTTATACCCTACTAGAACAATAAAAATACGCACCTCAAATTTGGTGACGTTGTCGGGGAGCATTGATCGCCATTAGATTTAATTTATAGGATTTAGTCTAGGTTTGTTACTACTTTCAAGTTACTAAATTTTTCTTTTCCTTGCGTTTAGGTGCATGCGAAGGCACACCAGGAGCAATAAAGGACAAGAACTACTATTCTCTAACCCCGATATACTCGAACGTACGATCCGCAAAGAAAGACGACAAGCATCAATCGAAAGCACCAACGCCACGTCAACCGACACTTATTTACGGATAGCATCGACCGACATCAGAACTCGAGCATCGACCACACTGATCACATACCAACGATCGACAGCAAAATATCCTCATCGATCGACGGAAGTAGATGAGTTCAGATGATTGCGACTTTAATATTGATTCGGGGCAAGAATAGAGACCTCATGACCTCGACGGTCATCTACGTAATGCAGCAGGTCAAAAGATCGAGGAGAAAATAGAAGCTGGACAGGTGCACCAGCTGAATGCACTGATTGAGGATGATATTTTGGTAGAGGTGAGGAGAGAAAGGCTACTAGAGGGAGGATTCCGTGTAGAAAATTTGTGTTTGTCCGACAGTTCACACGGACATCGATCGACAATGGTTACTAGGAATCGATCGACGGTGCTTGTGGAGTTAGTAGAATCAGGAAAATCTTTGAACATCGTTTGATGCATCGATCAGAGAATCGATCGATGATTCCCAGCAGCAAAACATGTTCCCTTTCCAAAAATTGCGAATATGACAACTCCGGAGCCAAAAATGGGTTCATCAGAGCCTATGATGGTTGACAAAACTGCCAAGGATCAACCCATGAAGAAACAGAGGATTGTTCTAGAGAAGAAAAGTGATCCAGGAAAATTTGTGGTGCCATGTCTGATCAAAAGTCACAAGTTTCCCAACGCCCTTTGTGATACTGGATCATCGGTGAGCATCATACCCAGAGCTATAGCAGAAAAGTTGAACCTGAAAGTGGAGCCTTCCAGCGATTCTTTCATCTTTGTGGATTGCTCCAGACTGGATTCAGGAGGTATTTGTAGAGAAGTCCCACTGCAAATTAAAGATGTCTTAGTCCCGATAGACTTCCATGTGATGGATATCCAGATTAATTGGAATTCTTCCTTGTTACTTGGAAGACCTTTCATGGCTACCGTGGGAACTATCTGCGACATGAGGACAAACAAGTTCTGCCTTTCCTTGATTGATCATTTTATTATGAAATTTATAAGAATAAACCTGCCTCACGATATTGTGTGATAATGCAGAACTTGTGGCCACATGCTTCTGCGATTATGACTTCAATGAAGAGTTCAAAGATGGAGCATCAATCGACACCCAGCCCGGACTATCGATCGACACGTTTGCAGTTGAGAAATCGGTCAACGCCCACCTTTAGTTGTCGATTGACATTCACACTCCAGAACCGATCAACAACTATCACACATATGGTGATTACACAAATGATCGAGTACCGTGGTATTTCTATGGAAGAGGCTGGTGTTTTTCATATTTCCCTTCGACTCGGGAAATCAACATTGATCGACAGTAACCCTATGCCATCGATCGATACTGACCAAGAAACAGCATCCGAAGTAGATTCAGCTGCAGAACGCGAGAAGGAATATGGTTATCTACAACCAAACGAGTTCAGTATCATGAGAGATCCAGACGGTCACGCAAGAGCTATGGATGACAGACTACTTAATGTCACTATGGATGATACTGCAGACATTCTTGCCATGGCTAATGGAGCTGGAAACCTTTTCGCGCAACATTTTGGTTATCGAGCATCGATTGACGGTTACCATACACCATCGATCGACACACGTTCAGTATGCGAAGGATACAATGAAGATTACAGAGAGGAAGAGCAGATTAAATATCGGGGCCTGTCATCAAAGGACGCTGGCTGGGTGATGAACGCAAGAGTGGATAATAAAGCATTGATCACATGCTACTCCTGGCCTTCGAACGACATCAGACCCAAACCAGAGCAAGAACATGGAGCAGAAGTGAAAGATATTGGTAATCTTAGACCAGATGAGTTTAGACTTTTCAGAGATCCAGAGGCACATGCACGGGTTCTTCATGGGAGAATCCTACATTTATCTAAGGAGGATGCAGCATACGCCCTTATTATGGCTAATGGATTGAGTACTTTATTTGGACAGCAGCAGCAGCCATCGATCGACGCACACCATTAAGCATCGATCGATATAGAGGAGCAGAGGAATGAGCCTATCTGTACTGATCCATACACTCTCAAGCCACCATCGATCGATACCAACATCAGGAAATCGATCAATTGGAATTTCGAGCAAGGTACAAGAGCTATCGTATACTGAAGGCAACAGACTTTTCTGCTGGGAAAAGAAAGATAAGTATGGCATCTACAGAGATGAGAATGGTAACGCACGAGCTACATGTGGAGGAGTAGTAAATGTGCAAGCTGAAGACATCAGAGAAGTTCTAGAAAGAGCTAATTTGTTTGAGCACAGCTAAATATGTTTACAAGAACATGCAGAAAGGATCGCTATGTCTAGGAAGGATCAACAGTCATACATCAGAGAAGAGATTGATGATATTGTGAATGCGGTCTACATAACTCAAGATATGTCACTGAATGATTTTTAAAAAGAGGTTGGATGTTGTCTACTATCCTATAGACACCTGCCTCACCGGTTTGACTGCACGCATGGGTAAGATGAAGCAAGATTTGGATACCGTTTAGAGATAGCAGGCGAATTTGGCAGAAAAACTGGCATCGATCGATGGCAACATTAGGCCATCGATCGACGCTGAAGACAACGAACAGAAGACGACAGCATAAATATAATGGGAAGATAGGTTCGATGAGATTGCATTTTTCTCAGAGCCTAATGAAGGAAGATAATTCTCAGCAATTGGAAGATTTATTAGAGACTACAGCCGCCATACTTAGAATGCTACAGCGCAGTATTCAGAAACTACAAGAGGGTATGCATTCCATGGACTTTTGCAGAGCGGTTACAAGGAATGAGAAAACCAGAGGGGATGAGGCATTAAGGAACTTCATCAGTACATGATTTCAGAAGAGCAAAGAAGATGTAGACGCTTGTTTTCCAAGTGTTGATTTACCTTCATACTAGTCAGAGAATTCACAACGTCGAGCTTAAGACTATAATCAAGCACCGAGTAGGAGGCAACCCACTGTTTAGTAAGTTTTTATTTTGTTTTTACTTATACTACTACTTATTTCGAGTTTTATTTGTTTTATAGACTGTTTGAGTCACCATCGATCGACACCACAAAGGCACCATCAGTCAACATTGGATCGCGACCATCCATCGACCACACACGCCTACCATTGATCGATATTCTTAAGAGTCTGGTATCGAGTTTTCTACTTATCTATTAACTTATGATTTAATTTTTCCTAACTAATCCGAAGCGGATTACACTGAGGACAATGTAATTTAAGTCTGGGGAGTCTCGCTAATGCTATTTGATTTGTTTTGAGCTTTATCTACTATATATATATATATATATATAATTTTTCCAAAAAAAAAATTATTGAGTCAAGAAGGGGACTATGATCAAGATTTATTACTGACTAACCACACTTTAGCACCATTTTAGAAGGTTGGTGCAGAGATTACTAGAGATACCAAAGTGGATCATGCTGCCATTATATCACACTTGCTTAGAAAGTTTGAAGGAACCGAAGTTGATTTCCAACACTAATCCTGACATTGTTTGCTTGATTTGGGGCTTGGTATACACTGAATCGGATTCCTTCTGTAGGTCTGTAGGTACAAGTTATTACACCTTTGGTTCCCTTCTCTCTTTCTCTCCATCATCTACCTAATAGCTTAAAAGATTGAGATGACTTCCCGAGATGCAGAGGGGTAGGTAAATTACTTATGAACCATTATTCTAATTTGCATGAACGATTACCCATTGTTAAAAGCGAGGGGTAGGTACATTACCGATGACCCCACTATTCGCCTGCAACTTTACCCAAAAGGGAAAAGAAAAAGAAAAGAACAGAAAAAGAAAAGAAAAAAAAAAAGAGGACAATCGAAAATGGGATGGCAAGATGGACTGTATCAGCATCATTGTCTATTAAGTTTGAGATCTATAAATACTCAGAGAGAAAAGGGGGAAGAAAGGAATCAGAGAAGACTTGGTGCCTTGTCGTTCATATACTTGCAGAGGTAGAGTCCATGTGTTCTTTGATCGATATTCCCAAGGTAAAGCATACACTTTTATTTTATGCAAAGAAATGAAATCAGTAGAGGGGTGAGTCAGACTAGTATTTACTAAGTTGTTGGTAGATTGGATTTGGTTGCTATACTAGGATAGGTTATATGAAGTTTCTCTGTGATTGATTTGATAGGATGTGGTTGCAACAAAGTAAGGTGACAATTATACTTAGACATTATGTGAGTCTCCGCCTTTCAAAAAACTCTTTCATAGGCTTAGTTTGCTTGAAGACAAACAAAAGGTTAAGTTTGGGAGAGTTGATATAGCCTATTTATTACCAGTTTTAGGCCATGTTCTAGGCTCTATTATGTGTGTCAGGATATGTTTTAGAGTACGTTTTGGAGATTAATAGAGATACTTGGAGCTTTTGGAGCATTTGGAGGAGAATAATACGTAGTTAACTATTTGAGGAGTCGAAGTACAAGACTGTCGTCAATCGATGACACAACCTTGAATCGACCAATGATGAAAGACCAAGGTCGATCGATTTTGCACACTTGGCATCGATTGACGCCCAACTCGCAAGAAAGCCGATTGAAAAGCCAAGTTTAGAAGACAAATGACAAGAATGCCCTCGACAAGTTTTGACCGAAGTTTTAGGGTTTATATATTTTTACTTATGTATTGAGAGCAAAAAGGGTGTGCAACTACAAGCGTAGGCAAGGCTTGACACAGCTTACAAAGCTTTATAATTTTAGGTTTTGGGGGAGAAGATTCATAACTCCTTAGGGAGATTTGTATTAGAACCCTAGTATTTTATCTATGCATTCTATTCATACTATTTTTCTTTCTTTGATAACGTCTGATTAGTCATCAACCAAATTTAGGGTTGAATGATAGCAATCATGGGTTAGACCAAAAGTAGGATATCTAATTAAGTTAATATCCATCAATTGATTTGTGCTTAATGCTTGCATTCTAGAGTAACTAACTAGGATCTTGAAAGTAGGACATGGACGACTACGAGAGTAGGTTATGTGCCAGAATAAACTCCGTTGAACTAGGCTGTTAGGTGCATGTGAGAGCTGGTCTAATAATTCTGGTGGACTTATCAAATCTCGTTCACACTTCCTTCTTATTTTACCGTCGATCGACATCAGGCCATAGCCGTTGATCGATGGTCTTTCCTTTTCTTCGTATACCAGAGTTGAAGTTAAAAGGGTCAGAATATTTAATATTTGAGTTCTATTATATTTACATATATGTGCTTCCTATCCACTATAATTTTGTAGGCTTGAAACTCAAGTTCTAGCATATTTACATTTGCATCAAGTGAGTTTATTAGAATATTTCCATAATTGCATTATTTCCATATTTGCATTATTAGGATATTTCCATATTGCTTCTCTACTTCTTGAAAAGGAATATTTCCTTAATTGATTGTTTGCCACCACTATATACAGTCCTAGCTTAATCTTTTAGAAATAAGAAATCTACTGTGTGTCATTGCTCTTGGTGGATTCGATCCCTAAATACTACACCTTATCTCTTTTGGCAAGAGTACTATTTGTGTGTTAAGACTAGGGTTTGTTTGATAGTGATTTGTTTAGGATATTCATACCTTGCTAGAACAATAAAAACACGCATGTCAACTGTCGAGCCACCATATAGACCCTCTTTCTGAAATGGCTGAAGAGTCATTCATATATATGGGTTTTAATGACCTTTTAGATAGAGCAATCACATCACTATAAAGAAAAATCTTTGCGTTGGGTGATTGAGTTGAAGAATATGCAAGATTGATGGATGCCGCCAAAGACGTTATGCATGTTGATGTTGAAGTAATCGATATATCGACTACCGTTGATGGACGGACATAATCCACTATTGATCGACAGCCTCCAACCACCGGAGACTGGAGTAAGGAGAAAGCGCCAAAGGTTGAGTTTAAAACGCTCCCAGGTGGACTTAAATATGGTTTTCTTTATTAAAACTCCTATCATGTTATCATCAACGCCAACCTTAGTAGTGGAGAGCAAGCTCTTCTGCTCAACAAGTTGCAAAAACATCCCAAGGCTATTGGCTATTCTTTAGATGACATTCAAGAGATTTCCCCAAATTTATGCATGTATAGGATACACCTGGAGGATGACTCCAAATCATCTATCCAACATCAAAGAATGTTAAATCCTAATCTGAAAGAAGTAGTCAAAAAGGAAATCATGAATCTTCTAGAAGTAGGTGTTATCTACCCGATATCATATAGTAATTGGGTCACCCCAGTTCATGTTGTCCCAAAGAAGGAAGGAATCATGGTGGTGAAAAATGATAAAGATGAATTGATTGTGATGAGGACTGTGACCGAACAAAGATAGTGATTTGTTTAGGATATTCATACCTTGCTAGAACAATAAAACAAACCCCAGTTCAATTTGTATCGATTATAGAAAGCTTAATGCTGCCACACAGAAGGATCACTTTCCTCTCCCCTTTATTGATCAGATGTTAAAAAGGCTCGCATACAACCAATACTATTGTTTTCTCGACGGGTATTCAGGATTTTTCAAAATTCTCATACATCCTGACGATCAAGAGAAGACCACCACCTTCACTTCTCATTATGGAACGTTCGCATATCGCAGAATGCCCTTCGAACTATGCAATGCTCCTGCAACATTCCAGAGTTGTATGATGTCTATATTTACAGATGATCGAAGACTTCATGGAAGTTTTCATGGACGACTTCTCAATTTACGGCCAATATTTCAAAACATGACTAGATAATCTGTGTAAGGTGTTGGCAAGATGCAAAGAAAAGAATATAGTCCTAAAGTGGGAAAATAGCCATTTCATGGTCAACAGTGGAATCCTTTTGGGACACAAATCTCAGCCATATCGAGGTGGACAAATCCAAAATCAAGGTGATGACAGGTTTACCACTACCCACCAACGTGAAGGACGTCAGAAGCTTTTTAGGGCACACTGGATTTTATAGAAGATTCATTAAATATTTTAGCAAGATAGCTAGCCTCTCACAGCGCTCCTATGTAAAGAAACGAAATTCGACATCACACCCGAGTGTCTGACAGCTTTCAAAGAAATAAAATCTGCTCTCATATCTGCTCCGATTGTGCAACGAAATTATGTGTGGCACTAGCGATTTCTCTGTGGGCGCTGTACTCGGAAAGTAAAGGAAAAGAAGCTGCACGCTATATACTATGCTAGTAGTACTCTTGATGATGCACAACGCAATTACATGGAAACAGAAAAAGAAGTACTCGCCTTGGTTTTCGCCTTCGAAATTTTTTTCTCTTATCTTGTCGGTTCAAAAGTGGTCGTCCATACTGACCACGACGCCCTGAAATGTTTAATGAATAAAAAAAAGACGCAAAACCTAGGCTTATTAGATAGATTCTCCTCTTATAAGAATTCTACATAGAAGTCAAGGATAAAAAATGAGTCAAAACAGAGTCGCAGATCACCTATCTCGAATAAGAGTTGAACACGACATCCCTATCAATGATTCCCTACCTATAGAAGGTGTCTACCATGAAGAATCGACTTTCATTGGTCATGTGCGTTCAACGGATGAGGAAGAATCGATCGACGTCTGCAAAGAACCGTCGATCGTTGGTCGTCTTGAAAAGCACGACGAGACGACCATTCCGCACGATGCAATTGTCAGATGCGATCCCTCGACACCAAACAGTGATTCTCCAGGATGTAGAAGTTTAATTCAGGGGGTGTGTGTTATGAAAACCTTCGATAGACCCTGGTACGCTGATATAGTGAACTATCTCGCAGCTGACATAGAACCGGAACTATTAAAAGGATATCACAAAAAGAAATTTCTGAGAGAAATCCGGAGATATCACTGAGACGAACTCTACCTTTACAACCATTGTTCTAACGGCATATATAGACGATCTGTTGCCGAAAGCAAAGCCGAAGATATTCTGTATCATTGTCCCGAATCAAAATATGCCGGGCATTTTGCCAGTTTAAAGATAGTGTCAAAAATCCTACAATCAGGTTTTAGGTGGCCAGCCATGTATCAGGTATCACGCCTACAAGAACTTGAAATTTTATAAGGAGAAAACGAAAGCCTATCACGACAAGAAAATCATTTCTAGGCATTTCGCACCTAATGACCAAGTACTCTTGTACAACTCTCGTTTAACTCTGTTTCCTGGGAAAATACGTTCTCGTTGGTCTGGACCCTTCACCGTGAAAGAATTCACTCCTCACGGGGCAATTGCCCTGACTAATTCAAAAGGCGAAAACTTCAAGGTGGATGGGCAGAGAGTAAAGCATTACTGGGCTAGAGCTGAAATTCCGCATTTGCAGACCACGCGTCTAGATATGCCAAATGCAGATTGACGAGCCCTGTATTTTCGTCAAGCTTAGGACCTTAAACAAGTGCTTTGTGGGTGCAACCCACTTGTGCATATCTAATTTTACAACATCTTTTATGAATTTAAGTTTAAAATAATAATAATAATATTCATAATAATATAGTAGTTATGCGCATAAATGGGATATGGGGAGCGACCATCGATCGACGCCACCTAAGTGCGGACTTTAGGAAATTTAGTTGTAATATAATAAATAATAATAATAATTATAATAATAATAATAATAATAATAATAATAATATAAAATAAATATAAAACATATATAACAAAAACATAGTTATGCACGAGAATGGTTGAAAGTGAAAGAAGGGGAGCGACCATCGACCGACGTCCCTATAGGATCATCGATCGACGTCCCTATTGGACCATCGATCGACGGTAGAGCGTCGAGTCTGTATAAGCTCAACGCAACCCTTTTTCATAAAAACTTTCTATCACCGCCAAAAACCTTGTGAATTTTAAGAGCCAATTTCTCTCAAACTTTGTCCTATTTTTCTTGTTCATGAGCCTGACCACTCGATTTTACCTCCTCTATCTGTTTAGTTCACTTAATCAACCGATCTTCAAGATATGTTTTCTAAATCTCTTATTTTAGGGTGTTTCTAGGGCTTGAGAGAAAAAATCAAATTTTTTTAAGGCATAGATCGGATTTTAGAACAATTTAGGGTGTTGGGCTCCTAGAATAGGAGTTATCAACCGATTGAAGTTTTTGTTTGCACGATTTTGGTTTGATTTGAGATATAAATATCTCATGATAATCGCGACAGCCCATCGATTGACACCCGCGAGGGACCGTCGATCGACGGTCGTAAAGATTTGAATGTAATTGTTGATTCTTCTTTATTTTGCGATTGCGGATGAGGGAGAGAAGAACGAAGGCGCACTTCGATGTTGGTGTCTCGAGTTCCGCTCCATCAGGACCACCATGCCGTGTCGCTTGGCCTAAAGAATAGAGGGAGTTGATTGACACGTTTGAGCATTACCCTGACCCTAAGGCAGCTGTAGCCTCGAGGGGATGCACCCGCAGAGCTGTGACTCAGGACTGGGACGACTACGACAGCCTCTAATACAACGCCTGGCAAGACAATTCCATCGAGCTCACCAGGTTCGTTATTAGAGATGTACTGAAGAAGCTGGCCCTCCAGTTTGATGTTTGCAATATGATGAGGGAGTTGGGGATGGGAACCATGGCTACTAGGCCATATTCACTCTATCCCGACCCGGTCCGACAGTTTATGGCCACAGCTCGGGTGATTTATCAGATATCCAAGGAAGAGAGGGCGACCGAGACCTATTTGACCTTCATGATCAGAGGCATCAGGTAAAACATCACCATTCCTGACCTCTGCCGCATCTATGGGTTTAACAACCCCGAGTACCTCAGCTGCACCGTCCCTTACTTCCCTGGACAGACCGCTTTCTTGGGAATCATCGCCACAGGCCATTTCAACTCCAGCTCAGCCACACATACAGACGTCCGCCACCCATCCCTGCGCTACTTTCTAAAGATCTTTGCCAACATTTCTTTGTGCAAGATGGAACCCAACAAGCTGAGGGTTCAGGAGCTTGCATTTCTGTACGATTCAGTCAGGGGCTTGGTTGAGCTCGATGACGAGGTTGTTTCACCACATGTGAGCGAACGGCAGGTGAACCTGGGGGCCATCTTTGCTGAGCATTTAGTGTCCCTAAAGGGGAAACCCTTTAAGGTATCCGGCTAGAAGAAAGAGACAGTGGGGAGCCTCCTGGCACCCATCTTTTTAGACCTTGGGATCAGCCTTCTGGGAGCCTCTGTGGATTCTGAGATTGAGTATATGGATGAGGCTCACCTGAGGAGGGCATGATGGCTGAAGGAAGGACGCTTCTGGTCCTTTGTAAATGATGCGGGGCCCACATAATAGAACTTCCAGAGCCCGATGTGACAGACTTCGCCGACACCCCTACACGTCTCAAGTTCAGGCCAGACGAGCGTCTCGTACGCAATGAACAAGTCCGTATACGCCACAGAGAAGGACTCAGAGCAGCATACACGCTGACAGAGGACCAGGCAGCAGCACATCAACCCCCTCTGCCAGCATCCCCACAGATCCTAGAGATCCCCACCCACGATCACAAAGACTTCCAGCGATTCAGGTTGGTGCACTTCAGGACATATGGGGTAGGCAAGAGGCGATTATAAGGTGTCATTTCTTCAACTGTCCGCATACCAGACCGAGGTCGCCACTAGCGGCTCCAGCACCACCACGCCAGCCGGATATGGACACCGTCGTTGAGGAGTAACTTTACATTTTTGTTTCGTTTATTTTGTTGGATTTTAGAACTCGTGTTTATTGTCATTACTTGTTGCTTTAATTGGTCTACGAGGTTGGATGACGCGCTTTGGGCTTACTGGACTGCGTTTAGAATACCACTTGGAACTACCCCATTTTATTTACTCTACGGGAAAGTTGTCACCTTCCGGTAGAACTAGAAAACAAAGCAGCTTGGGGGGCAAAGATGATAAACTTTGATACGGAACCAGCTACGAAGAGGAGGCTAATACAACTTAACGAGTTGGACGAGATCCGATATCACGCTTATGAGAATTTATATTTGTACCAGGAAAGAACGAAAGCATATTATGATAAAAAAATCATATCAAGGCATTTCAAACCTAATGACCAGGTATTTCTATACAACCCCTCTTTTACGTTATCTCCTGGGAAATAACGTAAAAGTTTATCAGGACCCTTCACTATCAAATAAGTCACACATATGGAGCTATCACACTCATTAACTCGAAAACGAAGAGTTCACAATACATGAACAAAGAGTGGAGCAGTACTGGGCAAATCCAGAAATCACGCGCTCTCATACCGTGCATGTGGGTATACCAACGCCCGATTGAACTAGCGTTCTGTCAAGCTAATGACCTTAAACAAGCGCTGAGTGGGAGGCAATCCAATTGTAAATACCTAATACCTAATACTAATAATGATAATAATATATATATATATATATAAATAATTATAATATATTTATACGGTTTCCAAGTGAAAAATGGACACGATCTACAGCATCGGTTGACTCCTTATAGGATCGTCGATCGATACCGGAGTGTCAAGCCCCTATAAGCTCGACACAATCCCTTTTTCACAACTGCTAAAAACAAGTGTGCTTTCAAATTCTTATTTCTTTCTCAATTTTGGCCAATTCTTCTCATTCCTGGGCCTAACCCACTCGATTTTTCACCCTCTATCTGCTTAGTTCACTTAATCAACCGATCATCAAGGTATGGTCTCGAAATCTCTTAGTTTTGGGAGTTTGTAGTATTTGAAAGAAAAATCAAAATCTTTTGGGGTTTGGCTCAAAATTTAGAACTATTTAGGGTGATGGATTACTAGATTAGTGGTTATCAACTATTCGTGATTGTGGTTTGCACGATTTTCCTTTTATTTGGGAGGTGATGTTCTGGTGATGTCGCAGCTGACCATCGATTGACACCCGTGAGGGAGCGTCGATCGACGGTCGTACCAATTCTTGCACATTTGCTAATTCTTGTCTTTGTTCATAATTGCAGATGAGCAAGAGGAGAACCAAGGCACGTAATCAAAGTTAGGAGCCCCTGTGCACCACAAGACCTCCATGCCGCCACCCTTGGCCAAAAAGAGAGGAGGAATTGATCAGGACCGCAAACTATTATCCTTATCCTCAAATTGTTGTAGCACTAAGAGTGCACTCATAGAGCTATATCTGATGATTGGGATGACTTCAATACGCTGCACTACAACGCCTGACATGGCGTTACCATTGAGCCAACAAGCTTAGTTGACTGCGGCATTCTTAGGAAGTTGGGGATCCGAGTTGATTTGAGGGACGTGCTGATAGAGCTGGGGATGGGCCACATGGCCACTGAGCCTTTCGCTCTCTATCCTGATTTGGTAAAACAGTTTATGGCCACGGTTCAGGTCACTTACAAGAAAGAGAGGGTGAAGAGGGCAAACAAGGCTACGCTGACCTTCTTCATCAGAGGCATCAGATATAGGATTCCGATTCCTGAGCTCTATGAGATCTATGGTTTCAGAACATTGATAACCTCGGCAGCTCCGTCCCTGCCTTTCCTGGCCAGATTGCCTTTTGGGGACTGATAGACAAAGGACCTTTTGACTCGAGTTCTGCTACCCAGATTGATATTCGCCACCCTACCTTGCGCTACTTCTTCAAGGATGTTGCCAAGTCTCTGGATTTGAAGATGGAGCTGAACCATCTGAGGGTGAAGGAGCTTACACTGCTTTACCAGTCAATAAGAGACTTGGTTGAGATTGACACAGAGATTGTCCAGCCACCAGCTGAGGATCAGTTGGTGAACTGGGAACAATTTTTCAAGAGCACCTGGTCTCGTTGAAGAGCAAGCCATTCAAGGGAACTGGCATGAATAAGGAGGCAGTTGGGAGTCTTCTGACACCCACATTTACACGCCTTTGGATCAGCTGTCAGGGAGTTTTGATGGTCAGTGAGATAGCCTACACGGACGAGGCACATCTGACGAGTGAATGATGGCTGAAGGAGAGACGCTTTTGGTCCTTCATTGATGATGCATGGCCTCATTTGATAGAGCTGCCCGAGCGCACGTTGATATACTTTGCGGACGAATCCACTCACCCTGACTTCCGTCCGGACCCGTTGCTCCTACGCAACGCACCTCCTAGAGTACGAAAACGAAGAGGACACAAACACGCAGCCGCATCAGCTGAGCACGCAGACGAGCCAACACAACCACTCGACGCCCCTCTACTGAACTTCCCATAGATCCCAGAGATCCCCATCCACGACCATGGTGACTTTCAGAGAGTTGTGGTTGGTGCACTTAATGCCATTTGGGCCAGAGTAGATTCGATGTCGAGATGTCAGTGCTTCAGCCGTCCACACGCCCGCGCAAGATAACCACCACATTTCCAGGATCATCCCGCCACCAAGACCTCGACACGACCGATGAAGAGTAGTGTTATGATATGCACCTTTTTATTTGATTTTCAGACTTTATGCATGTACTTATTTATTATGTTTTCT
Organism: Moricandia arvensis; assembly: GCA_905132765.1. NCBI lineage: Eukaryota > Viridiplantae > Streptophyta > Magnoliopsida > Brassicales > Brassicaceae > Moricandia > Moricandia arvensis. Next base: position 26,914 of record CAJHQP010000173.1, on the reverse strand, counting down.
ATGTTTGGATTTAAAACATATTATTATGCAGTTTGGACGTTTTGACGTGTGCTTGAGTTTCTAACATTGCTAACAAGTCGAAGAGATGATCAGAATCTGAAGTTTAGACACATGACAAGCTAACTCGCAAACAGTTTCACACTGTCTATCGAGTGTCGATCGACGGCTACAGACTAGCGTCGATCGACATTTTCCACCGAGAGGTACGACATTCTCACATACTAGCAAATTTTCTTTTCTCCTATTCATTTATTTCACCAAACATAGACTAACTAACATTGGGGACAATGTTGTTTAAGTCTGGGGGAGGTAGTTACTAACATTGAATTCTATTTTAATATTTTCTTAATTTTACATGGTTTTATAAATAAATTATTGAGTCAAGAAAAGGATTCTGATCAGATTTAATTTTTAGTTTTATCTAACTATTCTATAGCACCATTCTAGATTTTTTTATTGCAGAGAGTACTAGAGATACCAAAGTGGATCATCTTGCCACTATATCACACTTACTTAGAAAGTTTGAAGGAACCGAAGCTAACCTCCAACCTAATTTGACTTATTTGCTTGATTTGGAGTTTGTCATACATTGGATCGAAATCCTCCTGCAAGTCTAGAAGGTAAAAGACTGTGTATTTCTGATTCCCCCCCTCTCTCTCTCTCTCTCTCTCTCTCTCTCTCTCTCTCTCTCTCTCTCTCTCTCTCTCTCTCTCTCTCTTCGGCATCTATAAAAATAAAAGATTAAGATGATTTCCTGAAATACGCAGAGTGGTAGGTAAATTACATGTGACCCATTATTTTAATTTGGAATGGAATGATCACACAATGTGGAAAGGAGGGATAAGTAAATTACCTATGACCCCCTTATTCGCTAGACTTTGTTTTTAAAAAAAAAGATGAATAAGATGAACTGTATCAGCATCATTGAGTCATTGGACTTATAAAAATCAATAATAATATAAGAAGATTCGAAAAAGAGAAAGAGTAAAGAAAGGGATCAGAGAAGACTGCATGTGTGTTCATATACTTGCAAGGGTAAGGGTCCATGTGTCCTATGATCGATACCCCCAAGGTAAATCCTGCACTTTTATTTTATTCAAGAAATGAGGTTCTAGAAGGGCGAGTCAAGCTAGTATTTGATAAGTTGTTGGTAGAATGGATTTGGTTGCTACACTAGGACAAGGTACATAAAGTTTTTCTTAGATTGACACTTGTTTGATGGGGTTGCAACATAGTAGATGTGATAATTATGAGCTAGAGATTTTGTGAGTCCCTGTTTTTCAAACCTCTTCCATATGCTTACATGTTTTCCTTGAGGAAAAGCAAAAGGAGAAGTCCGGGGAAGTTGGTATGTCATGGATTTTACATGTTTTTACCCATGATATATATATATGTTATTAGAGTCTTTTGTATGCATTTGGAGTTGTTTTAAAGTATTTACAGGTCGTGGTACTTATTAGATGAACTTGGAGGTTTTGGATCATTTTGGAGCTTTGAAGAAGCTCTCCTGAAAGCCATATGTGAGAAACTGTTTTTATCATTTACCATCGATTGACGCCGATCCAGGGCCGTCGATCGATGGCTCAGTCGCCTGAGTTTTTATGATGATTTGAAAAAATTATGAAACTTAACCAGAAGTTTCTATATTTGCAAGACAAGTCCTTGGCCACATTTTACACTATTTATAGGGTTTTTATTAGTTTGTAACCCTAAGTATATTAGACACCTCTTTTGCAACAAAACACCATTGTTACTCCATAGAGAGAGAGCTAGGATTGGAGAGAGAGATCTACCTATCATTTACATAGAAGATCTTGAAATCCTTGTTTCTTTACTCTATTTCTTATAAACAATTTATTTAGAGTTTCATTATGTTCTTTATAATCATGTTTGAGTAATTTAATTGCTATATTTAGGGTTCTTCAAAGGTAGTCTATGAATTAGTAATGATGTATTGATCGAAGGGATGTTTAACTAGTTATTCATCTAGATTGTTCTTATTGCTAAAATTAAGATTGATCACCTTAAACCTAGATCTTAGGATTGATTGGTGCAAGTGGACACTTGGTCAATTCCATGAACCAAAATTTAGATGATCTAAACTACTAAAAGCATATGAGAGTTGATCTAATAGGTTAGAGAACTTATCAGATCTTTTCGCTGAACCTGTTAGAAGTAGCATCGATCAACGGTACATAGTTACCATCTTTCGACGGTCCCGTAAGAATTTACAATAGAATAACTTGAGTTAAAGTTCAGAACTAAATTTCAATAAACCCGTGCTAAATTACTTAGTTACATCTTCACCCTACCCAAGAATTTCCTAAGTCTAATTTATTTCCCTTTTGAATAAACCTACAAACCAATCTTGCAATTAGTTTACTGCTTATTAATCTTTGTCTAGCTTTATTACAAAAATAAGAAATTTATTGTTTAATCTTAGAGTCTTCGATCCCTAAGTACTATAGCTGAACCTCTTTTTGAGAGAGTAATCAGTAGCTCTATGGTACTTTGAGCATGTATCAAACGCTTAGATTCCAAGGATACAACTGCATATGTTTCCGTCTCCCATCACTTAAAAACATAACCTATCAAACTGATGTATTGTGTTTTTGACACATTGTATAGATGTTTTCTATAGTGTTTTCAACTCTTTATCAGGTCTTTTTTTAGTCCTTTTTGAGTCATTACAGGTCTGGAATAGGTTGTAGAGTACTTGGAGGACGCATGCAGAAAAGAGCGCGAATTGGAAAGTTCAGAACGAAACAGTCAAGTGGAGCAGCCACTCCACTGCTTAAGATTTTAAAGGGAAGTTCCAAAGAATCAGGAATTTTCCCTAGAGATCCTTTCTCTTTGTCCCCGCCGCCTGTGATCTCTCCTATAGTATTCTTTTCTTCCCTTTTTCTTAGACACTTCAGTGTTTACATAGAACATAGACTTTAAGGAGATTACTTGCGCTTTTCTACCTTGTAAGGGAGAATGATCAATTCTCTCTCTCGATTTAGAGAAGAATCCCTAAACCCTACTTTTATTCTTGCAATCACTATCCTTTTTTCATCATTCATCTCTGTGTTTTATTGGTTAATGTCTGAGTTGTCGATTTGCTTAGTCTAGGGTGTTAGGGTGTTAGATGAGGAGCTAAACATACATAAGATAATTATTAGATTGTCTCCATTCATGGTCGGGCTTATTTCCTGCATTAAAATGATCACTTGGTGCTAGAATTTTGGTTAATCTAATCATCAAAAGTGTTTAGGTTACTAGAAACGACTTGAATACATCTTGTCCCTAACCAACGAAAGTTGATGTTAGGGCAATTTGTGAACTGAATCGAATCTGAACAATAATTATTGTCACCCTGTTTTGATCTAAACTAGAGTTCAGGTACTGCGATCGCTCCGAAAAAAAGAGAGATGCCAGGAGAGTGGATCGATCAAAAATTATAATTTGAGTTCTAGACTCGGTTTTAGACAAACCTTGAATAGATGTTTGGCTGATGATCATTTGACACCCAATCCTTCACCCTAGGCTTCACTCTTTTATAATCTGAAAACCAACCCAATTCAAATCTGTTACTTGCTTGTTAAGATTTCTTTCTTCAATAAATATTCGAGTGTCTTAGCTTAATATCAAACTTATAAGAGCAAAGTGTAAAATTGGTCCTCTAGAATTGAATAAAAAATACAACAACTTACACTTTTAGCTTACAGTAGACTAAGACTCACTTTAAAATAAAAAATACAACAACTTACACTTTTATCTTGCAGTAGAATAAGACTCACTTTAAGTGTATCATGATTTGGCGCCATTGTGACGGGACCAACTTTTTACCTATGATTTTTGGCAAGATTTTAAATGTTGGGGTCAAAATCGGTTACGACAGAATCAACGTCAGAAACTTCCCGAGAAATGACTTCTTTGAAAAAAGAGATATTATTTTGAAAAAAGAAGAACAGGAAAATCGGAATCGAGTTTCACATGAACTCTGAAAAAGGGTTTGCAAGTTAAGTCCTCGAGAAAGGCTACTATAGGCCTCTGATAAACGGATCCCCGAGCATCAAAACAGCAAAGCATTTATAGCGCTCGATCGTCCAACTCGCTGAATGGAAGAATTGGACGAAGCAAGCCATCCAACTCGCCGAATGGGCGAGTTGGACAGCACGAGCTGACCAACTAAATCGTTCGGCGAGTCTGATCGACTGAAGCCAACCAACTTGCCCGTTTGGCAATTTAAATCGAGCAAGACGACCAACTCGCCGAATGGACGAGTTGGATCGAGCAAGACGACCAACTCGCTCGTTCAGTGAATTAGACCAATTCAACTCGCCGAACGGGTGAGTTAGGTCAAACAAGCAATCCATTTTCATCTCGTCCTTGTGACTCCCTCCTTCGAAGTCGGGCTAAACTCATTCTTGGTTCGCCTTGATCGAAATTGACTGCACTGTACAAGAAATTTGAGTTTCCTCGTACAAAGTTTGAATTGATCATGTAAAACGGCAACGGTTACATAAACACCTAAAGTTAGCTGCACTGTACAAGAAATTTGAATCGAAATCGTTTCGAAAGCACTCTCTCAACAAAATCGTAAAAATGCTTAAGTCAAAAAACGGTCAGAGAAGGTCTAAAACTCGATTAAAATCCCACTCATGGTTTTACCCGAAATTGATCCCAAGCGTAATTATGGTCTATCTTTTATTTTATAGGAAGAGATAAATGTTAAGTTCGGAAGATAAATGTTAAGTTCGGAAGATAAATGTTAAGTTTCCAAATATAATCACAAAGATCGAAGGAAAATAGAAGATTTACGCAAAGCGATAAACTCGACCGAGAGCACAAGAGGAAAGAGAAAACCGCGTCTGGGAGGAGTATATAAGGGCTTCAAGGTTGAAGATGCAGACACACGAAAAATCTTAAATATAGCAAGCGTAGCATTTAGAGCAGTTAGGCATATTTTCGTTTTCAGTTATCGAGCTGCGAATCAACTGGGTTATTCAAGTCTTACAAGATTAGAACTAGGAACTCTCCAACGACTCTTTCCCCCAAGGCTTTACCTTCTGTAATGCTCAAATCGCAGATTCGAAATAAGATTTACTTTGCTCTCTTTTCGTTTTTATCAGTTCATTGTTATATCGTTTGTCCTCACTGTTTGGTCGCTTGACGTTTTGGCTTAGCAGAAATCGATAGTGTGAATCTATTTTCCCGAGACCTCTGAGAAAGCTAGGTTTACCTTGCCTTCCCAAATCAACAGAAGTCGACAGTGTGAATTTAGTTTCCCACAGTTTTGCGCTAGAAGGAGGGGGTACGGATGAATCTAACTCTCAACCACCAACGCTCGATCAAACATGTCAGCTCGCGACCTCAACAACCAACAACCTCGCGATGAAAACGTTGTCGACGACAACGTTGAAAGCACTCCAGCGATAAACATCACTGTGGTTAACGCCGACGCAAACACCGCAGTGCTCGAGGAGGTGAAGAAGATGTCCTCGACTTTTGAAAAGAAGTTGGCAGAACAAGAGAAGGTCATGAGTTCTCTCGCTAAACAGGGATGAAATCCTAACAGCAAGGAACATGGCCGTTTTTCCGCATGGAACAACCCGAATTCACAGAAGAAGACTCGATTTCGCGACTCCTTTGAACCGGTCCGGTAACACACAGGGGAAACTGTTTGGACTAAACCTCGATGAAGTAACCCCTACGCCAACACGGAAAAACCCGGGAGACCTTCCACCTATCGAGGAAAATAAAGAAGGAGGAGAAATCGACCCGTCGACGTGGATTCTAAAAGCCAGTCCAAGCCATCGGACAAAGATACAGACGTATATCCACGTCACACAAGGAGCGGAGCGACTCGGGATGAGTCCAGTTCGATTATCCTCTGACCGAAGAAGAAGAAGCTATCTTCCAAAACGAACATGAAGAACTGGCCGAGGAGAAAACTCGAAACACTCGTTGTAAACGTCGATAAAGTCGGAAATCTGCAAGCAAAAACTCCGAGATTCGTGATCTCCATGATCATTTCATGAAAACGGTAGCCGAAGTTAGAGTAGTGAAGTCTTAAATCTATGACGCTACTAGCACCACGCCGGAGATCGATCAGCTCCTTGAGAAGGCTAGCAAAACTCCCTTCACTACTCGCATCACGGAAACTAGGGTTTCACTTGCAGGCTTTCCAGTTCAGAATGGGAAGAGCCAGATTCAGAGAAAGCGAAAGAGACGACGGCGAGCCTTCATGGCTAGAGTCAGCGGGATAAGCGATAAAGTGGCAATAGTCGCACTCCGGAAGACGCTCTGGTACAAATCAAAGTTCAGGAAGTAGATAATTTTAGAGAAGCCACGTATGATCCATGACGCGCTTCACAAGGCCACAGATTACATCATCATTTAAGAAGAGACGATGGTATTGTTGCACAAGTGTACGCCGACGAAGGATTCGTCGAAGGATCCAGTGTCGGATCAGAAGTTATAAAAAAAACCTCGCAACTATAAAAGCCTCCACCACGGGGAAGATGAAACCCAGAGAGCACATAACTACGCTATTAACTCCAGAAAAGAGCAAGGACGGACGACGGGCAACACGTGGACCTGAAATCCGAATTACGATGAGAATGTCTTCCGCGACTTTCACCAGGCCCGCGGTCACTCGACCATTAACTGCAAAGTTCTTGGTGCGAGGTTGGCCGCAAAGCTGCTCGCTGGAGAACTCTCCGGAGTCTCCAGCGTAAAAGATCTCATCCGTGATTCAGACCGCCCCCCCAAAAAACGACATGGCTCCTCGAATGGAGAACTCTTCCCAAGGGAACCAATCTGGAGAAAAGCGTGGAAGAAGGCATGACAAGAAGGGCAACAACTACAATTTTCGCAGGGTAAACATGATCATTGGTGGGTCGCAATATTGTAGAGATACCGTCTCCCATCAAAGCTTATCAGCGCAAGGCCGAGACAAGCGCAAATTCGCCGACCTGGTCCACGCCCAATGACATCTTGAAAGGATAAATCCCTTTCGATGAAGAATAGGCTGGAGGGATCGATCAGCCACACTGCGACTCACTTGTGATCGATCTCTTAATAAGAGATCTCGAGGTCGATGACCCTCTGATCAATCAAACTGCCCGTTTCGGCAAAATAAGTAACCAAGATCGTCGACTTCGCGGTCGTCATTTACCCGGCCATTTACAATGTCATCATGAGCACGCCTTGGCTATAAGCCATGAAGGCAGTCCCGTTGATTTATCACTTAGGCGTTAAATTCTCAACTCATAAAAAAATTTCCTTTATCTGGGGATGCCAGGAACAGTCGAGACGTTGCTTCCTGGCTGAACACAAGCTAAGACAAATCACGGGAAAATCACGAACACCGCGATGGCGAAGACCAAACGCCTGAAGATAGCTCAAGCACTGACTGAAAACACTTCGGACAAAGACGATCCAGAATCATCAACTCAAGAAACGGCCAAAGAACAACTAGTTCTAGTGCCCAATGCTTCAACCCCACCAAAGGAGACAAATCCGACGGAAGACGTCGATCCTGCAACTAACGCAGTCGACACAAACACGACAGCCGAGTAAACACACTCACGCAAACAGTAGAACTACAAGATGGCTTGATCCTCGAAAGGGGTACGTTGGCAGCTCGTCAAAAAAATGAGTTCAGCTATCCCCCTCTCCAAAAGGGGGGGGGAGTGGGTACATATACGAATACTCGTATATTCCCGCATTCTAAAATATTAGCCTTGTACTCAATATTTTCAAAACTTTTTCGGCAATAAAGACTTCGTTAGAATTTCGCAAAATCTCTCTTACCTCGTGAAGAAACATCTTGTTATACTTTCGGAAAACATCCATATAAGAGCAAAACGATTATCACACAAACCCGAAAACGGATACTCGCGAAAAGTCATCATACCTCAAACGGATCAACTCCACGCTATCTTACCCAGCAAAGAAACCTCGTCACATTGACTAAGGCATCGCCGAGATCAACAGATCCCGCCAATCACTAAAACTCCTCAACAAACATTTCTCGGTCGAATCGTTGATTCCGACTCCCAACCAGAGCACGAGACCCCAGTCCCAAATACTAAAAACATTACTGGCAGAAAGTAGGTTTTCGAAAAAAATAATCGAGACGTCGTTTGGATTTTCGAGAACGCACTCCCAGTCACTTCGTGACTATAAATCACAAATCGATTGGCCCCGCCGAGCACTTTAGCCATCTTAAACAAACGCATCCAGATCCGCCCTAAGGGATAGATCTTCTCCCATCCGACTAGGATAAACAGCGCGCTATAAAAGAAATCCAAAATTTTGGTTAGCACTTCCGGGCGACTAAAAAATTGTTTCCGTAGAGATGCATGACTCCGACCAGAGAAGTCATATAAGACGAGAACCTATCGCGGACTTTAAATTGCAATGGAGTCAGGTTAAAATTACAACAGGCAAAACGAAAGCTGATTAGTCAACGCAAAGCCTCAAACCAAAACTAAACCTAGGTCTTACCCTAAACCCAGCACACTGGTCTCTAATTTATCAAGGCATGATATCGAAAAGATACGAGATCCTGAAAGCATGTCTCTTCATCGCATCTAAACGCTCTCAAAACTTTGAGAACTTTGAGAACATCTCGGACGAGAAACGAATAGGATGATCCACAAGAGGGGTAGAAGACGAGATGACAACTCGAATTCTTCCCTACACTTAACAAAATCAAACATTCTTGAAACCCCCTTTTCATAAAAATGCCGTTCAAACAAAAGCCAATAACGTGAAGGGAATCAAAGCTACACAGGGCCAGTCCCACTACATGATACCCGACCACACTTGGCCGGACACTACAAGAAAATGAGGGTATTGTTACAAAATATTTCGTCACAATAGACAAGAATTCGTAACAATATAGTCATTGTTACGTTTTTGTTACCAATTTTGAATGGTTGCAATACGTGTGTCACAAATGTTTTAGTGTAACAAAAATGTCACAATATTTGTGACTAACAGTATTTGTAGCAACTCATCACACGTGTTATGCAATAGTAACAATACTGTTACAATTTCTTACATATCAAATAGTCTCAACCCGTCTTAATTTGTGATGATTGTAATGTAGAAGCTATGTCACTTGTAGTAACGGATCCATTGTTATAAAATATTTAACAAAAAAAACTAAATATAAATGTAATTAATTATAATAGTATTGGATCCATCGATTCAAATTTTATTTTAATTAAAATTAAAAACAAAATAATGGTTAAATTAATAAAATAAAATTAATTATAATAAAACTAGGGTCGTCCCGCGCTACGCGCGGGATATCTTATAATTGTATTATGAACATTTGTATTTTATTTTCTTGAGAAAGGGTTACATTTTTTTATTATTTTGGGTTTTTAAATATACGGTTATTTATTCATATGATATTAGTGTTTGTTTAATTTTATTTATAACGTGTGATATTGGACCAAATATATCCAAATATTCTTTCTACATCGGATTTTTTTTTTAGCTTTGATGTAGTAAATGCATTTTAAATTGTTAACGTGTTAGAGCTGGTATTTAAAAGTGGCTTTTATCATAATTCATGTAATTTTTTTGTTTTATTTCTGCGTCTTTATTTTGTTCGGGCTGATAGTTTGTTACTTTTTTATATGTTTAAATGCAAATTTATAAATTTCTATCATAATTTTTCTCTATATCTATAGATTTATAATTTCTCTTTATATCATAATTTCACTTTCTGTAATTAATGAAGTTTGGTGTCCAAATTAAAACAGTACAAACATCATGGACCATCCGGTAATTGCGAGGAAGTCTGGAGTGTCCATTTGGAATACTTCGGGTTGATATGAGAGGACGTTTCTATAATTCCAAAAGTCCAGGGTTGATCTGAGAGGATGTTTCTATAATTTCTAAAGTCCGGGCTTGAATTGAAAGTAAATAAAAGTTCTGGGACAGCGTGTGCAAATAAGTAAAATCCAGCCATTGGAGATGGCCGCGACGACGACTCCCGACGGCTATTCCAAAGCTTCCACGGAGGATTATGTCGAGGAATATGGAGTTTGTGGTGGCCAAGAGATCTCATGGTGGTGGATTGAGACGACTTGATCTGAAGGCTGATTGCGGTCGAGCTCGCTTCAATCCTGGCTACGTCTCCTCCCAGCTGCAACAAACCTGCTGCAACAAACCTGCTGTACATCTTCTTCCTCGAGGTCAGCGATGGCTTTCAAACTCGCAGCTGTGGCCTCCCGTCGTGGTCGTCGTCTCACTCAGCCTCACTGTCATTCCAGGACAGCCATGTATCTGGTCTGCTCTTGCTTCTCTGTGGTGGATAAGAGTTCAGTTGTCCGTGACCTAACTGCATCCATACCACCGCGAGCTCCACTGAATTCTATTTGGTTTTTAACATGTTAGATTTTTTAATCGTTGACTCACAATTATTTTATCATTTTTAAAAGTCATGTTTATGATTATTTTTCACCTACAAAAAAATATTTGATAATTTCTACGTTTGTTAATTATGTGAAGAACAAAGCCCATATAAAGAAGAAGCCCATATTCATCAACAGACTTTAATGAAATGCAACGTATTAAAGAAGAAGGACACGTGTCGCGCTTATATTAAGCGCTTATCCTATCATCTTCTCAGCCACCTCCTTGCGTGTTGCGTTTCCGTCAAATCCATATGCTCCACCCATGAGTTCGTCTCTTTCATTCCAAAGCCATCACGTTCTTGTTACTTCTCCTCGTCTTCATCTTCTTCTTGTTATTCTTCTTTCTCCTCCTCTCCATTCTTCAATCTACACAGTTACACCAATGATTGTTAAACAAACTACACAGATTTATCTGTGAAAAACTATTATGTAACGTACAAATTGGCTCAACCCAATGGGTTGTGAGTCACCAATAATTAGATCTACCACCGGTGGTTTGAGACTCCATGAATAGAGCTTGCTCGTCTCTCCTCCAGGCCTCAACTTCTCGGATCAGAGCAAGCCCGATACATGGAAACCCCCATGGATCTTTGACTCACGCCTCTGTATATGGCATGGCGACAGCTCCGATGATGGCATGATAACATTGGCGGTGATCCTCCACAAAGATTACCAAGAAGACAAAGAGAGTGAGAGAAAGGCGAAAATAAGGAGAGGAAGTGATTGATATGGAAGGACAAGAGAAACAAAATGATGGAGATGATTTAAGCGTCTGGAATTTCATGTCTTTGTAAAGTTCATTAGGTCAACAAAGAAATATATATTTATACATGTAATCCAAAGGAGGAGCTTGGTTTGGTATAATAACAATTATTATTATAACAAAATTCGTTAAGAAAACCTTATATATTTCACCCAAAAAAAAATGTTGCTTAATTTTGGTTTATTTCACTATTTTGTACTATTTTATTTTATAATGTTTTGTAATATATAAACATTGTTTTTATCTAGCCTATGGCAACAAAAATCTTTGTCATGGCTTTGTATAAGTACTATGTATCTAAATTATATATCGGCCATGTATGGTTATATAATAAATTCAGTGTGCTCTATATATAATAAAGTTTCTTTACTAAAGACAACCACAAAGAGGTTTTATGCCTTGTTTTAAAGTTTTATTTATTTTTGACAATATATTTTGACGAGAGAAAAGAAACAAATATAGCAGATATTAAGTTTTCTAAAGTTGGAAGCATAATAGTATTGTGTAGTTTCTACTTAGAAATGATTTTTCATTAAATAAGAAGATGAACATTAATTGTAATTGCAACGTTTTTGCTATGTTTTTAAGTCACAATTTACGACATTTTTTTGTTTGCCATCTCTTTGTATAAATTCATCACGAACATTTAGTTTGTCTAACGTCATAAACGGAGACATAAGATTTAGTCATATTTTCATCCCTATAGTAACAAAAACATAGTAAAAATTATGTCACATTTCTTATCTCGTTTATATTGGTCATAATTAAGTCACTAAATGTGACATAATTTGGCTACGACAAAGCTGGTCACAATATTGTGACCAAGTGGGCGCTGTTTTTGACGTAAGAGATTAGTTACAAATTAGTGTATATTATGTCGCAAATAGGTGACCAAAATTTTTAGTCTCAAAATTCGTCACAATAGATCTTACGATCAGTCGTCGAGGTAGATAAGTCGCTGCCAACCTTAAAATCAGTGTCTATAATACAAGGGAATACATTCCCAAATAAATTGCTGCCAACCTTACGATCAGTCGTCGAGACCAAAGTACCTAGTCATCGACCTTCCGAGCGAGAAGTCGTTGACATCCAGGGGAGCTGTTGGCCGGTTCACCACGCCCGTATCATCGGTGGCTCGCGTCTCGGTTTCCACCGTATCAGGAGACACCGAAATCGGGTTCCACTGCTTCCAAATCCTCTCTTCGATTTGAGGAATCAGGAAGTCCCTATTAGTCTCGTTCATGCGCCCAGTTTGCCTCATATACTCGGCGTCAAACGAATAGTTAGGGGCATGTGTAAGGTATAATCCGCCTACAGTACCATGACACTCGAGATAATCTCTGAGGTCCTTATAACCCCTCGTAAGCTCCTCAAACTCGCACGAGAACTTGTCACGACGGGTCTTCATAAATTCAGCCATCTCTCTCTTCCCTCACCTATAAGCGCGATAAACCTCCATCGTAACTGACACTCTCTCGCAATGACGAGAACACTCCAATTCTTCTCTCAGATGGGTGATCTCTTTATCAGCCGTCTCAGCCCTGAATTGAGCCACGCGAGCCTCTTGGCAGCTTGCATAAAGAGCTCCGTCATAAAAAAATGTTCAAGGACCAAAACTTACCCTATTAACCATATTCGACGCCTGGGTAAACTCTGGCACCCCGGTGAACCCATCTACGGCCAGAGGAAAGTCAAATCGAGCAACTCGTCAAGATCGTTTTGTCCACCCCTACTCCCGCCAACTTGGCTGTTGAGATAGTCTCTAAGTATATTATCGGAAAAGCACTGCATGTCGGCCACATCATCATCAACAACGACGTGTTTGTCTTTGTGGGATTTCGACCTTTCCCTCCTCGCTGAACCTCACACGGAACGAACCCATCCATGCTTGACTCTGACCCTTCCTCGACCGGCAAGACCGGCTGAAACCTAGAGCGGTGGAGAGCAACAGCACGACGAACCCGCTTTAGGGTAAACGTGGCCCAAAAGCATGGACATACACAGAGAAAGTCTCAGATGGTGTTCAAGCCCTCCGAACTCGGAGGAAGAGGATTAATCTCTACAAAACAAAAAAAACAAGCACGTAATACCGAACATCATAAAAAACCGAAATTGGAGGACACTCGATCGGAAATACCTTTTCAACCCCATCTGGTCCTGAAGAGGGGAATGATGTTTGCTTCTACGGATGTATTGTTAACTCGGAGAAAGAAGAAGTGCTCCCTCCAGTCATGATAATTTGACATGAACTCCATTATGATCGGCATGTCCGGCCGAGGCCTCAGCTGAACTATGGCCAAATTCCCCCAGGGTTTCAGCATAGGTTCAAGGTGGTCGAAATCAAAGATCATGCCCAGTTTGTAACTCAGCTCCAAAATCCCAACTATGTGCTGCAAACCTCATGGGTTTATATGACCGATCAATAGCTTGGATCGGTTGAAAAGCTGTGCAATGACTTTAGGGATGGGAAACCATAGATGTCACTACACCAAGTACGCCTCGTAGCACGTGAAGTAGCCCTTGGGCGGAGACTCGGCAACTTCCCCAGCTTCCGGGAGATAAAACTTAACTAACTCTGGAACTTGGCAGAAGCCCGGATGGCAGCAAGCCCATTCGGGCAGCTCTTGCTCGAACAACCCTCCACTGGGTTAGCAAGAAACGGGGGAGGAGGCACATACCAGGCCTTGGAGGCTTTACTTTTCCCCCTGCCGCCCAGTATGCCTTGGCCTCTTCATGATCAACTGTGTGTGCCGAGAACTCCACCTTTGACCTTAAGTCCTTGTGTTGCGAGCTAGAGTCGTCTGGAACGGAACGGTCGTGGCGAGACTTGGTGGAAGCTTTTCTCCTTGAAGACATGATAAAAAATTACCAAAGGAAAAGAAGAGAGGAGAATATCTTTTAATCATAGAAAAGAGTTTGTGGAAATGAGCAAGTAAATAATTTGAAAACTTCCTCCACATACTTATAGATAAGAGAATTCACTATTTAACTTCGTATTTTCGGACGTGTACGTTTTAGAGTGTTTGCAGGTTCATGTACGTTTTGGAGAACTATGGTGATTTTTGGAGCCTTTTGAGGTGCAGAACTGCACAGACGCGTCAGATGTTTAGCTATGGATGCATATCTTCCCATGGTGCAATTGAGCTGATCTTTCTACGCCAGATAGAAAGTTGAGTTATATCTCCGATGCCACTGAAGAGTGGTCAGTCTGCCTCGCGAGATAAAGTTGCTGAGAAGACGAAGGAGTGTCGATCGACGACACATCCTTGGTGTTGAATAACAGTGATCCTAGAACGCGGGCGGAATATATTTCAAGACCAACTAAAATCCAAATGACACCACAGGTTACCAGAATACCCCTTTACGACAAAAAACCCTATTTATTTGTTTTCTAAGCCATTGTTGACGGTGACGCTTTCTACGCTTTCTTTTATTCATAGTTCTAGGGTTATGAGAGAATGGAGGAACTCATCCATTGTCCTCCTGGAACTCCTTTGTTTTTATAATTGATTTCTATTCTATTCATCTATGATTTATGTTTCTTTGATCATGTCTGAGTAGATCTCCTTTTAGATTTAGAATTTATTAATGGTACTGATGGATTAGCCAAACAATAGAATTTCTAGGATGATTATTAGATCTATCATTGGATTTGTACTTATTTCTTGTGTTCTTGATTAGCTACCTAGAACCATGATATTAGGATACTGAGAATTTTGTGATTGCATGATCAATAATTGAAATATCTCTGATGATCTTTAACTACTAGGGACAATCGAGAAAATGATCTAGTTATTCTAAGTGAACAATTCTATCCGATCGTTTAATGCTTCACTAAGTGATATGTGCTTAAATTACCCTAGAGCTATTGACTACTCTCTCAAATAACAGATTCAGCTGTAGTACTTAGGGATCCAATCCACTGAGAGCGAGAGCAAACAATAGATTTGATAATCGACTTAGTTAAGCTAGGCAATTAATAAGACTTTAGAATAAGTAAATAGGAAAGAGTTTGGTTTGTAACAAGTAAGGAAAATATCTAGATTTAGATTTTTCAGGTAGTGAATTATAATGGATAAAATCCAAGGGGTTTTCTCAATCATAGAACAAATTAGTAAAGATATTAATAGTTATATCTATCATATGGCTAAGCTCAGAGTCTACAAATTTCATGTGCAAATTCGTAATGACAATCGATGGATGGTATGAAAACATCATCGATCTATGGCTTTCTTAGTCAAGCATTAAACGATCTGATTTGATTGGTTCACTTAGAATTACAAGATCAGTCTCTCGATTGTCCGTAGTAACTTAAGCTCAAAATAATTTGTTCAGATAACTATCCTACTCTTGCAGTGTCAATTATCTTAATATCAGGGTTCTAGTTAGCTATTGTAGAACACAAACAATAAGCACAATTCTGATTATAGATCTAATAATCACCCTAACAATTCTATTTTTTGGCTAATCCATCAAAACCATTAATAAACCAAAAATCTAACAAAGTAACTACTTAAATATAACTAAGCAGAAAATAATGATAAACATAAAATAATGCATAAGATAAAGAATAGGGATAGAAAATCGGGTTCCAATACAAAGATTGAAAGAATTATTGATCTCCCCAAAAACCCTAAACTATCATGTTTGTTATGAAAAGTCTCAAAGCTTGTAAAAAGGTCTCTTTGCATAAAACACCAGAAAAATACAATATAAATTAGGGAAAACACATCAAGGGCAATCTTGTAATTTCTGTGACTTGAGCTTCAAGTTGGGTACTTTGTTAATCAGGCTTCTGCGCGTCGACCATCGATTGACGTCAAGTGTGCATCGTCGATCGACGCAATGCTCTGTCCTGGCTCGTACTTTCATGAATTTGACCAGCTAAGGGTTTCCTCTCTCTCTCTCTCTCTCTCTCTCTCTCTCTCTCTCTCTCTCTCTCTCTCTCTCTCTCTCACTCTCTGAGCTCCAGAAAGCTTCATAATCTCTACAATGCTCTAAAATTTACTTGGACCTGAAAAGACTCTAGAACACATTCTAGACACATAACAAACTCCAAATAAGACCTATAACATGGTCTAAAGTGGTAAATATTATGACATATCAACTCCCTGAGACAACCTTTTGTGCAGGCTTTACTTTTGGAGTATCGATTAGAGAACACATGGACTCTTGCCCCTGCAAGTATCTGAAAACACAGGCAGTCTTCTCTAATTCATTTCTTCCCTCTTTCTCTCTTCTATGAATCTCTTTATATTATTATATTTTTCTTTTATAAGTCCAATGAATCAATGATGCTGATACAATCCATCTTGTTCATCATTCTTTTTTTGACGAAGTATAGGTGAATAATGGCAAGTAACTTACATATCTCTCGCTTCCATCGTATGTGATCAATCCTTTATGAATTAGAATAATGGGATCATAGGTAATTTATCTACGCATCTGCATCTTTCAGGAAATCATCACGATCTTTTATTTTAATATATGCCAGAGAGAGAGAGAGAGAAGGGAATCAGAAGCACACAGAATTTTATCTTCCAGACTTGTAGGAGGAATCTGAACCAATGTATTCCAAACCCAAAGCAAGCAAATAAGTCAAATCAAGTTGGAGTTTGGCTTCGGTTCCTTCAAACTTTTAAGAAAGTGTGATCTGGTGGCAGGATGATCCACTTTAGTATCTTTGGTACCCTCTGCAATCAACAAATCTATAATGGTGCTATTGAATGGTTAGATAATAAGTAAAAACTTAAATATGATCATAATCGCTTTCTTGACTCAATAAAACACATAAGAACAAAACTCCAAAATAGAAAGAAATATCAGTAAACCTCTGCCAGACTTAAATAACATTGTCCCTAGTTTTATCCCGTCTAGGTTTGGTGGGATAAATTAAACATAAGTAAAAGTAATGAGGATAGTCGAAAATACCATACTCTTTTACGAGTGTAGATCGATGGTCATGTTAACGTCGACCGATGGTTGTGCTCCGTCGTCGACCGATGGCTTGATTCTCGATCTTCCTCTGTTTTTTCACATGAAAATAAAAAAAATACAAAATTTTTAAAGCAATGAAAATAAAATAAATTTATAATGTACCTAATATTGGGTTGCCTCCCACTCAGCGCTTGGTTATAGTATTTAGCTTGGTGGTTACCACTGTATGGAATAAGATGGGGTAGATTATCACTTGTTGGAAAACAAGTGTCCACATCCTCTTTGCTCATCTAGAACTAGGTACCAAGAAGCTTCTTATGGCTTATTTACCTCTGGTTCTTTGGTTGTCCATTTTTCATTGGTGATCTCAATTTGGCTCATCCTTTCCTGAAGGTTGTCAAAGCGTTTGTATAACCAGCCAATCCTGCTATTTGTAGGTGTAGATATGTAATCAAATCTCTTGGAGATATCTTCCATCATCATATCTTGAGATGCATAAACTCATCAAATTTTTCTTCTAGCAACTTCTCAGTTACTAGTCTCTGTCTAAATGGTACGCGTGAAACGTTGATCGTGGTTGAGTTCGTTCATCCATCGAGGGGCTTCGTCTACTTCATTTGCGTGTTGTTTTTGAATCATCTGGATGAGTAGAGTTCATCTTTTCCTTCATCTCCTCCATGCACATACTTAACCAGCTAATACTGTTGTTGAATGGGTAATAAAAATCATCAATCCTCTTGTAGTAGTCATTCCTCAAAATTTCTTGGGCTTTGTAGATTCCTTGTACCTTGTTATTTACTTCTGCTCTACTGTAGTAGTCAGCTGATGGCTTGGTCTCCTCAAAATTCTTTGCATACTCTGGCAAACAAAGACGAGTATGAGCAATGATGGCTGCTCTCTGAAGAATATCTCTGAAGTCTTCCTTTGACACATTGGTGATTCGGCCATCTATAGCTCGTGCATTTCCATATTTGTCTTTGTAGACGCCATACACATCTCTTTCTTCCCCATAATCAAAATTCTGTGGATCAAACACTTCAGGTTCTGATCTGTAACCGGCAAAGTCCTCTTGAAGGTGAGTGTCGCTCGACGGCAGAAGTGGTGTTTCGATCGATGCTTTGTTGTTATCTGCATGGTTGTCATGTTGATCTTGTCAGAAGATATTTCTTGATCCATTGCCCATTGCGATTATGTCTGCTACATCATCCTTAGATACATTAAGAATTCGTCCATCCATTGCTCGTGCATATCCTTCTGAATCCCTCATAATTCTGAACTCATTTGGTCTGAGATAACCGTAATCTGCATGAATATCGGTTGAAGGTATAAGGATATCACCGATCGATGTCGCAATCCTTGTCTCATTGGATCTTCTGAAATTGCCAGCTTCCTCTAGTGCAAGAACACGATACTCAAATGATTCTTCTTCTAGATAAGATTCGTCGTAATGTGGGTTATATGTATAATGCCCTAGGTCAGGGTTGTCGTCAATCGATGTCAAAGGGTGGGTGTCGATCAATTGTTGGTTGGTATCTTCGACCGATGTGTTGGGCTAGGTATCGATCAATGCTACATCGTTCGGGTCATACTCTTCCTCAAAATCGCTGCCACAAGTCCTGATTCATGAACCAAATCAATGAGAGCAGTCTTGGTTTTAGTTTGAACATGCTCATAGTAGTGATTTTGATCAAGAAAAGATGGATACAACCTGTTTGTCTTCATGTCGCATATTGCTCCTATTGTGGCCATGAAAGCTCTTCCAAGTAGCAGGGATGAATTCTGCTGCACTTGGGGTCCAATAAAATCTATAGGAATTAGGGCATCACCAATTTGCACTTGTAGGTCTTTGACTATGCCTTTTGAATTCACCTCAGAGCAATCAACAAAAGTGAATGAATCACTAGAATACTTGACCTTTAAGCTTAGCACCTCTTCCATGGTTCTTGGCATAATGCTTACTAAAGAACCGGTGTCGCAGAGTGCATGAGGGTAGTCATGTCCTTTGAAGTTGCAGGGAACTGCAAACTTCTAAGGGTTGCTTCCCTTCTTTAACTTGACCTTCTGCTTTATCTTCTCCCTCGGATGATTAAACATTCTCTCAGTGTCCTCATCAGTCTCATTGGTTTTTCTGAAGAATATGTACAATTTGTTAGTGTAATAAGCTTCCTTGAATGGGGTTTCAAAATGGATTTTGAGGACTCTCTTCGCAAAGCCATCCATCTCTTTCTCATTATATTCCCTTCTAAGATGCTAAGGGATCTTCTTCTTTCTACTAAAATGTCCATCCATAGCTTCCTCAATTACCGTAGGGACTCGTTTATTTGTTTGTCTTGTTTTGGGTATGGTGTTTTTTCGAGTTCCTATTAGCATATAAAATACTCATGTCTATGCTTAGCAACTAACATCCTTTTATTTCGAACTGCCGGTGATCGATAGTAAGGTCCAACCGTCGACGATTTCCATCTCTTCACACACGAATTCTTCAAGTACCGTCAATCGATGGTTAGCTTTGGCTGTCAATCGATGGTCGTTCGGACAGGGCAGAGAATTCTCACAAATTTCTTCCTCCTGGTTTCTAACTTCTTTCACAACTTACCAAAAATCATCATCTATGATGGCACTGACGTCGTGGTTCTACCCAGCCTCAATCGTTTCCTTGATCAAGGCTTCTTGTCTCCTCACAGCTTCACTGGTTTGACCAACCAGATTTTCTAGCTTCTTCACATGGGTATTGAGAGCTTCAAATTTAATGTTGAGGTTTGCATAGATAACACCAATTTTTCCATCAAAATCCACTGTCATTTTATGCTCTCCCTCCAGAACCTTGTCAATCATAGATTCAATCTTGTACTCCTGGGTATATGATGGAGTGTTCTGATAGTAGAGGCTTCATAGGTTATGTTGTTGTTATAGGGTCTCTGCTATTGTGATCCTTGGTTCTGTCTACTCCTCTGACCATTGCCATAAAAGTTTCTATTGCTCTGGTTCCCATATCTCTGGAATTTATTTCCACCAACAAAGTTCACATCCTCTTCTTCACCTTTCTCATTGTCAGATACTATAGCTTTTACACCTTCTTCGAAGCTAACTTGCTTCTTCAGAAACCTCTGAACACTGACCAACTTTGCTTTTACTTTTTCAATCTGATCATTGGTCAATGTAGGGGCTGATTTCTTCCTCTCATAATCATTTTTTTGTTGCTGTTGTTGGCTGCCTAATTTTCTATCAATCTGGTAGCCTCTTCTTGACTCCTAGTGCAGAAGTTTCCCTCACTGGCTGTGTCTAAAGCCATCTGGTAGGAAAGCTCATTACCTCTAAAGAAAGTGCTAAGAAGTTGTATTTGAAGAGCTTGCATAAAAGGTAGTCTTCAGGGACTCCATCAGCCTTGATGGCAGACACAAGATCCTCAAATCGCTCCAAGTGATCCATAGGTTGCTCATGAGAATGATGATGAAATGGTATATATGCCATAAGTGTGAAATAGGCTGGCTTCAGCTCAAAATTGTTCCTTTGGAAAGATGAATGACGAAAAGCATATATGTTGGCATAGAATTGATATGGACGATTGTTGTCACCCAACATTCTAGGTTGGGCAGCCTGGGCTTCAGTACCAGCTTGAGCTACAACAGCTTCTTCTGGATCAGGGATCACAGTCCCCTGATCATCAATTCTATGACATATTGCATTACGCAGATGACCATCCAGGTCATACAGATCCCGTATCTCATTCCTAGTCAGGATCAGCATAGCAACGATCTCTTCTCAAGAATCATCGTCTAACGATGTATCGGTACTTGTGTCGATCAATTTGGGCAGATGAGCTTCGATCGACAAAGAAGTGTTGGCGTCGATCGATACATGTCGCTTCTCCTTGCGAATGCTACGTTCCATGGCTACTGGGTCTGAGATAATTAAGTCGTTTTCCTTGTTGCTTCTGGTACTGTTGGGCATGTACCTGAAAAACAAAAGAAAAAAATGAGTAAACTAAAAAGAAAACCTAGGCAAAACTTGTAAAACAAATATAATGGCAATTCTTGCTCCCCAGAAACGGGCAAAATTTGATACATGCTCAAATTACCCTTGAGCTACTGATGACTCTCTCAAATAAGAGGTTCATATGTGGTACTAAGGAATCGAATCCATAGAGATTTAGGGCACACAATAGATTTGATAATCTACTTAGTTAAGTTAGACAATTAATAAGACGTTAGTATAAGTAAATAAGAACGAGTTGTTTTGTAAACAAGTAAGAAAAATATCTAGATCTAGGGTTTTCAAGTAGTAAGTTAAAAATGGATAGAAGCCAAAGGATTTTCAATCATAGAATAGTAATTCAGTTACTAAAGATATTAATAGTTATATCTATCTGGTGCCTAAGCTTAGAGTCTACAACTTTCATGTGCAAATTCGGAGTGACTGTCGATCGATGGTATGAAAGCAGCATTAAGCGATGGCTTTCTTAGTCAAGCATTAAACAATCAGATTCGATTGGTTTACTTAGAATTACTAGACCAGTCTCTTCATTGCCCATAGTAACTTAAGCTCAACAGGGTTTGTTTAGGTAATGATCCTACTCTCGTAGTGTCAATTATCCTAAAATCAAGGTTCTAGTTAGCTACTCTAGAACAAAATCATTAAGCACAATTCTGATGTTTGATCTAATAATCACCCTAGTAATTCTATTGTTTGGCTAATCCATCAAAACCATTAATAAACCTAAATCTAACAAGGTAACTACTTAGAAATAGCTAAGAAGAACATAGTCATAAACACAAAATAATGCATAAGATAAAGAATATGGATAGAAAATTGGGTTTCGATAAAGGTTGAAAGAAGTCTTGATATTCTCCCCAAAAACTCTAAACTACTTTGTTTGTTATGAAAAGTCTTAAAACATGTAAAAATGTCTATTTGCATAAAACACCAGCAACAACAATGTAAACTAGGTAAAACACGTCCATGGGAAATCATGTAATATTTGTGACTTGGGTTTTAAGTAGGGCATTTTGTGGATTAGGCTTCTGCACATCGACCGTCGATCGAGGGCAAGTGTGCGTCATCGATCGATGCAATGGTCTGTCCCAACTCGTACTTTGCTGAATTTGACCAGCTACAGGGTTCCTCTTTCTCTGAGCTCTAGAAAGCCTCTACAATGCTCTAAAATTTAATTGGACCTCAAAAGACTCTAAAACACATCTTAGACACACATAGCAGACTTCAAATAGGGCCTATAATGTGGTCTAAAAGTGGTAAATATTAGGACCTATCACTAAGAAAGTCGTCTATTGATATCGTTTGCATACCATCGATTGACGGTCATTCCGAGTTTGCACACGAAATTTGTAGACTATGATCTTAGCCATATGATAGATATAACTTACAATATCTTTACTACTTGAATTCATGTTCTATGATTGAAAACCTCTTGGCTTCTATCCTTTATTATTCACTACCTGAAAATCCTACATCTAGCTATTTATTATTATTGCTTACAAACCAATCAATCAATCAACTGTGTTGCTTTATTTACTGCATTAAATCTATTTGCCTAACTTAATTGCGTCTCTACTGAGGTTATTGTGAGCCCATGCTACATGTGGATTTGATCCCTAAGTACTACAATTTGATCTCTTATTTGAGAGAGTAAAGTTGCTCATGGTTAATTTGAGCATATCAATACTCTGCTTCAACACTTGAAGATGAAATCACCTTTTGTTTCTTGCTTTTTCATGTAACCAAATTCCCCCATTGAAATTACAATAGCCAGTGGTCGACTTCCTATCATTCCTATCACCTGCCCAATCAGCATCACAATAACCAACTATTTTTGTGTTACCATTGCACCCCATCCATACTCTTTGACCAGGAGCTCCACTGAGATATCTAAGTATCCTTTCCACCATTTTTCAGTGACGAACCTTTGGCACTTGCATATGCTATCTCACATGGTTAACTGCAAAAAAAATATCAGGTCTAGTAATGGTCAAATATATAAGCTTACCCACTAGTCTTCTGTATTGCTTTGGATCATCAAATGGTGTGTCTTCATACTCCCCCTCACGCAGAATCTTATAGCCATCTTCCAATGGAGTCTTGGCTAGTTTATATCCAAGCATACCTCTCCATTCAAAAGATCAAGGTTGGGCTAAGCTTATGGTACAGACCCTTGGTGATTACTTTAACCCATAGATGGCCTTCTTGAATCTCAACACATTGCTTGGTTTGACCAAGTGTTCTAGACCAGGAGGTGGGCGTATGTAGACTTCATCTTTTAGTTCCCATTGAAGAAAGACATTCTTTACATCCATTTTCCATAATTTCCATTCCAAATTAGTTGCAAGTGATAGGATGATTCTGATAGTATGAAGATTTTCTACGTGTGCAAAGGTATCAAGGTAGTTTTCTCCATAAGTTTGAGTGAATCTCCTTTCAACCAGATTTGTCATCTTTCTTTATGGTTTCCCATTGTCTAGGTACTTGATGGTGAATATACATTTACTTGTCACTGCCTTCTTCCCTTTTGGAAGCTCAGCCTCATACCAAGTGTCATCGTCTATCATAGCCTTGGTTTCATGACCAACAGATTATTTCCATTCCTCATCCTCCATTGCTTCTTCATAGGATCTTGTTATGTACTCTTAATCCAAGTTTCTCAAGAAGACATGATGCTCCTCTGGATATTGAGCTAGTGAGCATGTGGTCTGAATAGGATTAGCTACTTCATTTGCATTTCAATACACCCTTGTGTTCCTGATTCTAATCTTTCTCCTTAGTGGATGCACCTTATCTTCTTCAGCCTCATTTTGATTAGTTTAATACTGCTCTTGGTTTTTCCTGATTCTAGTGCTTCTCCTTAATGGCTGCACCTGATCTTCTTCAGCCTCATTCTCATTGGTTTGATACTGCTCTTGGTTTTTCCTGATTCTAGTGCTTCTCCTTAATGGCTTCACCTGATCTTCTTCAGCCTCATTCTCATTCGTTTGAGACTGGTCTTGGGTTTTACTGATTCTAGTGATTCTTCTTAATGTCTGCACCTGATGGTATTCTTCATTTCCATTTTGATCATGAACTTCAAAACCTTCTTGGTGTAATATTCCCTCTGGTTCTGGTTGGTTTCCCCCCTCATGATCAAAATAGATGTCTTCTTCAGCAGTTCCAACTTCTTGGGTACGTCGTTCTCTTGCCTCTTCCCTTGCCTTTGGTAAACTGATTTCCAGATTCCCGAAGATTATCCTCAAGTTGTTTTCCTATCTGAGGGTGCCTGGAAATATCTATGAGGTTGTCCCAACTCTTCTCATCATAATACCTTGTGAATTCCACAAATTTCACATCCCTTGACACCATGACTTTTCTTGACTCTGGTGCCTAGCACTTGTCCCCTTTCTTATTGGCAGAGTATCCTACGAACATTGCTTTGACACTTTTTGCTTCTAACTTGTTTCTTTGTTTTCCTGGAATCAAGACAAAACAAAGGCACCCAAGCACACACAAATGATCAATGGATGGTTTGGTCTTGTTTAGTACCTCAAATGGAGAAACATCATGAAGAATCCTTGTTGGCGTTTTGTTGATAAGATAGCATGTTGAGACCAAAATATCACTCTAAAACCTCTTTGGAACATTGGCGTGAAACATCATGCTTCATGCAACCTCCATTAGATGTCAGTTCTTTCTCTTAGCCACTCCATTTTGATGTGGTGTGTAAGGGCAGCTGGTTTGATTTATGATTCCATGCTTAGATAGATTATTCTTGAATGCATGGCTTGTGCATTCTCCACCATTGTCTGCCAAAAGATTTTAATCTTGGCAATGTAATGGTTAGTGACATAGCATTGTAAGTTCATTAAGGCTTCTAACACCCTATCTTAAGATGGAATTAAGAGCAGCCATGTGTATTTGAATTTCTCATCTATGAAGGTGACAAAATATTTATTGTTTTCTCGAGAGACACAAGGTGCAGTCCACACATCATAATTTACTAAATCAAAACAATGCTCATAGATAGTCATAGACTTTGTAAAAACCGATTTGCATTGTTTGCCAGGGATACAAGCATCACAACAATCATTTTTAAAAGAGAGATTATGTAACATCAATCCTAAGGCACAAGAGTGAGGCTAACCTAATCTAGCATGCCACAATACATCATAACCTAAAACATGGGAAGAACTAAAGGCACAAGATAAATCATAACTAGATTTGGTGTCTTCTGGAAAATACAATCCTTCCTTGCGCAAACCTTTTCCAAGCATTTTACTAGTCTCAATATCCTGAAGATGGACATCATTAGGAGTAAAAATGACATTGTAATTAAGATCAGTAGTAACCTTTTTAACCGAGAGCAAGTTAGAGGTAAATGTAGGCATCTAGAAGGCTTTTGACTCTTTGTCAAACAGTTTCAGATTCCATATGCTCTAAATGGGTATCCTATCTCCATTTTAAATCACAACGCTACCTAAATCAGGTTCTACATTGTTAATAAGACTAGAATCCCTTACATATTATAATAGGCTCTTGAATCAGTAGTTTAACAGTCAGTGATTTATTTAACATATCACTACTGATGTTACCAGAATTTGAGAGCCTTGATAAGGGACTCAATGCCTGACTTACGTATGAATGCATCATCCTGAGGTAGTTGATATTAGGCACCAACAGTATAGGTAGTTGAGACTATGGCTCTCCCTTCATCATTTGGGCGCCCAGGCTGAGCAACTTGTTGGACATTCTACTGAACAGCTTCGTGAGCTTTAACTTGATTGAACCTTGAGGGTGATCTGAGATTGGGATGAAGAATCCAGCACTGGTTCTTCATGTGTCCAACCTTCTTTCAGTGCTCACAAGTTACTGTCCTTTTCCTATCTTCTGGTTTAAGTAGGCTTTGTTAGCAGACACCATATCAGCTTCGTTGCCATAGTGAATTCTCCTTTTCCTCCAAAGAGGCCAACTGAACCTTGCTCCTTCGTGATTTGTGGACACACCTCCTTTATGCTTAGTAAATTCTCAGCTCTCATGATATGCTTGATAAGATCATTGAAAGCTGGATTGAGGGTGAGAAGCAGTCCAAAAACTTAGTCCTGCTCACGCCTCTCATTTAGGATGGTTGGGTCAGCTAGGCTTGGCCTTAACATCTCTAGCTATGCCAAAAGAGATCTGAACTTCCCAAAGTGTTGAGTGAAGTCAGTATCCTTCGGGTTCAGGTAGTTGATGGCCTTCTTCACCTCAAAGACCCTATTGAGGTTGGAAATGTTTCCATAAACCTTCTGTAGAGTATCCCATAACTCTTTTTCTGTTTCACAGTAGGAATAAGCCTTCATTATGGGGCATTAAGTGAGCTATGTATGATACACAGCACCATGAGGTCCTCTTGACTCCATTTTCCTTCATCTACCACAACAATATCCTTGCCATACTCTCCTTAACTGGTTTGTTTTGGTGCTTCACTTGCTGTGACATGCAACCATAAACATTTTCCACCAAGGGCATTCCTGGTCAATTTTTACCAGAGAAGGTAGTTAACTCTTTTTAGAGTACGTGGAATCACCACTTTCTTGCCTTACTACTTTTTGAGTTGCTATTGACCAGTGGGTAAGAGGCTGTTCTTGAGAGATTTTGAAAATGTAAACCGGGAGAATGAAGATTAGAGTTATTTTGCGGAAGTTAAATGAGGTTTAAGAGCTTAGAAGCTCTGATACCATATAAGTTTTATGAAGAACATAGTGGAGAACACTCAAGAACAAAATAGAGAGGGAATGAGTGTACAAACCCTTAATATATATATCGATAA